>JAEOAD010000017.1:25475000-25775000 GCA_036365145.1 Orientallactaga sibirica
GGGCTGGAGAGATGGCTTAGCAGTTTATGGTGCTTGCATAGAAAGCCTAATGACCCAGGTTGGGTTCCGCAGTACCTGTGTAAATCCAGATGCACAAAGTGGTACTTGCATCTGGAGTGGGTGGCAGAGGTAAGAGAATCATGATGAGGCCACCCTGAAGACTACATAGTGAATTCCAGGTCAGCCTAGGCTAGAGTGACACCCTATCTCTAAAGACCCGCCCCCCCCAAAAAAAGAGCCACCATGTACAGAATCTGAGTTTAGCCTGCCCTCTAGTGGTACAATGAAATTCAACAACAGTCTATGTAAAGCGAAAACCCAGAAGTCTCTAGGAAGATTTTAAGCTAAATACAAAGATGGCAGTTGTGATGTTGCTCTTTACACGACATAGGTGAAACAGATTCATTTCATGCTACTTCAGGTGAGTCTTGCAGTGTCAATAAGCCAAAATGCCAATGCCTCATTACTGCCTATACAGTAAAATTAATCTTCTTAGCTTACTCTAAGCCCAGTCAATTGTCTCCAGTTTGACCCTGCCTACCTCTGCCTCCCTGCACTGCAGGCAGGCGGAGTTATTCACCATGCCCTAGGAAGCTTGCACTCCAACTTGCTTTTCAGATTTACTGGTTGACTCCATGCCATGGAGCTCACTGTTGTGCAATTAGAAGATACTCAAGAAATAGTATATTTATGAACCAAACCTATTTGGCCAATTTTACCTGAAATGGCTAATTTTATCATCTTGAAGGAAAAAGGCAAATGACATCCCAAGGCCCTTGGGTAGGAAAAAGTTACAAAGGTCCTTTTCTTCTTATTCCTATTAGACAGCTTAGGCAGACATTTCCCTTCCTTAAAAAATGTGGAGGTGGGCTGGAGGGATGACTTAGTAGTTAAGGCACTTGCCTGCGAAGCCTAAAGATCCAGGTTTGATTCCCCAGGACCCACGTAAGTCGGATGCACAAGGTGGCACATGCATCTGGAGTTTGTTTGCAGCGGTTAGAGGCGCCGGGTGTGATGGCGCACACCTTTAATCCCAGCACTCGGGAGGCAGAGGTAGAAGGATCTCTGTGAGTTCAAGGCCACCCTGGGACTACATAGTTAATTCCAGTCAGCCTGGGCCAGAGTGAGAGCCTACCTCGAAAAACAAAAAATGACAAAAAAAAGAGGGCCTGGAGAGATGGCTTAGCACTTAAGCTAAGGACCCTGGTTCAAGGCTCAATTCCCCAGGACCCACATAAACCAGATGCACAAGCAAGCACATGTATCTGGAGTTTGTTTGCAGTTGCTGGAGGCCCTGGTGTGCTCATTCTCTATCTAGCTGCCTCTTCCTCTCTGTCTGTCACTCTCAAAGAAATAAATAAACAAAAAATTAAAAACAAAAAAAAAAAAAAGTGGAGGTGTGATGCATGCTCACATCTCATGCGGAGAGACAGAACAAGTTTTTCCTTGATAATATATATATGTATATATACATATATACACACAATTTATTCGAGATACAGAGTGGCAGACACATGCACTATTTTGTGCATCTGGCTTTGTGTGGATACTGGGGGAATTGAACAAGAAAGCACCTCTGGCCTCTGAGTTATCTCTCCAGCAAAATAATGTAGTTTTCCTGCTGTAAACTCGTTTTCTGACTCTCTTCCTTATTGCACTTGTTTCTTTGTTCATTATTTTGTTGCACTCACTTCCTTTTAAAAATATTTTTATTGCCAGGTGTGGTGGCGCACGCCTTTAATCCCAGCACTCTGTAGGCTGAGGTAGGAGGATTGCCGTGAGTTGGAGGCCATCCTGAGACTACGTGGTGCGTTCCAGGTCAGTCTGAGCTAGAGCAGGACCCTACTTCGGAAAAACAAAACAAAACAAAACAAAACAAAACAAAACAAAACAAAACAAAGAGAGAGAGAACAAAACAAGGAGAGAGAGAGAACACGCCAGGACATCTAGCTGCTGCAAACGAACTTCAGAAGCATGCACCACTTTGCACTCATTTCTTTATGCTGAAGTTCTTCTGTATCTGTCTTCTTTCCTAGACAGTTTGCAGGGTCTCTGTCCTAGTTATCTCCCAAAGAGACAAAGTATAGCTAGGTGGTTGAGACATAGAGGATCATGTGAAAACACTCCTTGGGCATTTTGAGCTTGCTCCTGCTGATCGTATGCACACTGGAAAAAGCAGCATGATGCTAAAGCTTAGCTGTAGAAGGTATCTCAGAGGATCACCTCGAACTTTGTGTTGTACATGTCAAAACCCAGACCTACTCAGGATCACACAGCTTGTGGGTCATTGTTCTCAAAGAACCAGACAATTCTAGGAAAAGAAAAATTCTCCAATTGAGGCTGAATTGTTTTGTTATTCATTGTGTTCAGAAGTTTCAAGTTCACATACACAAAAATGAATTCCCTTATCAATCTTTAAGATTTCATAATTCTGTGTTCCATGTCCTTTGTGTCAGTGAAACGACAGGAAAAAGTCAGGTTAATCTAAAAACTTTTACTCTCAGTACTCCACATTGACACCCTGGGTGTGTACAAATGCTACTTTGAAAACTTCATCTTGTGAGACTACCTAAGCAATTTTAAACAATAAGTTAATTGAATTAAATTTTTGTTTGTTTGTTTTTGTTTTTCAAGGTAGGGTCTCACTCTGGTCCAGGCTGACCTGGAATTAACTATGTAGTCTCAGGGTGGCCTTGAACTCTCGGCGATCCTCCTACCTCTGCCTCCAGAGTGCTGGGATTAAAGGCGTGCGCCACCATGCCCGGCCCAATTAAATTAATTTTTTAAAAGATTTCAATTTAGCTAGGTGTGGTGGTGGACCCTACAGCCTGGGCTACGGGCTGCAGTGAGACCCCTTTTTAAAATTTATTTTACTTTATTTTGTTTTATAAGTTATTTATTTATTTTGATTTTCAAGGTAGGGTCTCACTCTGGCCCAGGCTGACCTGGAATTCACTATGTAGTCTCAGGGTGGCCTCGAACTCGTGGCAATCCTCCTACCTCTGCCTCCTGAGTGCTGGGATTAAAGGCGTGTGCTACCATGCTCGGTTTATTTTGTTTTTTTGAGATAGGGTCTCACTGCAGTCCCCGTTGACTTGGAACTCACTTTGAAGTCCTAGGCTGGCCTTGAACTCACAATAAGCTATCTAACTTCTGCCTGAGACCCTTCTTCAATAAACCAAAAACAAACAGCCAGGTATGGTGGTTTATGCCTCTAATCCCAGCACTTGGGAGGCAAAGGTAGGAGGATTACCAAATTCAAGGCCACTCTGACACTACATAGTGAATCCAGGTCAGTCTGAGCTAGAGTGAAACCCTACCTCAAAACAAAACAAAACAACAACAGCAGCAGCAACAACAACAACAAAAAGCCCTGCAAATTGCCTGAAAGGAGGTGAAAGGAAAAAAAAATCAATTGTAGTAAGAGATGGTGGTGCACACCTTTAATCCAGCACTTAGGAGGCAGAGATAGGAGGACTGCTGTGAGTTCCAGGCCATCCTGGCCTACAGTGAAACCTTACCTCAAAAACAAACAAACAAACAAAATTATCAGGGCTAGCTGGGCGTGGTGGCGCATGCCTTTAATCCCAGCACTCGGGAGGCAGAGGTAGGAGGATCTCTGTGGGTTCAAGGCTACCCTGAGACTACAGAGTGAATTCCAGGTCAGCCTGGGCTAGAGCAAGATCCCCCCCCCCACCTTGAAAAACAAAAACAAAAACAAAACAAAACAAAACAAAAATCAGGGCTGGAGAGATGGCTTAGTGATTAAGGCATTTGCCTGCAAAACCAAAGGATCCAGGCTCAAATCTCCAGGACCCATGTAAGCCAGATGCACAAGGGGGGGGGGCACATGCATCTGAAGATCCTTTGCTCTGGTTGGAGGACCTGGTGCGCTCATTTTCTTCCTCCCTTTCTGCCTCTCTCAAATAAATAAATAAAATATATTTTAAAATTTTAAAATTAATCAAACATGAAATACAAAAAGATATTGGAGGGCCTGAGGAGATGGCTCAGTGGTTAAGGGCATTTGCTTGTAAAGCCTGACAGCCTGGATTCAATTCCCCAGTGCCCGTGTAAAGTCCTATGCACAAGGCAGTGCATGCATCTGAAAGGTCGTTTGCCTGTAATTCCTTGCTCTCTACCTGCCGCTTAAATAAGTAAATATATATATATATATTTTTTTTTTATTGGCGGGCGCTGGAGAGATGGCTTAGTGGTTAAGGTGCTTGCTTGCAACGTAAGCCAACTGCACAGGATGGCACATATGTCTGGAATTTGTTTGCAGTAGCTGGAGGCCCATGTGCTCCCATTCTCTTTCTCTCGCTCAAATAAATAAATAAAATTATTTGAAAAAAAAAAAATTGACCGGACTGGAAAGATAGTTGTTAAGGTGCTTGCTGGCAAAGCCAAAGGACCTAGGTTTGATTCTCCAGTATGCACGAGGTGGCACAATACTTCTGGAGTTTATTTGCAGTGGCTAGAGCCCCCATGCACCAGTTCTCTTTCTCTCTCCCTCTCTCAAATAAATAACGTGGTGGTGCACTCCTTTAATCCCAGCACTCGGCTGACTGAGGTAGGAGAATCATCATGAGACTACATAGTGAATTCCAGGTCAACCTGGGCTGGAGCAAGACCCTACCTCAGAAAAACAAAACAAAATACATATGTTAAATAAATGGAACAAAAAGAGAAAAAATAAATATGTTTTGTCACACTAAAAAAAAAGAACAAAAAATCTTAATTTTAGCAAAAAAACAAGTTTAGCTCTCAGAGGGAAACAACGTGTTAATTTTATATGAAGTAAACAGAAGAGGGAACCTTTTGTAGGGCGCCCGGATAGCTCAGTCGGTAGAGCATCAGACTTTTAATCTGAGGGTCCAGGGTTCAAGTCCCTGTTCGGGCGGTGGTGGTTTTTGACTTTAAAATGGTATGCTAGTAAAGATGCAAATGGATGAGAAAAAGAAATGCCCTTTTAAAATTCGACTCGATACGTTTTTCATTTATTTTGGAACATAAACATTATAAGGAAAAGGAAAAGCAACTGCAAAGATAATTTTATTTTCTGATATTAAAATTTTTTTCTTAATGTGTTTATTGAGTACGATAATAGGGGATAGTGTGAAGTTTCATTTCTTCATGAGTATCGGCGTTTTGGGCGTTGACGATACGTAATTTTTTACACATTTCAATTGCGAAAGGAAAAGAAAAAAGCGTAAAGATCCTGTGTTTTCAACCCAAAAGAATGACGAGACAGTACACATGATAATTAGCTTAATGTAACCATAAATCGGTACAAAGTTTTGTCAATTTTAGGCGTTTAAGTGTAGGTTGGAAAAAAGGATGAGCGCCCGAACAGGGACTTGAACCCTGGACCCTCAGATTAAAAGTCTGATGCTCTACCGACTGAGCTATCCGGGCTCTTGTAAAGAGGCGCTTTCTACAGCTCTTTACGTAAGAGTAAGGAACCTGGGCGGCGACTGCTCCTTCCGGGGATTTGGGATTACAAGCGAAAGTGAAACCACAAGGTTCTAATTCCGTAGGTTTCACCGGTGTTACCAACTAATTCAAAACTGGAGCCACGTGTGCGCGCCTGCGGCGTGGTCAGGGGCTGCGGTCCCTGCAAGCTAAGAAACAAGTCACCTTTGGCGCCCTGTAGAATCATATCCGAACTTTGCTATTGACCACAGGGTAGACCTCGGCTCTAAAACTTCCCCAATAATAGAGAGGGGAGGAAAAAAAGTTTTAAAAGAAAACCGAGGCCGCCCGAGGAGGAAGTGACGAGCGCAGTTTTGAAGGCGATGGAGCCGAAGCGGGTGAATACGGCGAATCTGCGGAAAGGATCCACACCTGCGCGGACGCCGCTGTGGGCGGAGGTGGAACCACAAGAGCGTCAGTTCAAGCACTCAGTAGACCTGTAATTCAGTTGTCCGAGGAAACCCACAGCCTACAAAGGACATATATATGTATGTCCAAAAAAAAGTTACATCTGGAGAAGTTAAGCAATGCTATTCAGGTTCCAAGTTTGGACCTGGCCACTATACATATTTATATATACATATACATACAGTGTGTGTGTGTATAGAGAAGTTTTAAAAATGTGATCTTTGACCAGGTGTGGTGGCGCACGCCTTTAATTCCAGCACTTGGCAGGCAGAGGTAGGAGGTTCTCTCTGAATTTAAGGCCACCCTGAGATAACAGTAAATTCCAGGTCAGCCTGAGCGAGAGTGAGACCCTACCTCGAAAATAAAAAATAATAATAAATTTTTAAAAAAGTGATCTTTGAATAGAAGTAATTAAACCATTTTATATTATGTACAAATATATATTTACTCTAAATGCTATCTGAGCTTATCAAAGCTGTATGGAAAACTAAAACAAAATTTTATTATTAATAAATCATTAAAAAATACAAATGGAGCCGGGCGTGGTGGCACACGCCTTTAATCCCAGCACTTGGGAGGCAGTGGTAGGAGGATCGCCATGAGCTCATGAGGCTTCATAGTGAATGCCAGGTCAGCCTTAGCTAGAGACCCAACTTCAAAGAGGAAAAAGAATCCTAGAGGGTTGGCTCAGTGGTTGGGCTTTTGTCTGCAAAGTTAAAGGACCTACGTTTAACTCCCCAGGACCCATGTATGCCAGCTGCACAAGGTGACACCTTCCAGTGGCTGGAAACCCTGGCATGCCCATTCTCTCTGAGTCTCATAAATAAATACAACTAAAGGAAATATTTTTAGTAGGACTCCTTACAACGTGCTCCTCCAGACATAAAATGGCCTGGATAACCATGACCTCACATTGCCTGGCACTACCTACATAAGACCATCATAATAGGAGGAAGAGATCATGACATCAAACTGAAAAAGAGACTGAGAGGGGAAGAGGATATGATGGAGAGTGAAGTTTCAAAGGGGAAAGTGGGGGGAGAGAGGGAAGTACCATGGGATACTGTCTACAATTAAAGAAGTTGTCAATTAAATAAAAATTTTTTTAAAGTGCCTTCTAAGTGTCTGTTGTATCTCTTTAAAAAATAAGCCGGAGCCGGGTGTGGTGGCGCACGCCTTTAATCCCAGCACTTGGGAGGCAGAGGTAGGAGGATCACTGAGAGTTTGAGGCCACCCTGAGACTACATAGTTAATTCCAGGTCAGCCTGGATCACAGTGAGACCCTACCAGAAAAAAAAAAAAAAAAAAAAAAAAAAAAAAGCCGGCCGTGGTGGCGCACGCCTTTAATCCCAGCACTTGGGAGGCAGAGGTAGGAGGATCACTGTGAGTTCAAAGCCACCCTGAGACTACATAGTTAATTCCAGGTCAGCCTGGACCAGAGTGAAACCCTACCTCAAAAAAACAAAAAAAAATAAAATAAAATAAATATATATATACAGCTGGGTGTGGGGGCGCATGCCTTTAATCCCAGCAACTGGGAGGCAGAGGTAGGAGGATCATTGTGAGTTCGAGGCCACCCTGAGAATACATAGTGAATTCCAGGTCAGCCTGGGCTAGAGCGAGACCCTACCTTGAGAAACCAAAACAAACAACAGCAACAAAAAAAAAAAAAAAATAAAAATAAAAATAAATGGGGCTGGAGAGATGGCTTAGTGGTTAAGGCACATGCCTGTGAAGCCTTAGGAACCTGGTTTGATTATCCAGGTCCCATGTTAGCCAGACGCACAAGGAGGCACATGCGTCTGGAGTTCATTTGCAACTCACTCTTTCTTGTCTCTAATGAATAAATAAAAATTAAATTAAATTAAAAAAATATTAAAAATACAAATGAAGGGCTAGAGAGATGGCTTAGCGGTTAAGGCGCCTGCCTGCTAAGCCTAAGAACCCGATTCCAATCTCCAGGTCCCACGTTTAGCCAGATGCAAAGTGATGCAAGGACGCAATGCCGCACTTGCCTACAAGGGGGCGGACACATCTGGATTTCGTTCTGTCTGTCTCTCTCTGTGTCTCTCTCAAAAAATAAATAAAATAATTAAAAAAAATACAAATGTGCGTGGTGGCACATGCCTTTAATCTTAGTACTCGGGAGGCAGAGGTAGGAGGATTGCTGTGAGTTCAAGGCCACCCTGAGACAGAGTGAATTCCAGATCAGCCTGGGCTAGAGTGAGACCCTACCTCGAAAAAACAAAACAAAACAAAACAAAACCAAAAAAGCTGGTTAAGCCTGGGCTAGAGTGAGAGGTTCAGGTGTCCCCCATAAACTTAGGTGATCTGAATGATAGGTTATCAGCTGATAGAGATTTGGGAATTAATGCCTCCAGGAGGCAGTGTATTGTTGGGGGCAGGCTTATGGGTATTATAGCCAGTTTCCCCTTGCCAGTGTTTGGCACACTCTCCTGTTCCTATTGTCCACCTTATGTTGGCCAGGGAGTGATGTCCACCCTCTCTCTGCTCATGCCATCATTTTCCCGTGCAATCATGGAGCTTCCCCTTGAGCCTGTAAACCAAAATAAACCCTTTCTTCCCCCAAAGCTGCTCTTGGTCAGGTGATTTCTGCCAGTTAGGTGAACCTGAATGCAACACCTTACCTGAAAAAAACAAAAGGAGCCAGGTGTGGTGGTGCACGCCTTTAATCCTAGCACTCAGGAGGCAGAAGTAGGAGGATTGCTGTGAGTTCGAGGCCACCCTGAGAATACAGAGTGAATTCCAGGTCAGCCTGGGCTAGAGTGAGACCCTACCTCGAAAAACCAAAACAAAACAAAACAAAACAAAAAAAAAAAAAAAAAAAAAAAAGCTGGAGAGATGATTCAACAGTTAAGGCACTTATCTGAAAAGCCTAAGGACTCAGTACCCATGTAAAGCCAGATGCCCAAAGTGGTGCATGTATCTGGAGTTTGTTTGCAGTGGCTAGGAAGCATTGATGTGCCTACCCATTCCCTCTCTCTCTCAAATAAATAAAAAATAAAAATAAAAAACAAATAAATGGATCCAGGCATGGTGGCACATGCCTTTAATCTCAGCACTCAGGAGGCTGAGGTAGTATGGTTGCTGTGAGTTTGAGGCCAGCCTGAGACTAATTCCAAGTCACCCTGAGCTAGAGCAAGACCCTACCTTGAAAAACAAAAACATACAACAAAAAAAAAAAAAAAAAAAAAAAAGCCAGGTGTGGTGGCGCACACCTTTAATCCCAGCACTCGGGAGGCAGAGGTAGGAGGATCGCCATGAGTTCGAGGCTACCCTGAGACTACATAGCTAATTCCAGGTCAGCCTGGACCAGAGTGAGACCCTACCTTGCAAAAAAAAAAAAAAAAAAAAAAAAAAAAAAAAAGAGCGGGCCTGGCGTGGTGGTGCACGCCTTTAATCCCAACACTTGGGAGGCAGAGGTAGGAGGATCACCATGAGTTCGAGAGACCCTACCTTGAAAAACCAAAAAAAAAAAAAAAAGGAGCTGGAGAGATGGTTCAGTGGTTAAGGTGCTTGACTGCAAAGCCTAATGACCTTGGTTTGATTCCCCAGTCATATGGGAAACTAAGGCTCACAGAACCAGCACCAGAGACCAGCATGGGCCCAGGGGAATTTCTTCCAAAGCCTGGACCCTGATTCTTGGTCATTCAGAGCTCATCTACCTTATCTTGGCTATTCTCATTATTCTCAGAGCTCAGAGCCTCAGCCTAGTGCCAGTGACCTTGAGTATGCGATAAGCAAGTTTTACAGAAATAGAAAAAATGGTTAATTAGCAGACACATGCTTGCAGCTGTGCTATGCAGATAAAAAGAAGCACAAGGTGATTTACATTAGGAGCTGCAATATGGATCATGGCCTTGAAACAGTACAAAACTACAGTCTCAGCACAAAAGACTATGCAGTACAGGACATAACTCTAGGGCTGGGACTTCTGAATTTCCTTTTCCCAACTTCCACCTCACCAGTACCCATGTAAAGCCAGATGCACAAAGTGGCTTGTGCATCTGGAGTTTGTTTGCTGTGGATGGACCCTAAAAAGAAAAGTTGACCTCACAGCTGAGAGATGGTATTGATCTTGGTAGTTGAGGCTCTTCCTTCCACAGCTGTCAGTAATGAGAGGACAGCCTTTTGCTACCGTGCTTGACCCCTGGGCGGGTTAGAGTGAGACCCTACCTTTAAATAGCTTATGCATGTGGAGTTTCCTTGCAGCAGCTGGAGCCCTGGTACACCTATTCTCTATTTATGTCTCTCTGTGCGTGCCTTTATAAAGCCTGGATTCTAAAGGTAGGAGCCCATTGAAAAAAAAAAATATATATATATTGTTTTTTGAGGTAGGGTTTTACTCTGGTCCAGGCTGACCTGGAATTAACTATGTAGTCTCAGGGTGGCCTCGAACTCTCGGTGATCCTCCTATCTCTGCCTCCCGAGTGTTGGAATTAAAGGCGTGCGCCCCCACGCCCGGCTTAATATTTTTTAAAAATATATTCTATTTAGTTATTTGAGAGAGGGAGAGAGATGTGCCACCTTGTAGATCTGGTTTACATAGGTACTGGGGAATCAAACCTGGGTCCTTAGGCTTCATAGGCAAACCCTTAACCACTAAGCTATTTCTCCAGCCCACTTATTTATTTTAGGTTTTTTAAGGTAGGCTCTCAGTCTGGCCCAGGCTATCCTGCAATTCACTTTGTCATCTCAGGGTGGCCTCGAATTTATGGCGATCCTCCTACCTTGTCCTCCCAGTGCTGGGATTAAAGGTATGCACAAGCACATCTGCCTTTTTTTTTTTTTTTCTTTTTAACATTTTTTCTTTTCCGAGGTCGGGTCTCACTCTAGTCCAGACTGACCTGGAGTTCACTATGTAGTCTCAGGGTGGCCTTGAACTCATGGCAATCCTTCCTACCTCTGCCTCCCAAGTGCTGGGACTAAAGGCATGTGCCACCACGCACAGCTTTTTTTGAACTTTTTTTTTGGTTTGTTTTTTGTTTTGTTTTTGAAGGTAGGGTCTCACTCTAACTCAGGCTGACCTGGAATTCACTATGTAGTCTCAGGCTGGCCTCAAACTCACGGTGATCCTCCTACATCTGCCTTCCAAGTGCTGGAATTAAAGGCGTGTGACACCACACCCAGCTCATAATTATAGACAATAAATCATAATTCCCTTCCCTCTCCCACTTTTCCCCTCACAAATCCACCCTCGATCATATCCCTCCCCCTCTAAATTAGTCTCTTTTATTTTGATGTCATCATCTATTATAATGGTCTTATGTAGGTAGTGCCAGGCACTGTGAGGTCATGGATAGATATCCAGGCCATTTTGTGTCTGGAAGATTGCACTATAAGCAGTCCTACCCTTCCTTTGGCTCTTACATTCTTTCTTTACCACCTCTTCCACAATGGCTCCTTAGCCTTGGAAGGTGTGATAAAAATGTCTCAGTGCTGAACACTCCTCTGTCACTTCTTCTCAGCATTATGTTGCCTTTTGAGTCTTCCCAGTGGTCACTGCCATCTGAAAAGAGAAGCTTCTCTAACCAAAAGTCAGAGTAGCATTAATATATGGGTATAATGGGCTAGAGAGATGGCTTAATGCTTAAGGCACTTGCCGGCAAAGCCTAAGGACCCAGGTTCAATTCCCCAATACCCATGTAAGCCAGATGCACAAGGTGGCACATGCATCTGGAGTTCATTTGCAGTAGCAGAAGTTCCTGGTGCACCCATTCTCTCTCACACACTCTCTCTATATATCTGCTTCTCTATCTCAAATAAATAAAATATTAAACATGTGAGCCAGGTATGGTGGCACATGCCTTTAATCCCAGTTCTTGGGAGGCAGAGGTAGGAGGATTGCTGAGAGTTCGACGCCACTCTGAGACTATATAAGGAATTCCAGGTCAGCCTGGGCTAGAGTGAGACCCTACCTCACCCCCCCCCAATATATATATGTGTATGTGTGTGTGCGTGTGTGTATGAACATTCAGAAAAGTGCTTAGCTTACAGGACAGTTTGGTGAGCATTATATATACATTTAGGGGCTGGAGAAATGGCTTGGTGGTCAAGGTGCTTGCCTGCAAAGCCAAAGGACCCAAGTTCAATTCATGTAAATTCATATAAAGCCAGATGCACATGATGGCGCAGGCACCTGGAATTCATATGCAGCCGCTGGAGGCCCTGGCGGGTCATGCCCATTCTTTCTATCTGCCTCTCTCTCAAATAAATAAATAAATAAATAAATAAATCAAATGTTAAAAAAAATTTAAAAATGTATACATTTAGTTAGACAACAGGTTTTACTCCTCTAGGGCTCATGATCTCAACACCATAAAATTTTGGCTAGGTTTTCAGTACCAGGCATGTATTCCCTCCATGGAGCCGTTCTCCAGTGCAATTAGGTAGCTGTTGTTTTCCCCCATAACAGACATGCCACAATTGCACCAGTTGGCACATTTGGTATGGCTGGCCAATTTTTTTTTTCTTCGAGGTAGGGTCTCGCTCTAGCTCAGGCTGACCTGGAATTCACTCTGTATTCTCAGGGTGGCCTTGAACTCATGCCTACCAAGAGCTGAAATTAAAGGCATGGGCCACTGTGCCCCGCTCTTCTATCGTTTTATTGAAAATATTTAAAAGCCCTATTACCAAACAACTGAAGGCTGCCTCTGATTATGCTCCTAGCTTTTTCTCTTCCCTCATTTCTGAGCTCCTAGGTCACCTCTGTAAATACAAGAACAGGAGTTCTGCTCAAATAATCTTAAACCCTCCCAAGCTTCCATCATCGAGCGCTCACGACTCTCTTCCCCGACCACAATCTACTCTGTGGTACAAAGGAGCCTCTCTACCTCGCTAGTCCTCCACGTCCATATATGGTTTTCGGAGGTCTCACCGGAAGCTCTCGTGTAAGATCGGTGCGGGAGGCCGGAAGTTGTGCCCTCATTGCTCGCAGTTTCAAAATGCTGCGGAGCCCTTAGGATTTGCGACTGCCACCCCTCCCTCCGGGCTCGGAGGGAGAGCGACTCATGGCGCGACCGTAAGGTGTGGCTGTTGGGTTTCGTCCGCGCGGCATCTGGAGGCCCGGCGTGGGAGGAGAGCCGGGTGGCATCCGAGTGGGCCGGTGGCGCGGATGGCGGCGCCCGAGGGCGGTGGGGGAAGGGATGGGAGCGGAGGACCCGCCGAAGGTACGGGTACGGTGGAGCGCACGGTGAAGGGAAGCCTGCGGGTTCCGACCCCAGAAGCGAAGCGGTGGGAGGTTCATGCACCTTGCAGGGAACGAGGTGGAGAGAGTGGTGACATTAACGTAACAGAAGAGTTAATTTATAACACTACATTTGGAAAATCTTCGTTTGGGGGGCTACACACAGATTTTCCGAAGTAGAATATCATGTGGTAGTGCTTGGGAATGTTTTTTTTTTAAATAACTTCACAAATATGTTTTTGTTTTGTTTTGTTTTGTTTTGCAAGGTAGGGTCTCACTCTAGCTCAGGCTGACCTGGAATTCACTCTGTATTCTCAGGGTGGCCTCGAACTCTTGGCGATCCTCCTACCTCTGCTCCCTGAGTGCTGGGATTAAAGGCGTGCACCACCACACCCGGTCAAATATGTATTTTTTTAAAATTGTATTTATTGGGCTGGAGAGATGGCTTCGTGGTTAAGGCGTTTGCCAGGAAAGCCTAAGGACCCCGGTTCGATTCTCCAGGACACACATAAGCCAGATGCACAAGGGGTGCACGCATCTGGAGTTCGTTTGCAGCGGCTGGAAGCCCTGGTGTGCCCATTCTCACTCTCCTCTTTCTCTTTTTCTCTCTCTGTCTCTAATAAATAAATAAAAATAAAATCTTAAAAAAATTGTATTTATTTAATTGAAAGCAGACAGCTAGAAGACAGAGAGACAGAGAGAGAGAGAATGGGCACGTCAGAGCCCCGAGGTCGGGTCTCACTCTAGTCCAGACTGACCTGGAGTTCACTATGTAGTCTCAGGGTGGCCTTGAACTCATGGCAATCCTTCCTACCTCTGCCTCCCAAGTGCTGGGATTAAAGGCATGTGCCACCACGCACAGCTTTTTTTGAACTTTTTTTTTTGGTTTTTTTTTTGTTTTGTTTTTGAAGGTAGGGTCTCACTCTAACTCAGGCTGACCTGGAATTCACTATGTAGTCTCAGGCTGGCCTCAAATTCACGGTGATCCTCCTACATCTGCCTTCCAAGTGCTGGAATTAAAGGCGTGTGACACCACACCCAGCTCATAATTATAGACAATAAATCATAATTCCCTTCCCTCTCCCACTTTTCCCCTCACAAATCCACCCTCCATCATATCCCTCCCCCTCTAAATTAGTCTCTTTTATTTTGATGTCATCATCTATTATAATGGTCTTATGTAGGTAGTGCCAGGCACTGTGAGGTCATGGATAGATATCCAGGCCATTTTGTGTCTGGAAGATTGCACTATAAGCAGTCCTACCCTTCCTTTGGCTCTTACATTCTTTCTTTACCACCTCTTCCACAATGGCTCCTTAGCCTTGGAAGGTGTGATAAAAATGTCTCAGTGCTGAACACTCCTCTGTCACTTCTTCTCAGCACTATGTTGCCTTTTGAGTCTTCCCAGTGGTCACTGCCATCTGAAAAGAGAAGCTTCTCTAACCAAAAGTCAGAGTAGCATTAATATATGGGTATAATGGGCTAGAGAGATGGCTTAATGCTTAAGGCACTTGCCGGCAAAGCCTAAGGACTCAGGTTCAATTCCCCAATACCCATGTAAGCCAGATGCACAAGGTGGCACATGCATCTGGAGTTCATTTGCAGTAGTAGAAGTTCCTGGTGCACCCATTCTCTCTCACACACTCTCTCTATATATCTGCTTCTCTATCTCAAATAAATAAAATATTAAACATGTGAGCCAGGTATGGTGGCACATGCCTTTAATCCCAGTTCTTGGGAGGCAGAGGTAGGAGGATTGCTGAGAGTTCGACGCCACTCTGAGACTATATAAGGAATTCCAGGTCAGCCTGGGCTAGAGTGAGACCCTACCTCACCCCCCCCCAATATATATATGTGTATGTGTGTGTGCGTGTGTGTATGAACATTCAGAAAAGTGCTTACAGGACAGTTTGGTGAGCATTATATATACATTTAGGGGCTGGAGAAATGGCTTGGTGGTCAAGGTGCTTGCCTGCAAAGCCAAAGGACCCAAGTTCAATTCATGTAAATTCATATAAAGCCAGATGCACATGATGGCGCAGGCACCTGGAATTCATACGCAGCCGCTGGAGGCCCTGGCGGGTCATGCCCATTCTTTCTATCTGCCTCTCTCTCAAATAAATAAATAAATAAATAAATAAATAAATAAATAAATCAAATGTTAAAAAAAATTTAAAAATGTATACATTTAGTTAGACAACAGGTTTTACTCCTCTAGGGCTCATGATCTCAACACCATAAAATTTTGGCTAGGTTTTCAGTACCAGGCATGTATTCCCTCCATGGAGCCGTTCTCCAGTGCAATTAGGTAGCTGTTGTTTTCCCCCGTAACAGACATGCCACAATTGCACCAGTTGGCACATTTGGTATGGCTGGCCAATTTTTTTTTTCTTCGAGGTAGGGTCTCGCTCTAGCTCAGGCTGACCTGGAATTCACTCTGTATTCTCAGGGTGGCCTTGAACTCATGCCTACCAAGAGCTGAAATTAAAGGCGTGGGCCACTGTGCCCCGCTCTTCTATCGTTTTATTGAAAATATTTAAAAGCCCTATTACCAAACAACTGAAGGCTGCCTCTGATTATGCTCCTAGCTTTTTCTCTTCCCTCATTTCTGAGCTCCTAGGTCACCTCTGTAAATACAAGAACAGGAGTTCTGCTCAAATAATCTTAAACCCTCCCAAGCTTCCATCATCGAGCGCTCACGACTCTCTTCCCCGACCACAATCTACTCTGTGGTACAAAGGAGCCTCTCTACCTCGCTAGTCCTCCACGTCCATATATGGTTTTCGGAGGTCTCACCGGAAGCTCTCGTGTAAGATCGGTGCGGGAGGCCGGAAGTTGTGCCCTCATTGCTCGCAGTTTCAAAATGCTGCGGAGCCCTTAGGATTTGCGACTGCCACCCCTCCCTCCGGGCTCGGAGGGAGAGCGACTCATGGCGCGACCGTAAGGTGTGGCTGTTGGGTTTCGTCCGCGCGGCATCTGGAGGCCCGGCGTGGGAGGAGAGCCGGGTGGCATCCGAGTGGGCCGGTGGCGCGGATGGCGGCGCCCGAGGGCGGTGGGGGAAGGGATGGGAGCGGAGGACCCGCCGAAGGTACGGGTACGGTGGAGCGCACGGTGAAGGGAAGCCTGCGGGTTCCGACCCCAGAAGCGAAGCGGTGGGAGGATCATGCACCTTGCAAGGAACGAGGTGGAGAGAGTGGTGACATTAACGTAACAGAAGAGTTAATTTATAACACTACATTTGGAAAATATTCGTTTGGGGGCTACACACAGATTTTCCGAAGTAGAATATCATGTGGTAGTGCTTGGGAATGTTTTTTTTTTTTTAATAACTTCACAAATATGTTTTTTTTTTTGTTTTGTTTTGTTTTGCAAGGTAGGGTCTCACTCTAGCTCAGGCTGACCTGGAATTCACTCTGTATTCTCAGGGTGGCCTCGAACTCTTGGCGATCCTCCTACCTCTGCTCCCTGAGTGCTGGGATTAAAGGCGTGCACCACCACACCCGGTCAAATATGTATTTTTTTAAAATTGTATTTATTGGGCTGGAGAGATGGCTTCGTGGTTAAGGCGTTTGCCAGGAAAGCCTAAGGACCCCGGTTCGATTCTCCAGGACACACATAAGCCAGATGCACAAGGGGGTGCACGCATCTGGAGTTCGTTTGCAGCGGCTGGAAGCCCTGGTGTGCCCATTCTCACTCTCCCTCTTTCTCTTTTTCTCTCTCTGTCTCTAATAAATAAATAAAAATAAAATCTTAAAAAAATTGTATTTATTTAATTGAAAGCAGACAGCTAGAAGACAGAGACAGAGAGAGAGAGAATGGGCACGTCAGAGCCTCCTGCCGCTGCAATTGAACTCAAAAAGCATGCACCACTTTGTGAAGCTGGCTTTTCGCCGGCACTGGGGAATCAAACCCAGGTTATCATGCTTTGGAGGCAGGCGTCTTAACCACTGAGCCATCTCTCCAGACTCTATAAATATGCATTTTAATTAGCACATCTCCCAGTGATTCTTGGACATTTTGAACACCCTTGTTTTAAGCGATATCTGGATAAGATACCTCTGGTCTTGTCCTTCAGGACAGATTTAAGTAAGTTCCACCAGAAACTGGGGTGCATCTGTCGAAGATATTTGGAACCTTTTAAAAATTTATTTATTTATTTATTTATTTTTATTAATTCTTTGGTCTCAGTCCTGGTTTAGGCCCCCACATTCTTTTTTTCTTTTCATGGTTTTTTGAAATAGGATCTTGCTCTAGGCCATGCTGACCTGGAATTCACTATGTAGTCTCAGGGTGGCTGCGAACTCATGGCAGTCCTTCTACCTCTGCCTCCCAAGTGCTAGCATTAAAGATGTGCACCTCTACTTCTGCCTCTTTTTTTCTTTTTGGAGGTAGGGTCTCACTCTAACCCAGCCTGATCTGGAATTCACTGTGTAGTCTCACAGTGATCCTCCTACCTCTGCCTCCCGAGTGCTGGGATTAAAGGTGTACACCACCACCACTGGCTCTTTTTTTTTTTTTTTTTAAGTTTTTATTTATTTATTTATTAGAGAGAGAGGGAGAAAGAGAGAATGGGTGTGCCAGGGCCTTTAGCCACTGCAAATGAACTCCAGATGCATGCACCACAATGTGCATCTGGCTTACGTAGGATCTGGAGAATTGAACCGGTGTCCTTAGGCTTTGCAGGCATGCACCCTAACTGCCAAGCCACCTCTCCGGCACTTTTTTTTTGTAAGCAGAAAGAATATGAATGAATATGGTCGTGCTAGGGTCTCTAGCTACTGCAAACAAACTCTACATGCATGAGCCACAGAAGTCTCATAAAATATGCAGCTGGGCTGGAGAGATGGCTTAGCGGTTAAGTGCTTGCTTGTGAAGCCTAAGGACTCCCGTTTGAGGCTCAATTCTCCAGGACCCACGTAAACCAGATGCACAAGGGGGCGTACTCATCTAGAGTTCGTTTGCAGTGGCTGGAGGCCCTGGCGCGCCCATTCTCTCTCTTCCTGACTATTTCTGTATATCTCTCAAATAAATAAATAATAAATTTAAAAAAATAAGCAGCTGGAGGGAGGTGATGGAACCTTAGATAATATTCTGAGCATTGGAATTCAGACCTTCTGGAAGTATGGGGAGTAGATTGCCTTATTTTTTAATTTTTATTTATTGGGGGAGTGATTGTGCTTGCCAGGGCTTCTAGCTACTGCAAGATACTGGTTTTTTTTTTTTTTTTATATATAGAACATAAGTCAGCTCTTTTTCTTACAGATCCTTTATCAATGTAGATTTCTCTTGTTGTTCCCCCCCTCCCAGGTGGGTCTCCCTCTAGCCCAGGCTGACCAGCAATCCTAGAATTCACTATGTAGTCTCATGTTGGCCTTGAACTCACACGATCCTCCTACCTCTGCCTCCCAAGTGCTGGGATTAAAGGTATGCACCATCATGCCTGGTTTTTATTTTTACTTTTTGGCCTGCCTGCCCTCCTTCCTTCCTTCCTTCCTTCCTTCCTTCCTTCCTTCCTTCCTTCCTTCCTTCCTTTCTTTCTTTCTCTCTCTCTTCTTCCCTCCCTCTTTCTTTCTTTCTTTCTTTCTTTCTTTCTTTCTTTCTTTCTTTCTTTCTTTCTTTCTTTCTTTCTTTCTTTCTGGAGGAAAGGAGAAGGAAATCCACACTGGCGGCTTTTATTTTTTATATATATATTTTTAAATTTTTATTTATTTATTAGAGACAGAGATAGGGAGAGTGAGAATGGGCACACCAGGGCCTCTAGCCACTGCAAACGAAGTCCAGACACATGTGCCACCATGTGCATCTGGCTTAGGTGGGACCTGGAGAATCGAACCGGGGTCCTTAGGCTTCGCAGACATGTGCCTTAATTGCTAAGTCATCTCTCCAGCCCCATTTTTTTGGTTTTTTGAGGTTGGGTCTTATTCTAGCCCAGGCTGGCCTGGAAGTCACAGTGTTCCTCTTATCTTTGCTTCCTAAGTGCTGGGATTAAAGGCATGTGCCACCACATCTGGTGAAATAACAGATTTGAGTGCTTCTCTTGTGTTAGTACTTTCTCAGAACAACCAGCTCTAAATCTGTCAAGCAAATGCACACAACACAGTGGTGTGAGCCTGTAGTTTTAGCTACTTAGGAAGCTGAAGCAAGAGGATTTTTGAGTCTAGGAGTTTGAGGCTATGTTAATCAACATAGTGAGACCGTAACTCAAAAAAATTAGGGGAGGGACAAAAAGTTTGTCAAAGAAGCATGTTTTAGGATGGCATGTTCTGTTATAGCAATATGTAGGGGTGGGCATCCTGAGCTCTAGCATCACTGAGCCAACAAGCCAGTACCATGTGTACACAGCACAATCCTTTGTTTTCAAGGGCCCTTAACAACTAAGGTACTTTGGATATTTCTAATTCTGTTACACTGTGGAATATGGTTGATTGGTTTTTCAAGGTAGGGTCTCACTCTAGCCCAGGCTCACCTGGGCTATGTAGTCTCACTATGTAGTCTCAGGGTGGCCTTGAACTCACATTGATCCTCCTACCTCTGCCTCCCAAGTGCTGGGATGAAAGGCATGTGCCACCATGCCCAGATAAAAAGTGTATTTGTTTTGTTTTTTTGAGGTAGGGTCTCACTCTAGCCCAGGCTCACCTGGAATTCACTATGTAGTCTTAGGTTGGTCTCGAACTCACGACAAATCCTCTTACCTCTGCCTTCCGTAAAGGTGTGCACCACCATGCCTGGCAGAAAAAAAAAGTGTATTTTCATTTTGAGATAGTCTTTGCTATGTAGGCCTGGCTGGTCTGGTAGTCCAGGCTGGTCTTGAACTTATGGCAGTCCTACTTCAGCCTCCTGAGTGCTGGGTTTACAGGTGTTCTGCACCACACCTGGCCTAGAAAATGTTGACTTTTCTGTGGTCCCTTGTCTAGGCATGTTCCTACATGTTGCTGAGGTTTTCCTTGAAGTGCTCTTGGAATGGCTCATCTTCCAGCTTTGCTTTTGTCTAGGAGCCTAGGAAATAACCCATATCACCTGATAGCCAGAGGGGAGGGAGTGATTGTAAATTTGACTTTCCCCTTAGAACAATTTACTCATTAACATCAGCATGGAAGTTGGAACATGCCCAAACCTGTTTGTGTTTAAGGCTTTATCTGAGGAGAGCATAGGTGGTTTATTCTTTCTTTAGGATTGGATTGGAAAGGGATGGAGGTATGGAAAGGTCCAACATGAGATTTGTGTAGTGTGCTTTGTTAATGTGTCTTGTGTCCATAGCAGCTTTTTAAAAAAATAAATGCTAAAGATAGAATTTCCTATTTTTTAGATTTTATATATATGCGTATATTTACATATATATTTCCTTTTAGTTTTACCAATAGATTGCAGTATCTTCACTGACAAAATGACATCACATTCTACCTCTGCCCAGTGTTCAACATCTGATAGTACTTGCAGAGTCTCTTCAGAACAAATCAATAAGGTAAGTCATTATTTCTCTAAATTTGTAAGAAATTCAATTGAGGCATTAGCTGAATTCATTGATCAGGATTTATAATCCACAAATGGTAATATATTTAAAATGTTATAGTATATAAATAGGTAAACAGTAGCAGTACTCTTTGATTTGATCAAGTAAATATTTGGAAATTACAGACTGCTCAAAAAAGTACATTTTGAAAATGAGTAGCATGTTCTGGTTAGAAATACTGCATTGAGAATTTGGGGCCATGTTAAATTTGTTTTCTCACCCATCTGGTTGTAATTAGTCTCTCACCACTTCTGCCTCTCTAACTCTCCTTCCATTTTTTGTGTGTGTGTATGTATGTGAGAGAGAGAGAGAGAGAGAGAGAGAGAGAGAGAGAACCCCTAACTCCCTAAGTAGCCCTGGCTAGTCTGGAACTCCCTATGTAAGTTAACTGGGTTTGAAATAGCACTGTCTTCCTGTCTTCTGGGAGCTGGGATTACAGGTGTGTGCTACCAGATTTGGCTGCTTTCTTTTTTTAAAATATTTATTTACTTATTTGAGAGAGAAAGATACAGAAATAGGCAGGTAGAGAGAGAAGGAAAGGGGGAATGGGCATGACAGGGCCTCCAGCCACTGCAAACGAACTCCAGATGCATGCACCCCCTTGTGCATGTGGCTTAAGTGGGTCCTGGGAGTCGAACCTGGGTCCTTTGGCTTTGCAGGCAAGCGCCTTAACTGCTAAGAGATTTGGCTTCTTTCTTTATTTTTGTTTGTTTATTCGTTTGTTTTGTATTTTCGAGGTAGGGTCTCTCTCTAGCTCAGGCTGACCTGGAATTAACTCATAGCAATCCTCCTACCTCTGCCTCCCGAGTGCTGGAATTAAAGGCGTGTACATATATCAAATCTGGACTCGAGGAATAAAATGTGGTATATACTAATAAATGTTTTTGCGATTATTGACAAGATCTTTAAGAAAACAAAATGAAGACTTTAAACTCTTCAAATCCCAAGTAGATTAATATTTTTTTTTTTTTTTTTTTTTGTTAAGGTAGGGTTTCACTCTAGTCCAGGCTGATCTGGAATTCACTATGTAGTCTCAGGCTGGCCTCGAACTCATGGTGATCCTCCTACCTCTGCCTCCTTAGTGCTGGGATTAAAGGCTTGCGCCACCACGCCCGGCTTTTTTTTTTTTTTTTTTGAGGTTGGGTCTCACTCTAGCCCAGGCTGACCTGGAATTCACTCTGTATTCACAGAGTAGCTTTGAACTCATGGTGATCCTCCTACCTCTGCCTCCCAAGTGCTAGGATTAAAGGTGTGTGTTACCTCACCTGGATAAATTTTAATTGTAAATAGTGAAATATATTTTGGAAGAAAATATAGGAAATATTTATGGATCTTTAGAACAAAGATGGTCTTAAGGTAAAACTAAGGAGGCTATAAGAGGAAGACAAACTTGACAATACAAAATTGTATACCATGGTCCTGCTTCATCAGACAGTTTGGAGAAGCTGCATGGCAAATCTGAGCTGATTCCTGGCTGGTAGTGGTCTGGGTCATCCTAGGTGTTTAGAAATGATGGAGTATGGCTGGAGAGATGGCTAAGTGGTTAAGGTGCTTGCCTGCAAAGCCAAAAAACCAAGGTCCGATTTCCCAGTACCCACTGAAGCCAGATGCACAAGGTGGCGTATGCATCTGGAGTTGGTTTGCAGTTGCTAAAAGCCCTAGTGCACCGATTCTCCTCTCTCTGCCTCCTCTCTCCCAAATAAATAAATAAATAAATAAAATTAAATATTAAAAAAAAGAAATGATGGCGTTAGGCCTGGGGATGTTGCTCAGTGGGTAGAGTGCTTGCCTAGCATGCAGGCTAGATGTCTAGCACTGTATAAATCAGATTTGATGGCACATACCTGTCATTCCAGCTCTTGAGAGGAGGCAAGAGGATCAGGAGTTCAAGGCTATTTTTATTTAGAGTGAGGCTTTGTCTTAAAAGCCAAAACAAACTAAAAAATCACAATGAGACAGGAAGCCTGATGGCTCATGCCTTCCCCTCTTCCCCTCTTCCTTTCTCCTCTTCCCCCTCCCTCATAGTTTCACTCTAGCTCAGGCTGACCTGGAATTCACTGTTGTCTCATTGATCCTCCTGCCTCTACCTTCTGAGTGCTGGGATTAAAGACATGCACCACCACACCCAGCTTTCCCTTGGAGCTTTTTTAATTTATTTATTATTATTTATTTATTTATTTGAGAGAAAGAGATACAGAAATAGGCAGGGGGGGAGAGAGAGAGAGAGAATGGGTGCGCCAGGGCCTCCAGCCGCTGCAAACGAACTCCAGATGCATGCACCCCCTTGGGCAGCTGGCTTACGTGGGTCCTGGAGAATCGAGCCTTGAACCGGGGTCCTTAGGCTTCATAGGCAAGCGTTTAACTGCTAAGCCATCTCTCCAACCCTCGGAACTTTTTAAAACTTTTATTGACAACTTCTATGCATATAGACAATATATCATGATCATAAACCTCCCACAACCCTCTATTTTCTCCCCTCTCAAATCTCTCTCCACTACTGAATTCCTTCTTCCAATAAATTTCTTTCTTTCTGTTTTTTTTTTCTTCTTTTTTTGGAAGGGTCTCTCACGCTAGCTTAGGCTGACCTGGAATTCACTGTGTAGTCACCAACTCACAGCAATCCTCCTCCCAAGTTCTGGGATTAAAAGTGTGTCCCACCATACCAAATTTCTATTTTGATGTTAATATCCACGCCCCCCTTCCCAGGGTCTCACTCTAGTCCAGGCTGACCTGGCAGTACTGGCTGATGCCATCATTGCTCCAGACTCATACACCACTTGTGGCGTTTGGCTTTACATGGACAGTGGGGATTGAAGCCAGGTTGCCAGGATTTATAATACATTTATTTGCATATGTACATGTATGTGTTTGTGCGTGGGTATGTATGTCAGTGTTTCTTGCCACTGTGAATGAATGCCACTGGCTTCATATGGGTGCCTGGGGAATTGAACTGCAGGCCGAAAGGCTTTGCAATCAAGCACTTTTAACCATTAAGTAATCTTCCCAGCCCCCGTAGTACTCCCCTCCCCCCAATTTATTTATTTGTAAGCAGAGAGAGAGACAGACAGACAGACAGAGGGAATGGGTGTGCCAGGGCTTCCAGCCGATGCAAACAAACTCCACATGCATGTACCACTTTGATCTGGCTTTATATGGGTACTGGGAGTCAAATCCAGTTCATTTAGGCTTTGCAGGCAAAGTGCTGTAACTGCTGTGCCATCTCTCCAGCCCTCCCCACCCCCTAATCTTTTTTTTTGGGGGGGGGGTTTGAGGTAGGGTCTCACTCTGATCCAGGCTAACCTGGAATTAACTATGTAGTCTCAGGGTGGCCTCGAACTCATGGCGATCCTCCTACCTCTGCCTCCCAAGTGCTGGGATTAAAGGCGTGCACCACCACGCCCGGCATCTTTTTTTTTTTTTTTGAAAGACATTTTACTTATTTACTTTTTTATTTTTATCCCCCCGCAAGATGTTTCTTTCTGCTGAATTGACCATCACATTTCCAAATTTCTGAAATGGCCAACAGACCATAGAAAGACATTTCTTCAGGCTCCTGTTTGAAACCAGCAGCTTTAGCAAACTGCTGGCCTTGACTCAGGGCCAATATTTTTATTTTTAATTTGAGAGACTCAGAGAGAGAATGGGCATGCCAGCAGCCTCTCAGCCATTGTGAATGAACTCCAGACACGTGCGCCCCCTCATGGGTGTGTGTGGCATTGTGTGCTTGTGTCACTTTTGCATCTGGCTAAGTGTGGGACCTAGAGATTCAAATGGGCGTTCTTAGGCTTTGCAGGCAGGCGCCTTAGCTGCTAAGCCATCTCTCCAGGCCCCAAAAATAAACAAAAAAGTGTTTTAAAAAAAAGTATTATGGGGCTGGAGAGATGGCTTAGCAGTTAAGCGCTTGCCTGTGAAGCCTAAGGACGGACAGACAGAGAAAGAGGTAGAGAGAGAGAGAGAGAAAATGGGCACGCCAGGGCCTCCAGCCACTGCAAACGAACTCCAGATGCATGCACCACCTTGTGCATCTGGCTTATGTGGGTCCTGAGGAATTGAGCCTTGAACTGGGGTCCTTAGGCTTCACAGGCAAGTGCTTAACTGCTAAGCCAGCACTCCAGCCTCATAATAGTTTTTATTTTGTTTTTCGAGGTAAGGTCTCGCTGTAGCCCAGGCTGACCTGAAATTCACTCTGTATTGTCAGGGTGGCCTTGAACTCACGACAATCCTCCTACCTCTGCGTCCCGAGTGCTGGGATTAAAGGTGTGTGCCACCGCGCCTGGCATTTTTAATAGCCCAAATTATGAACCACATTAAGTTTTGGTCAGGAGTCCACAGGCTCTCTATATAGAGCCAGGAAATATTTTAGGCTTTGTAGGCCCTACTGTCTCAAAGTTGCAGTTTCTCAGTACTGCTGAAGAGCATCTTTAGACAATATGTAAACAAAGCTCAGTGCTAGAACATTTTTGCCTAGAATGTGTGAGGCCCTGAGTTTGTTTGAAGAAAAGTAACTATTTACAAATCCAGGGCTATGTTTACCATTTTCTGGTCTAGGTAAATAATTAATAAACAGATAGGTAAGAATGATATATATTGAGTGCCAGGGTGGTGGTACAAGCCTTTAATCCCAGGCTGAGTGGGAGGATGTCCATAAATTGAAGGCCAGCCTGGGACTATAAGAATGAATTCCAGGTCAGTCTAGGCTATACTGAATCCCTGTCTTGAAAAAAACAAACCAAACCAAAAAAAAAAAGTGGTATATTATGTGCTCATTAAGAATTAGTATCGTTAACCAAAACATGAGAAGATGAAAATACAAGAGTAAATCAAATGGTAGGTGTTGGGCGTAAATGGATGAATTTTTTTCTTTTTCTTTTTTTCTTTCTTTTTTTTTTTTTTTTTTTTTTTTTGAGGTAGGGTCTCATTCTAGCCCAGGCTGAGGTGGAATTCATTGTGTGTAATCTCAGGGTGGCCTCCAACTCATGGCAATACTCCTACCTCTGCTTCTTCAGCGCTGGGATTAAAGGTATGCACCACATTTCTTTTGTTTGTTTGCATTAGCTCTCAGCTCCCCCCCCAAGTGTTATTGGTAGCTTCTATGATAATTTTAAAAAATATATTTAATTAATTTATTTATTTGAGAGAGAGAGAGATTAGTAGAAGGAGAGAGAGAATGGGCATGCCAGGGCCTCTAGCCACTGTAAACAAACTCTAGATGCATGCGCCACCTTGTGCATCTATCTGGCTTATGTGCGTACTGGGGAATTGAACCTGAGTTCTTTGGCTTTGCAGGCAAGTGTCTTAACCGCTAAGCCATTTCTCCTGCCCTTCTATGGTAATTTTGTATTTAGCTTTATGAGAACTACTACTTTTTTTTTCTTCCCACAGCAGTTATACCATTTTCTATTTTTACTAGCAATATTTAATGATTTAAGTTTTTCTGTATTCTTGCCAACACCTATTCCCCTTTAAAAAATAATTATAACAGGCTGGAGAGATGGCTTAGCAGTTAAAGGCATTTGCCTGCAAAGGCAAAGGACCCTGGTTTGATTCCCCAGAACCCACATAAGTCAGATGAACAAAGGGGTGCATGGGTCTGGAGTTCCTTTGCTGGGGCTGGAGGCCCTAGTGCACCCATTCTCTTTCCCTCTCTTCCCCCCAAACGAATAAATAAAAATTAAAAAAATATTAAAAAATTAAAAATATAATTATAGACATCCTAGTAGGTGCTAATGCAAATGTAAATGATTTATCTGGAGGACAGCAAGTAGAATTGTGGTCATTGTTTGGGGTTAAGTGTCTCCTAGGGTTTTTTCCTGTAAAGGAAATTCTCTTGTTCCATAGAGTTTCAGAAGCCAAAGGAATTTAAATGCAAATAGTAGCTTGATACTGAGAGCAAGGCATATTTCTGATACTAGTGCTTGGGAGGAAAAGTCAGGAGAATCAAGAGTTGAAGGTCAATCCTGCATGACTTAGTGAGTTCCAGGACTGCCTGTGCTTCATGAGATCCTATCTTAAAAACAAAAACAAAATAGTAGGTTTATTTTGTTTATATCAGGTACGACCCAAGATGCCACTTTTGAAGATTTTGCAGGCAGCCGGTGCGCAGGGTGAAATGTTCACCACAAAAGAGGTAAGCCATCAACTCAGTCTCAAGTTTTTAGGAGTCCCTTTAAATAACATACTTCTTCTGTAACTCATCTGTTTAGATATTTTATCTTATTCCCCCCATTACCTTCTCTTATCCCCCTCCATTAACACCCTTTTCCCCCATTAATCCCCATTTTACTTTCATGGCTTTTTTTTTTTTTTTAGTTGAGAGAAAGAGGTAGAGAGAAGCTGGGTGTGGTGGCGCACGCACTCGGGAGGCAGAGTTTGAGGCCACCCTGTGACTACATAGTGAATTCCAGGTCAGCCTGGGCTAGAGTAAGACTCTACCTTGAAAAATAAAAAGAGAGAGAGAGAGAGAGAAAGGGCACGCCGGGGCCTCCAGCCACTGCTAACAAACTCTAGATGCATGGGTCCCCTTGTGCTTCTGGGTTATGTGTGGTCTGGAGAGTCGAACTGGGATCCTTTGACTTTGCAAGCAAACACCTTAACTGCTAAGCCATCTCCCCAGCCCTGTTGGTTTGTTTTTTTTGAGGTGGGGTTTCCCTCTAGCCCAGGCTGAATTCACTATGGAATTCATAAGTAGTCTTAGGCTGGCCTTGAACTCAAAGCAGTCCTCCTACTTCAACCTCTGAGTGCTGGGATTAAACCCATTGTGTTAAATTAGGGTTGGTTGCATGGTCGTGGCTGTAAAATTATTTACTATATGGTGGCTACACTACTGATGAAGTGGACGGTCTCTTCCAGAACCCACTAGCTAACGTTAGGGATCATGGGGAGGCATGGGAGAAGTAGAAATCAGCAAATGCAAAGTTCTGAAATCAGGCTAAGATAAGATAGGAAGTTCTTCTATGGTACTGAAGGGCAACTTTTGTTGATTTAAGGACTTCCACGCTAATTTCTTCCTTTTTTTAGGGTTCCTTTTTTTTTTAAATTTATTTTTATTTATTTATTTGAGAGAGAGAGATACAGAAATAGGCAGGTAGAGAGAGAGAATGGGCACGCAAACAAACTCCAGATGCATATGCCCTCTTGTGCATCTGGCTTATGTGGGTCCTGGAGAATAGAGCCTTGAACCCGGGTCCTTAGGCTTCACCTGCAAGCGTTTAACCACTAAGCCATTTCTCCAGCCCTAGGGTTCCTTTTTTATTGAAATATTTTATTTATTCATTTATTTGAGAGAGAAGGAAGCAGATAGAGAATGGGTGTGCCTTCAGCCACTGCAGACGAACTCTAGATGCTTGTGCCACCTTGTGCATCTGAATTATGAGGGTACTGGGGAATTGAACCTGGGTCCATAGGCTTTATAGGCAAGCGCCTAAGCCATTAAGCCATCCCTCCTGCCCTAGGGTTCCTTTTGAAGTGTGTTATTAACCATAAGTTGACCTAGGAGTTAAAACAGAACATATATAGGTTAGTAGGGCAACTGATACACAAGATTTGCTGCTACTAGGCCAGAGCTTGCAGTAGTGTTTCATTTTATACTTGTCACATACTTATCTGAGCACTGTGAGTTCTTTTAAACACTTAAGCATTTAATAACTTGTTTAGCATCTGAAGTTTTTAAAAAAGTTATTTATTTATTTATTTGAGAAAGAGAGAGTCTAGAAACAAACACAAAGACAGAGAGAATCCAGTTTCTGCAAACTCCAGCTCCAAGATGCCACTTTTGAAGATTTTGCAGGCAGCCGGTGCGCAGGGGTGAAATGTTCACCACAAAAGAGGTAAGCCATCAACTCAGTCTCAAGTTTTTAGGAGTCCCTTTAAATAACATACTTCTTCTGTAACTCATCTGTTTAGATATTTTATCTTATTCCCCATTACCTTCCTTATCCTCCATTAACACCCTTTTCCCATTAATCCCCATTTTACTTTCATGGCTTTTTTTTTTTTTTAGTTGAGAGAAAGAGGTAGAGAGAAGCTGGGTGTGGTGGCGCACGCACTGAGGCAGAGTTTGAGGCCACCCTGTGACTACATAGTGAATTCCAGGTCAGCCTGGGCTAGAGTAAGACTCTACCTTGAAAAATAAAAAGAGAGAGAGAGAGAGAAAGGGCACGCCGGGCCTCCAGCCACTGCTAACAAACTCTAGATGCATGGGTCCCCTTGTGCTTCTGGGTTATGTGTGGTCTGGAGAGTCGAACTGGGATCCTTTGACTTTGCAAGCAAACACCTTAACTGCTAAGCCATCTCCCAGCCCTGTTGGTTTGTTTTTTTGAGGTGGGGTTTCCTCTAGCCCAGGCTGAATTCACTATGGAATTCATAAGTAGTCTTAGGCTGGCCTTGAACTCAAAGCAGTCCTCCTACTTCAACCTCTGAGTGCTGGGATTAAACCCATTGTGTTAAATTAGGTTGGTTGCATGGTCGTGGCTGTAAAATTATTTACTATATGGTGGCTACACTACTGATGAAGTGGACTTGCCCTTCCAGAACCCACTAGCTAACGTTAGGGATCATGGGGAGGCATGGAGAAGTAGAAATCAGCAAATGCAAAGTTCTGAAATCAGGCTAAGATAAGATAGGAAGTTCTTCTATGGTACTGAAGGGCAACTTTTGTTGATTTAAGGACTTCCACGCTAATTTCTTCCTTTTTAGGTTCCTTTTTTTTTTTTTAAATTTATTTTATTTATTTATTTGAGAGAGAGAGATACAGAAATAGGCAGGTAGAGAGAGAGAATGGGCACGCAAACAAACTCCAGATGCATATGCCCTCTTGTGCATCTGGCTTATGTGGGTCCTGGAGAATAGAGCCTTGAACCCGGGTCCTTAGGGCTTCACCTGCAAGCGCCTAACCACTAAGCCATTTCTCCAGCCCTAGGGTTCCTTTTTTATTGAAATATTTTATTTATTCATTTATTTGAGAGAGAAGGAAGCAGATAGAGAATGGGTGTGCCTTCAGCCACTGCAGACGAACTCTAGATGCTTGTGCCACCTTGTGCATCTGAATTATGAGGGTACTGGGGAATTGAACCTGGGTCCATAGGCTTTATAGGCAGCGCCTAAGCCATTAAGCCATCCCTCCTGCCCTAGGGTTCCTTTTTGAAGTGTGTTATTAACCATAAGTTGACCTAGGAGTTAAAACAGAACATATATAGGTTAGTAGGGCAACTGATACACAAGATTTGCTGCTACTAGGCCAGAGCTTGCAGTAGTGTTAAACCCATTGTGTTAAATTAGGGTTGGTTGCATGGTCGTGGCTGTAAAATTATTTACTATATGGTGGCTACACTACTGATGAAGTGGGACGGTCTCTTCCAGAACCCACTAGCTAACGTTAGGGATCATGGGGAGGCATGGGAGAAGTAGAAATCAGCAAATGCAAAGTTCTGAAATCAGGCTAAGATAAGATAGGAAGTTCTTCTATGGTACTGAAGGGCAACTTTTGTTGATTTAAGGACTCCACGCTAATTTCTTCCTTTTTTTAGGGTTTTTTTTTTTTAAATTTATTTTTATTTATTTATTTGAGAGAGAGAGATACAGAAATAGGCAGGTAGAGAGAGAGAATGGGCACGCAAACAAACTCCAGATGCATATGCCCTCTTGTGCATCTGGCTTATGTGGGTCCTGGAGAATAGAGCCTTGAACCCGGGTCCTTAGGCTTCACCTGCAAGCGTTTAACCACTAAGCCATTTCTCCAGCCCTAGGGTTCCTTTTTTATTGAAATATTTTATTTATTCATTTATTTGAGAGAGAAGGAAGCAGATAGAGAATGGGTGTGCCTTCAGCCACTGCAGACGAACTCTAGATGCTTGTGCCACCTTGTGCATCTGAATTATGAGGGTACTGGGGAATTGAACCTGGGTCCATAGGCTTTATAGGCAAGCGCCTAAGCCATTAAGCCATCCCTCCTGCCCTAGGGTTCCTTTTGAAGTGTGTTATTAACCATAAGTTGACCTAGGAGTTAAAACAGAACATATATAGGTTAGTAGGGCAACTGATACACAAGATTTGCTGCTACTAGGCCAGAGCTTGCAGTAGTGTTTCATTTTATACTTGTCACATACTTATCTGAGCACTGTGAGTTCTTTTAAACACTTAAGCATTTAATAACTTGTTTAGCATCTGAAGTTTTTAAAAAAGTTATTTATTTATTTATTTGAGAAAGAGAGAGTCTAGAAACAAACACAAAGACAGAGAGAATGGGCACGCCAGGGCCTCCAGTTTCTGCAAACTCCAGACACATGTGCCACTGGCTTATGTGGGTCTTGGGGAATTGAACCTGGGTCCTTGGCTTTGCAGGCAAGTGCTTTAACCTCTAAGCCATCCCTCTAGCCCTGAGTTTTTTTTTTAGGGGGAGGGGTTTGAGGTAGGGTCTCACTGTAGTCCAGACTGACCTGGAATTCACTAGGTAGTCTTGTTGGCCTTGAACTCATGGTGGTCATCCTATTACCTGTGCCTCTCAAGTGCTGGGATTAAAGGTGTGCATCACCACACCCGGCTTCTGTCTTCCTCTGGCTTTGCATCTTCTGGCTTTGCATGTGTGTGTGCAGGGCATGTATATCTGAATGCATACACACATGCATGTAACACATACAGTGTTAATCTAATAGAGCTATTTGCATTTAAGATGTAAAGATACCTAACTCCAAAATTAAGCTTTTTTTTTTTCTGAGAAGTTCTACATTGTTTAGAATAACCATTTTTCTTTTGTTTTGCTGTACTTGGGTTTGAACAAGCTCTGCAATACTGGACTGGATATGTGCTCTACCACTGAGAATAATATATATATATATATATATATATATATATCCCTAACTTTTTTTTTTCTTTTGGGTTTTCAAGGAAGGATTTTACTTTAGTCCAGGCTGATCTGGAATTCACCATGCAGTCTCAGGGCAGCCTTGAATTCATGTCAGCACTCCTACCTCTGCCTCCCAAATGCTGGGATTAAAGGCATGCACCGTCATGCCCAGTTTTTTTTTCCTTTCAAGGTATGGTCTCACTCTTAGCCCAGGCTGACCTGGAATTCACTCTGCACTCCCAGACTGGCCTGCAACTCGCAGTCATCTTCCTACCTCTGCCTTCCAAGTGCTGGGATTAAAGGCATGTACCACCACACCTGGTCAATTATTTTTTTTTGAAAAAATTTGCATGTGTGTGTGTTTATGGGTTCACCATGGTCTCTTGCTACTGCAAATAAATGCCAGATGCTTGCTTGTGCCACCATTTGCATATGGCTTTACATGGGTTTGGTGTGTTGGACCGAGGCTGGCATGCTTTGATGCTATGTAAGAAAACACCTTTACCTGCTGAGCAATCTCCTCAGCCCTTATTTCATTATTTTAAGTTATAAGTGTTGCTTTTGGACTGTATCTGAAGTCTCAGGGTGGACTTGAACTCACAGTGATCCTCCCACCTCGGCCTCCTGAGTGCTTGGATTAAAGGCATGAGATACCATGCCTGGCAGACATGACTTTTTCTTTTATTTTTCTTTATTCTTTTTGAGGCAGGGTCTCACTGTAGCCAGGCTGACCTGGTATTTACTCAGTAGCCTAGGCTGACAGTGATCTTCCCTCAGCCTCCCAAGTGCTAGGATTTTAGACATGAGCCACCATGCATGGTGATGGGAGTGGCGGCATCATCATCATCATCATCATCATCATCATCATTATTAATATTATTTTTCTTGAAAGAGAGAATATGGGCTGGAGAGATGGCTTAGCAGTTAAACGCTTGCCTGTGAAGCCTAAGGACCCCAGTTCAAGGCTCAATTCTCCAGGACCCATGTAAGCCAGATGCATAAGGGGGTGCCTGCATCTGGAGTTCATTTGCAGTGGCTGGAGGCCCTGGCATGCCCATTCCCTCTCTCTCTCTCTCTCTACCTGCCTATTTCTGTATCTCTCTCCCGCTCTCCCAAATAAATAAATAAATAAATAAATAAATAAATAAATAAATAAAATATTTTTTAACAAAAGAGAGAATGTGAATGAGCACACCAGGGCCTCTAGCCACTGCAAAGGAACTCCAGACTCATGTGCCACTATGTGTATCTGACTTAAATGGGTTCTGGGGAGTTGAACCTAGGTCCTTAGGCTTCGCAGGCAAGCACCTTAACTGCTAAGCCATCTCTCCAGCCCTATTATTATTTGTTTTTCAAGGTAGGGTTTCAATCTAGCCCAGGCTGACTTGGAATTCCTATGTAGTCTTAGGGTAACCTTGCGTTCAGGGCGATCCTCCTACCTCTGCCTCCCAAGTGCTGGGATTAAAAGGATGTACCAACATACCCAGCCTTATATATATTTCCAGATCAAGTCTCACACTAGCCTAGGGTTACCTGAATTGACTCTGTAATCTGAACTCAGTGATCCTCTTATCTCTGCCTCTGAGTGCTGGGATTAAAGGCCACCATGCCTGGCATTATTCTTAATTATTATTTTTATTACTGTTTTTGAGAAAGTTCTTGCTTTGTAACCCAGGCTAGCCTTAAATTAGTAATCCTCCTGCCTCAGTCTTTTTTGAGTGCAGGGATTACAAATATATATCACCATGCCTGCAATGGCCTGCTTATGATATTCTTTTAAATGTTTTATTTATTTATTTATTTCAGAGAGAAAAAAACTTACACTGTGCCAGAGCCTTTTGCTGCTACAAATGAATTCCAGATGCATGTACCACTGTGCATCTTGGTTTACATGGGTACTGAGGATTGAACCTGGCCTGGCAGGGTTTCTAATCAAGATCCTTTAACCACTGAGCCATCTCCCCAACTCCCCTGTTATATTTTTTCATTTTGGTGCAATGAATTGGCTATAGAAAGATAGTACAAGCTGTCAGTGCTTAGATGCTGACAATGTACAAGAGTTCCCATAATAGGATAGATACTAGGTTCATTCACTCATTGTCTGCTCATCAACATATCTGGACTTTTCATGGTGGAAATGTATAGACCTGACTGTGAGGAAAAGTAGTGATTTATATAGTGTTATATTGTTTGTGGTTTTGGTAGCAGTTGGACAGATGATTTCATGCTGTTTTATTCTCACGCAGGTAATGCACTATCTAGGCCAGTATATAATGGTGAAGCAGCTTTATGATCAACAGGAGCAGCATATGGTATATTGTGGTGGAGATCTTTTGGGAGAACTACTAGGATGTCAGAGCTTTTCTGTGAAAGATCCAAGGTAAAAAGAATAAGGGTTTTTCTATCTTTTTAAGTACTTATACCCATTAATTCAGCCTCTGTATGGTTACTAATGGTTATTTCAAGTAATATGAGAGGACCTACATGTGTTATGTAGCCAGTGAGGAACTGGAAGTGCAGTAGTGAGGAATGTAGAGCATATAGAGTAGTAATTAGGTACTATTCATGATAAAATTATAGTCTTTTTTTTTTTTTAATTGTATTTATTTATTTGAGAGAGGGGGAAAGAGGCTGAGAGAGGGAGAGAATGGGTATGTCAGGGCTTCCAGCCACTGGACTGCAAACAAACTCCAGATGCATGCACTATCTTTTGCATCTGGCTTATGTGGGTCCTGGGGAATCGGACTGTGGTTCTTTGGCTTTGCAGGCAAGCGCCTTAACCGCTAAGCCATCTCTCCAGCCCATAAAATTATACTTTTTTTTTTTTTTTTGGTTTTTCAAGGTAGGGTCTCTCTCTGGCCCAGGCTGACCTGGAATTAACTATGTAGTCTCAGGGTGGCCTCGAACTCTCAGTGATCCTCCTACCTCTGCCTCCCGAGTGCTGGGATTAAAGGCGTGCGCCACCACGCCCGGCTTAAAATTATACTTTTAAGGGCTGCAGAAGACGTATATAAAGCAAAGGAGTGGGTGGGACTTGAAGGTTTCAGGGTTCCCTGAAGTAAAATTTGAGCTAGGGCAGTTGAAGGAGAGCTTCTGATTGAACAGAACATATAAAGATCTAGATAGGCAGGAGCTAAGATGCCACTTAGGATTTTGTGAGAGAAGAATGTGTTAGATGAGAAAAATGGAGAACTGAAGGGCAGTCTGAGGTTGATGCTGAGCCCTTTAAAGATCACAGTGCAGTTCCTCTGACTTGTGTGACATTCTCTTGTATAGGTTTATAGTCATAGGCTTATCCCATCAAGCCAGTGTTTCCTCTATAGATTACTAGGCACTACATTCTTCTGAGTTTGTTTTATGTTACATTGGTTAAGTCTCCCTTTCACCTCCCATTTCTCAATCAAAATATAAAACAACTGTAGAAAGGAGTGGTTTTCAAAGGAAATATCTCTACTTAAGATACTGTTAGTTATTGAAATAAAATTGACTTTTTTTTTTTTTTTTTTTTGTTTTTTTGAGGTAATGTCTCAGTCTACCCAGGCTGACTTGGAATTCACTCTGTAGTCTCAGGCTGGCCTTGAACTCACAGCGATTCTCTTACCTTTCAAGTGCTGGGATTAAAGGCATGCACCACCACGCCCGGCTGATTTATTTATTTATTTATTTTTCGAGGTAGGGTCTCACTCTATCTGTTGAATTCACTATGTAGTCTCAGGTTGGCTTTGAATTTACAGTAATCCTCCTACCTCTGCCTCCCAAGTGCTGGGATTAACGGCATGTCTGACCATGCCCGGCGCTGATTTATTCTTATTTTCATTTTTTTGGAGATTGGGAATCACTGTAGTCAAAGCAAATCTGGAATTCACTCCATAGTCTTAGGCTGGCCTCCAACTCACAGTGGTCCTCCTACCTCTCTGCTTCCAGAGTGCTGAGATTCAAGACATGCACCACCACTCCAGGCATTGATCGAATTAAAAAAAAAAAGTTTATTTATTTGTTTATTATTTATTTATTTGAGCTTGTGTGTGTGAGAGGCAGATAGAGAATGGGCATGCCAGGGCCTCTAGCCACTGCAGACAAACTCCAGGCACATGCACCACCTTGTGCATCTGGCTTTATGTGGATACTGGGGAATCGAACCTGTGTCCTTAGGCTTTGCAGGCAAACACCTTAACCACTGAATCATTTCTCTAGACTTGACCAATTTTTTTTTTTTTTTTTTGAGGTAGGGTCTCGCTGTAGCCCAGGCTGACCTGAAATTCACTCTGTAGTCTCAGGGTAGCCTTGAACTCATAGCAATCCTCCTACCTCTGCCTCCTGAGTGTTGGGAATAAAGGCGTGAACTGCCACTCCCAGCTTTCTGATCAAATTTTTTTTTTCCGAGGCAGGATCTCTCTCTAGTCTAGGCTGACCTGGAATTCAATATGTAGTCCCAGGCTGGCCTTGAACTCACAGCTCTCTTCCTACCTCTGCCTCCCCAGTGCTGGGATTAAAGGCGTGCACCACTATGCACAGCCCTGATCAATTTTTTAAAAAATTTAATTTATTTGAGGGAAAGAGAGAGAAAGAGGCAGATAGAGAATGGGCGTACCAGGGCTTTCAGCTGCTGCAAACGAACTCCTGATGCATGTGTCACCTTATGCATCTGGCTTATGTGGGTCCTGGGGAATCGAAATCTAACCTGGGTCCTTTGGCTTTGCAGGCAGGCACCTTAACCACTAAGCTATCTCTCCAGCGCCTGATCAATTTTTTTTATTTTTTTTTATTTTTTGTTTTTCTGAGGTAGGGTCTCACTCTAGCTCAGGCTAACCTGGAATTCACTATGTAGTCTCAGGGTGACCTTGAACTCATGGTGACTGTCCTACTGCGAATGACCTCCAGATGCATGCACCACCTTGTGCATCTGGCTTATATGGGTATTGGGGAATTGAGCCTTGAACCGGGGTCCTTAGGCTTCTCAGGCAAGTGCTTAAACGCTAAGCCATCTCTCCAGCCCTTTTTTTGTTTTTTTGAGGTAGGGTCTTACTCTAGCCTAGGCCAACCTGAAATTCACTATGTAGTCTCAGGATGGTCTCTAACTCTTGGTGGCCCTCCTGCCTCTGCTTCCTGAGTACTGGAATTAAAGGTATGCAGCACCATGCCAGGCTTGCTTGCTTGCTTTTTTTAAATTAAAATTTTTTAATTTTTATTTTTGGAGATAGGATGGCTGGTCTCAAACTCTCTGTGTAAGCTGAAGATGACCTTGAGCTTTTGATATTTGATGCTCCTACCACTACCCCAAAAAACCAGAAAAAGGGCTGGAGAGATGGCTTAGCGTTTAAGCACTTGCCTGAGAAGCCAAGCCTAAGAACTCCAGTTCGATTCTCCAGGTTCCACGTTTAGCCAGATGCAAGTGTGCAATGCCACACTTGGTCACAAGGGGGTGCATGCATCTGGAGTTTGTTCACAGCGGCTGAAATGGCTCTGGTGTGCCCATTCTCTCTCTCTCTCTCTCTGCCTCTTCCTCTCCCTCTGTCTCTTTCTCTGTTTCTGTCTGTCTCTCTCTCTAAAAAAAAAAAAAAAGCCAGAAAAAAAATTCTGTAACAAAGTTCCCGTCTCCCTATACATACTAAGAGAAAGTTGGAATGTACCATACTAGAAATGTAGTTAATATTTAATGAACAGCAACAACAAACAGTATTGGTATTTTTAAGGTGGCATTTGGGATTGTTGATTTTTAAATTTTATTTCTTTAACAGTCCCCTCTATGATATGCTAAGGAAGAATCTTGTCACATTAGCCACTGTTACCACAGGTATGTTATATATTTCTTCATTCTCCTCATAGCTTTGTGTTTTGGGGACAAATGATGATAAGCAAGGAGAATCAAAATGGAAATGGAATGCTCTGTTGTCGTGACTGCGAGGGGTTTATTCTTTGTCATCTTCAGAGTGAGTGCAGTGTTAAGTTTTCGCTATAGACAATATCAGACATACAGAGATTACAGAGGTGCCCACCTCCTAGATGTAGCTTTTTTCCTTTTCCTTTTTATAGTAGTAGGGAGTGCATCTAGGACCTTCATGTACTATAACACTAAGCTATATCTCCAGGCTTCTTTTTACTTATTTTGACACAGTATTGCACTAAGTTGCCCAGGCTGGCTTTAGACTGTCTGTAGTCTGGCAGGCCTTAATTTATGGTCCTCCTGCTTCATTGTGCTCAGTAGCTGGGATTATTGGTATATGTGATTATGGTTGGTTTAGACTGGGTAGTTACATTTTATTCTATTTGCTTTATCTTGATGTACCTTAAAAATCTTTTTAATAGGGCTGGAGAAATGGTTTAGTGGTTAAGGCACTTGCCTGTGAAGCCTAAGGATCCAGGTTCAGTTCTCCAGGTCCCATGTAAGCCAGATGCACATGGTGGCACATGCATCTGGAGTTCATTTGCAGTGGCTAGAGGCCCTGGTGTGCCCATTCTCACTCTCTCTGTCCCTCTCTCTATCTCTAACAAATAAATCAGAAAAAAAAGTTAAAAAAAAATCTCTTTAATAGATGTTTTTCCTTCAAGTATTATCACATCATTAACATTAATATATAGCCCAGGGCTGGAGAGATGGCTTAGCGGTTAAGGCGCCTGCCTCCTAAGCCTAAGAACGCTGGTTCCAATCTCCAGGTCCCACGTTTAGCCAGATGCAAAGTGACGCAAGGGTGCAATGCTGCACTTGCCCACACGGGGGCGCACACATCTGGATTTCCTTCACAGCAGCTGAGAGACTGCTGGCGTGCCCATTCTCTGTCTCCCTCTCCCTCTCTGTCTGTCTGTCTCTGTCTCTCTCTCTCTAAAAATAAAAAGAAAAATTAATTAATTAAAGAAATATATAGCCCATATTCATTTTTTTTAATTTTTAATTTATTTTATTTATGTGAAAACAGAGAGAGAAAGAAGAGAGACAGAGAGAGAATGTGCATGCCAAGGCCTCTAGCCACTGTAAACAAACACCAGATGCATATACCCCCTTGTGCATCTGGCTTATGTGGGTACTGGGGAATCATACTTGAGTCCTTTGACTTTGTAGGCAAGTGCCTTAACCGTTAAGCCATTTCTCCAGCCCTATCCCATATTCTTAAACCTGTGTGTGCTTTATGTTTTTTTCTGTTACCTCAAAACTATCTTTTATTTTGGCTTCTTCAAATCAGGATCCAAGCATAGTCCACACATTGAATTGGATTGATAATGTTTCATGAGTGTATTTCATCTAGGAAATGTAACTCTTTTTTTCTTTTATCTTTCTTTTTTTTTTTTCAGGCATGGTCTCATTTATTCCTAAATTAACCTGGAATTCACACTGTAGTCTAGGCTAGCCTTAAACTCAACCTCAATTCTCCTAAACTTAGCCTTCCAGAGTGCTTGATATAAAGGTGTGAGCCGGGGCTGGAGAGATGGCTTAGTAGTTAAGTGCTTGCCTGTGAAGCTTAAGGACCCCGGTTTGAGGTTCAGTTAATTCTCCAGGACTCACGTAAGCCAGATGCACAAGATGGTGCATGCATCTGGAGTTCGTTTACAATGGCTGGAGGCTCTGATGCACCCATTCTCTCTCTGTCTTTGCGTCTTTCCCTCTCTGTCTGTTGCTCTCAAATAAATAAATAAAAATTTAAAGGTGTGAGCCCCTGTCCTGGGCTCAAACATTATTTTTATTTATTTAATTTTATTGTTTTTTGGTTTTTCGAAATAGGATCTCACTCTAGCCCAGGATGACCTAGAATCCTGGAATTCACTATGAGTCTCAGGGTGGCCTCGAACTCATGGTTATCTTCCTACCTCTGCATCTTGAGTGCTGGGATTAAAGGCATGTGTCACCATGCCTGGCAAAAATATTTTTTAAAATCTTTGATATGTATTTGGTTTGACTTTTTTTTAAATTGGCCCCTATTTTTGAATGTTACATAATGATTATACAAATTTATGGGGTACCATGTGTTTTGTCACATGTTTGAGCATTTCAGGATCATCAGCTTATCATACCAGTCTTTTTTTTGGTTTTTCAAGGTAGAGTCTTACTTCTAGCCAAGGCTGACCTGGAATTCACTCAGTAGTCTCAGGGTGGCCTTTAACTCTTGGCAATTCTCCTACTTCTCTACCTCTGTCTCCCAAATGCTGGGATTAAAGGCATGCACCACCACGCCAGGCTACAAACAGTCATTTAAAAAAAATTTTTTTTTGAGAGAGAAACATAAAAAGGCAGAGAGAATGGGCACGCCAGGACCTTTAGCCACTGCAAACGAACTCAGACACTTGCACCACCTTGTGCATCTGGCTTTAGTGGGTCCTGGGGAATTGAACCTGGGTCCTTTGGCTTGCAGGCAAGTTCCTTAACTGCTAAGCCATCTCTCAAGCCCTAATCATTTTTTTTTTTTTTTGTTAGAAGTATTCAGAATCCTCCTTTGTAGATATTTGAGATATTCAAATTGACTGTAGTCTATGCTATGATGTGGAACGCTCATTTGTTTTCATGCTGTTTGTTGAAGAATCAAGGTCATTGGTCCTACAGGATTTTCCACATTCCAGAGTTGAGGGTTGTGTCATTGTGCTTGACCAGCTTGTTCTTGACTCTTAGTATGTGCTAGTGTGGCATTGATGCCAATGTAAATTTCTTTGCCAAAATATTTTCTTTGGTGGTGCTTTGGACCTGTTTTTCTCTCTTTCCTCTTTCTTTGTTTTGTTTTTGTTTTTTTGAGGTCAGGTTTCACTCTAGTCCAGGCTGACCTGGAATTTACAATGTAGTCTCAGGGTAGCCTCGAACTCATGCCAATCCTCCTACCTTTGCCTCCTGAGTACTAGGATTAAAGGCGTGCACCACCATGCCTGGCACTTTTTTGTTTTTGTTTATACTTGAATTTCATGATGTCAGAATCTGTCACTCTATGAAGAGTCTGTGAGTTTTTATAGTCTGGTCCCTCTTTAAAATTTTTTTTTTGAATATTTTTATGAGATAGAGGGGTCAGGGGAAGGCTTGTCAGGGCCTCTTGAGCCACTGCAAATGAATGAACTCCAGACATATGCATTGTATATCTGGCATTTTGTAGGTACTGGGGAATGGAACCTGAGCTGGCACACTTTGCAGGCAAGTGCCTTTAACTGCTGAGCCATCTCCTCAGCCCTAATCCCTCTAAAAGTTCTCCCAATGGTTTAGTAATCTTATATATATATTTTCCTTTTTCTTTCTCTTTGGTTTTTCAAGATAGGGTCTCACTCTAGCTCAGGATTACCTGGAATGTACTATGGAGTCTCAGGGTGACCTCGAATTTACAGCAGTCCTCCTACCTCTGTCTGCCAAGTTCTGGGATTAAAGGCATGTGCCACCATGCCTGGCTTTCTTTTTTTCCCCCTTTTTCTGAGGTAGGGTCTCACTCTAGCTCAGGCTGATGTAGAGCTCATTTTATAGCCCAAGCTTGCCTTAAATTCATGGTGATCCTCCTGTCTCAGCTTCCTGAGTGCTGTGATTACACACAGGTTTAGTAATCTATTATCTGAATGCCAGTTTGACCCTTTCCAGATCTTGAATTTTCTTTTGGTTTTCTGAGGTAGGTCTCACTTTAGTTCAGGCTGACCTGGAATTCACTATGCAGTCTCAGGGTGGCCTCAAACTCAGGGCAATCCTCCTACCTCTGCCTCTCAAGTGCTGGGATTAAAGGTGTGTGCCACCACGCCCGACCTTTTTTTTTCTTTTTCTTTTTCTTTTTCTTTTTCTTTTTCTTTTTCTTTTTCTTTTTCTTTTTCTTTTTCTTTTTCTTTTTCTTTTTCTTTTTCTTTTTCTTTTTCTTTTTCTTTTTCTTTTTCTTTTTCTTTTTCTTTTTCTTTTTCTTTTTCTTTTCTTTTCCTTCCCTTCCCTTCCCTTCCCTTCCCTTCCCTTCCCTTCCCTTCCCTTCCCTTCCCTTCCCTTCTCTTCTCTTCTCTTCTCTTCTCTTTTCTCTCTTCTCTTTTTTTTTTGAGATAGGGTCTAACTGTAGTCCAGGCTGACCTGGAACTCACTCTGTAGTCCTAGGCTGGCCTCCAACTCATGGTGATACTCCTACTTCTGCCTCTTCAGTGCTGGGATTAAGGCGTGCACCACCACACCTGGCTAAGTTTTTTTTTTTTTCCTAGTTCAGGCTGGCCTTGAACTCTCAGTGATCCTCATACCTATGGATCCTGAGTGCTGGGATTTGAAAGCATGTGCCATCACACCTCTCTGCCCCTGTTTTTTTCTTTTGTTTTTGTGGTAATGGGCATTGAACCCTGGGTACATGTTAGGCAACCACTCTACCACTGAGCTAGCGATATCCCATCCCCCACCCTCCTTTTTTTTTTCTTTTCTTTTGAGGCAGGGTCTCATTCTAGCCTAGGCTGACCTAGAACTTATTCTGTAGCCCAGACTAGCCTCAAACTCATTATGATCCTCCTACTATGCCTGGATCATACCTTTATTTATTTATTTTTTCCGAGGTAGGGTCTCAACCTAGCCCAGGCTGGCCTGGAATTCACTCTGTAGTCTCAGGGTGGCCTCGAACTCACAGTGGTCCTCCTACCTTTGCTTCCCAGTGCTGGAATTAAAGGCATGTGCCACCACACCCAGCTTTCAGACCTTTTTTTAAATATTGCCTTTTCAATTTATTCAATATATGTATGAAACTGGATTTTTAAAAAATATATTATTTTTATTATTTATTTGAGACGGAGAGAGGGAAAGAGAGAGGGAGAGTGAGAATGGGCATGCCAGGGCCTCTAGCCACTGCAAATGAACTCCAGATGCATGTGCCCCCTGGTGCATCTGGCTTACTTGGGACCTGGAGAATTTTACTGGGGTCCTTAGGCTTCGCAGACATGTGCCTTAACCACTAAGCCATCTCTCCAGCCCCAAAACTGTATGTTTTGAAGTCTGAAGTCTCCAAAGTGGTGGTGGGGTAGAGAAGGATCAATAAACTTTGTACAACTGAAATATATGTGACACTCATTTCCAAATAAGGAAACTTTTTCCTCTGTTTGCTTCAATAGATTTGAGAGTCACATTGTTCTTTGAAGAAGCCCATGTTACCTGATCCTTTTATATTTGCTGAAATAAATAGATTAAATAGAATCTGTTCCTAAAGAAGTTTTGTTTTCAAGTTGGGGAATGAGAGTTTACTCTCATTTGAAGCAGGATTTTAAACTCATTGACTTTTGAGGCCTATTTGTTAGTAATTTGCTTAACTCAGTCTTTGCAGGGGTAAATTTTTATTTGAGAAGGACAGCTTTGCAAGTGATAAGGCAACTTTATTGAAATGTAATCATTTGTTGTGCAATAATAGGGTTTTCTGCACTTAGTCATGCATGCCTTGAAATGCATGGAGGATTTTATAATTATTGACAATTTTCTGAATGTTTGAATTGATTGGTGTAATTCTTAGCTTTTTCTTTTTTCTTGCATTTTTCTCTGCATACCTTTTTTTTTTGTTTTATTTTGTTTTGAGGTAGGGTCTCACTGTAGTTCAGGCTGACCAGGAATTCACTATGTAGTCTCAGGGTGGCCTCGAACTCTCAGTGATCCTCCTACCTGTTGCCCCAGTGCTGGGATTAAAGGTGTCCGCCACCATGCCTGGCTTGCACACTTCTTTTTAAAAATCTTTTTTATTAGCCGGGCGTGGTGGCGCACGCCTTTAATCCCAGCACTCGGGAGGCAGAGGTAGGAGGATCGCCGAGAGTTCGAGGCCACCCTGAGACTACATAGTGAATTCCAGGTCAGCCTGGACCAGAGTGAGACCCTACCTCGAAAAACCAAAAAAAAAAAAAAATCTTTTCTATTTTATTTATTTATTTGAGAGAGGGAGAGAGAACATGGGCATGCCAGTCTAGTCACTGAAGTGAATTCCGGACACATGCTACTTCGTGCATCTGGCTTACTTGGGTGCTTGAAAATCCAACCTGGGTCCTTCAGCTTTGCAGGCAAGCACCTTAATGGCTAAGTCATCTCCCCAGCCCTCTGCATATGTCTTTGTTTTACAGAGAACATTTCATCCTCTCGGCTACTCTGTAAGCAGGGCCTAGAGATTAAGAAATACCTCTTTATTCTATTTTTTCTTTTTTAAATTTAATTTAATTTTTATTTATTTTTAATTTTTTATTATTGACAACTTCCATAATTATAGACAATAAACCATGATAATTCCCTCCCTTCCCCTTCACAAATCCACTCTCTATCATATCCCCTCCCCTCTCAGTTTCTCTTTTATTTTGATGTCATCATCTTTTCTTTCTATTGTACTGGTTTTGTGTAAATAATGCCAGGCACTGTGAGATCATGGATATCCAGGCATTTTATGTCGGGAACAGTAAGGAGTTCTATCCTTCCTTTGGCTTTTAACATTCTTACCATTATTTCTTCCACAATGGACCCTGAGCCTTGGAAGGTATGATAGAGATATTTCAGTCCTTAGTACTCCTCTGTCACTTCTCAGCACTATGGTGCCTTTTGAGTCATCTTAGAGGTCACTGCCATCTGAAAAGAGAAACTTCTCTAACCAAAAATGAGAGTAGCATTAATATGAGTATGAACATTAAGAAAAATGCTTACCAGGCAGTTTGGTGAGCATAATATATACATATATTACATATATACATAATACATTTAGCCAGACACCAGCAGGTGTTAACACCCCTAGGACTCATGACTTGCCCCTTCATACATAGGTTTTCAGTATCAGACATGTATTCCCTCCCATGGAGCATGCCTCCAGTCCAATTTGGGAACAGTTGGTTTCCCCCATAACAGACATGCAACTATTGCACTCATTGGCTTATTTGGCCTGGTTATCCAGACTTACGGCTTGCAGTGTCCACCGTTGTTTATCTCCACTGTTTTCTTTTTTTCTTCCTCCTCCTCCTCCTCCTCTTTTTTTTTTTTTTTTTTTTTTTTTTTTGGTTTTTCGAGGTAGGGTCTCACTCTGGTCCAGGCTGACCTGGAATTAAGTGTATGTAGTCTCAGGGTGGCCTCGAATTCATAGCAGTCCTCCTACCTCTTCCTTCTGAGTGCTGGGATTAAAGGTGTGTGCCACCATGCCCGGCTTTGTTTTCCTATTTTAAAAAATATGTTTTTATTTATTTATTTGCAGAGAAACTGAGAGAATGGGTGCACCAGGGCCTCTAGCTGCTGCAAATGAACTCCAGATACATGCAGCACTTTGTGCACCTGGCTTTATGTGTGTACTGGGGAATCGAATCGAACCCTGGTCATTAGGCTTTGCAAGCAGGCACCTTTACTACTGAGCAATCTCTCCATTCCTATTCTTTCTCTCTCACTCTCCAAAAAAAAAAAAAAAAGAGAGAGAGAGAGAATGAGAGAGAGAGAAAGAAAGAAAGAAAGGGCGTACCAGTGGCCTCTCAGCAGTTGTGAACAAACTCAGATGCATGCCCCCCTTGTGGGCAAGTGCCACATTGTGCCCTTGTATCCCTTTTTGCATCTGGCTAAACGTGGGACCTGGAGAATCAAACGGGTGTTCTTAGGCTTAGCAGTCAGGCACCTTAACCGGGTTGCTAAGCCATCTCTCCAGCCCTCTCCATCTGTATTCTTTCTAACAAGTGACCAATGTCAGACTCATGGTGAGAGCTATTGGCCAGTCCTTGCAGTGCCCATTATGCCACGCTCTGTTGTCTCTTAACTCTTGTTATTTGCTCCCCCTTCTTAACTTTATTTGAGTACATTTCCCCCTCTAGTCCATTGTCTCTTAAAACATTTTTATTCTTATTTGACTTGTTATTCTGGAGAAATTTTATACTTGAAAGCTTCAGAATCCTGGTATGGTGGTGTATGCTTCTAACTAGGAGGCAGAGGCATGAGGGTATTGAGTTTGAGGCTGGCCTAGAAAACCTAAAGAGAGAGAGAATGAGCTAGGAAGGAAGGAGGGAGAGATAGAAGGATGGAGAGGAGAAAGGAAGAGAAAGAAAAATGGGAAGAAGTATTAGAGTTTTCATATACTGGTTACCCAGATCCTGAAATGGCAGTATGTAACTTATCTGTAACACAGTGATGTGCTGGGCCAGGAAATTCCTCAGGAAAATTTAATTGGTTTTCTGCTAGTGTTGGCTATCTCTGTTGATTGTCATCAATTTGGGTTGCAGGACACTTGTTTCCTTTTGTTTTTTGTTTTTCTTGGTAGGGTCTCGCTGTAGCCCAGGCAGGCTGACCTGGAATTCACTATGTAGTCTCAGTCTGGTCTCAGGCTCTTGACTGTCCTCATACCTCTACCTCCTGAATGCTGGGATTTGAGGCATGTGCCACCATGCCCAGCTTTGCTTTTTGAGCCAGGCCTGGTGACTTATATCTATAATCTCAGCACTTGGTAAGGCTGAGGTAAGAGGATCACCATGAATTCGAGGACAACCTGAGCTATGAGTGAGTTCCTAGCCATCCTGGGGTAGGGTGAGACCTTGCCTCATCAAACAAATGACAAAGTGGTGTTCATATTCTATTTATACCTTTGCAAGTAGGTTAGATCTTTATTTTGATGATTGATGAAAATGCCATTATTTAAAATGAAGGAATTTCTAAATCATTTCTCTAAATTTCCTGGACAAACTGTATTCTTTTAAAAATATTCCTTACAGTGTGGTTTCCTAGATAACTTTTTTTTTGCTTCTAATTACTTTTAAACTAAGATAATAGGCTTTAGTGATATGACAGTAATAGAATTGTGTATTAAAAGATCTGCTTTACCTGCATTGTGTGTTAGCTGGACCTTAACTTTTGACTACTGTTGTCAGAAAATGTTATTTGTGTACTAGTCATTATCCCCATGTAGCTATAAAAATACTTCTAGAAGTAACATTATTGCAGTTTTGAGAAAATGTTTGCTTTATGCAAAACAACTGGATTGTCAGACCAGTTGTAGAGTCTGGGTTCTTCCTCTTACTTTTTATTTGATGATGATATTTTCTAAACACTTCTCTGGACCTGGTAGTAGCTGGTGACCTTTATCTCCAACAAATTTCTGGTGTGCATCTCAGTTACAGGTAGCTTCATACAATGGGTGGTTCTGTTATTCTCAGCAGCCCATTTTTCCCTATAGCCAATTTTCAATTTATGTTCTGCTTGAAAAATTTCTAAGTCCTTGGAATACATTTCCCTCTTCAGTCAATGCAATATTCCCCGGGAAAATATCTATTTGCTTCCTCTTTCGTCTTAGAAAATGTTTGTAGTCACTGAGTGATAAAAGGCTTTGTGGGGAAAAATCCAGTCCTAAATGCAGGTGATGGGAATTTTAAGTCATGAAATCACCATCAGCACTTGGATTATAGGTTTATTCAAAGATGCGCTTGTTTTTATGAAGCAGCGAGGGAAATTCCTGATCTCAACACTAAAAATATCCATTATTATTATTTTTTTTTTCCAAAGTAGGGTTTCACTGTAGTCCAGGCTGACCTGGAACTTACTCTGGTCCCAGGCTGCCACTGAACTCAGTGATCCTCCTACTTCTGCCTCCTGAGTGCTGTGAATAAAGGTGTGTGCCACCATGCCAGGCACAGATTTTTAATTTTTCTTTTAAAGGTAGGGTCTTGTGCTAGCTCAGAGTGACCTGGAATTCACTATTTAGTCTCAGCGTGGCCTTGAACTCGTGACGATCCTCGACCTCCACTTCCTGAGTGCTGGGATTGAAGGCGTGCCCCACCATACCTGGAACATATTTTTTAAGAAGCCAAGTACTCTTGTTACTGTTTATTACAAGTTAGGCAGTGGGGTAATATAGGAAGGAGTGAAAAATACTCCCATCATTTCCTACTTTCGACTACTTTTTGTATAAAAATTTGAAAGCTCGCCCTGAAATAACATTATAGTCATTTTTCATTTTCTCTCAGATTATATTTTGATATTATTATAATTTCTGGTACTATTTTGAACATGGTCTGTCTTGTTTTTTGCCATTTTTATCAGTTTTGGTTTTCCCTTCTTGGAAATGAGAGTCTTTTCTAGCTAAGATGGAGTAGTACATCTGTAGGGAGCAAGCCTGGCTTCAGGGTTGTTTGCTGAGGTCCTTTTTGTGGAAAGAATGGTTATTACCAGGGAAGGTTTTCCTTTTGTTTTACTTGCTATCCAGATGCTGCTCAGACTCTCGCTCTCGCACAGGATCACAGTATGGATATTCCAAGTCAAGACCAACTGAAGGTAAAATCACCACATGGTGACTTCTTTTGTTGTACAGAGTGGCCCCTTCTCTGTACCTGTGGATCTTGGGCTCCCAAGGCCTTTTCCCAAATGTGGTAAGAACATAAAGAAAGGTTCTTGGGAGTTCACAGACCAGGGACAGAGTGAACCTTCTCTGTTCTTCCCAGAGTTCCAGTCTCTGAATCTGCCTTTGGGATGTAGCACTTCTGATTTCAGTTCTTCCAGTTGCACTTTCTTGGGTTGTGTATGCCTCTGTGTATGTGTGCGTTTGTAATTGTGTACCTACATACATGTGTGAGGAAATTGCTTTAGAAATTTTTAACAGGCTGATTGAGGTTGAGTTCATATTAGGCCATTTCTGAAAATTTCCTCAAACCTGGGGAAGCTTTATGATCTTCTTGGTACATGGTAAGGGTTTCACATGCTTCTGAAATAGTCCTAGTTTTGCAGTAGACTATACAGATAACTTGTGTCTTAAGAGCATCCACTTGGCCTTCATGTAGAGGTTATTTTTGCCCCCAGGTTTGGGATTCTTCTATTTCTGCTGATAGGATATGTTGAGAGGTGTTGTCTTGCTTTACTTGATGGCTGTTGTAAACTCCAGAGTTCTCTTCCTTGTGCATAACCCATTGTGTTGCACACTAACTGGTAAGCCAGAATGGAACTGCTACATCCCTTGGTCTCAGTCATTTCTGCTGCACTGATAGACATGTTTCCCTTCTTTCAGCAAAGTGCAACAGAAAGTTCTGATTCCAGAAGAAGAATGGAAGAAGATGATATTCCCACACTGCCTACCTCACAACACAAATGCAGAAATTATAGAGGAGGTAAGATTTAAATTAAGGCTCTAGACTCTACCCACCTTTGTTATTTCTAGAATGGTATCTATGTAGCTGAAAATAGAAACTCAAAAACTAGTGGGATGGCCAGGGGTGGTGGCACACGCCTTTAATCCCAGCACTCGGGAGGCAGAGGTAGGAGGATCGCCACGAGTTCGAGGCTAGCCTGGAACTACATAGTGAATTGCAGGTCAGCCTAAGCTAGAATGAGACCCTACCTTGGAAAACCACAAAAGCAAAACTAGTAGGATGGGGACTGAGGATGTGGCTCAGTGGATAAAGCACTGCCAGTGTGATGCCCTGAATATGGACCCCCAGAACCATGTAAAGCTAGAAGTAATACTATGATCTGTAATCCCAGTACTTTACAGCTAGATGGGAGGTGGAGAAAGGAGAATCCCAAAGCAGTGGCAAACAAGAGACACTGTCTTTAATAAGATGGAAGGCGGGAATGTTGTCCTGTGCCAATACACATGCCATGGCATGCCCACACCTACACTCAAACACATGAGCGCTTGCCTTCAAAGTATGTATGTCTGAATCTCCAGGTCCCATGTAAGCCAGATGTGCACAAGGGGGCACACGTATCTGGAGTTCATTTGCAGTGGCTGAAGGCCCTGGCACACCTGTTCTCTCCCTCTCTCTGCCTCTTTCTCAAAAAAAAAAGTTAAAACCAGTAGGACTGCCATTTGCCATTCTTCTTGTTCTTCTGAAAATCTCATTTCAACATAGTCACTGTTGTTAACTCTGAAGTTAGTGTTTTTTTTTTCTTTTTTCTTTTTTTGTTTTTCAAGTAAGGTCTCGCTCTAGCCCAGGCTGACCTGGAATTCACTCTGTATTTCAGGGTGGCCTCAGACTCACAGCAATCCTCCTACCTCTGCCTCCCCACAGTGCTTGGATTAAAGACGTGGGCTACCACACCAGACTCTTCTCTTTTCTCTTCTCTTCTCTTCTCTTTTCTCTTCTCTTCTCTTCTCTTCTCTTCTCTTCTCTTCTCTTCTCTTCTCTTCTCTTCTCTTCTCTTCTCTCCCTCTCCTCTCCCTCTCCCTCTCCCTCTCCCTCTCCCTCTCCCCCCTCCCCTCCCCCCTCCTCTCCCCCCTCCCCTCCCCTTCTCCTCTTCTCCCCTCCCCCCTCCCCTCCCCCTCCTCTCCCCCTCTTTTTTAACAACTTCATGTTAGTGGTCACTGCAACACCCTTCCATTAGCCAGTATACATAGCAGAAAATAGCTTTTCATTTATCAGTTTGCCATCTGGTTCATTTTCTGTATTTATGAGTTCAATTGACTTTGCCTTTAATTTTTTTTCAAGGTAGGGTCTTGCTCTAGTCTAGGCCAACCAGGAATTCACTATGTAGTATCAGGCTGGTCTCAAACTCACTGAGATTAAAGGCAAGTGCTACCAGCAGAGAGAGAGAATGGGCACAGCAGGGCCTTCAGCCACCGCAGATGAACTCCAGACACATGCACCACCTGGAACATCTGGCTTTACGTGGGTACTGGGCAATCGAACTTGGGGTCCTTAGACTTTGCAGCTATCTCTGCAACCCTGTTTTTGGTTTGGTTTTTGTTAAATGAAAACAAGGTAGGGTCTCACTGTAGCCCAGGCTGACTTGGAACTCACTCTGTAGTTCTAGACAGGCCTTGAAGTCATCATGATACTCCTAACTCTGCCTCCCAAGTGCTGGGATTAAAGGTGGGCACCACCACACCAGGTTCTTTATTTTGATTTTATGAGGTGAAGGCTAATTATTGTAGATTTGAAAATTGCAAAAATATACATAGTGACACAAAGCCAAGAGTGAGGTATACGAAGCCTAGCAATGCCCTTGTGCTTGCCACAAGGTTATCATTTATTTTTTATTTTTATTTTTTGTTTTTCGTGGTAAGGTCTTATTCTAGCCCAGGCTGACCTGGAATTCACTCTGTAGTCTCAGGGTGGCCTCGAACTCACGGTGATCCTCCTACCTCTGCCTCCCGAGTGCTGGGATTAAAGGTGTGTGCCACCACACCTGGCTTTTTATTTTCTAAAAACTATTTTTTTAAAATTTATTTATTTGAGAGAGAGAAAGGGAAAGAGGCAGGTGGAGAGAAAGAGAGACAATGGGCGTGCCAGGGCATCCAGCCACTGCAAATGAACTCTAGACACATGTACCACCTTGTATATCTGGCTTATGTGGGTCCTGGGGAATTGAACCTGGGTCCTTTGGCTTTGCAGGCAAGTGCCTGAATCCCTAAGCCATCTTCCTAGCCTTTGGTTATCTTTTAGAAGGAGAGTTAACAGATAATTAGGAAGTTTCTCCTAAACCTTACCCTTTAACGTATCTTAGATATCTTCTTTTTTTTTTTTTTTTTTTTTTTTGGTTTTTCGAGGTAGGGTCTCACTCTAGCTCAGGCTGACCTGGAATTCACTATGTAGTCTCAGGGTGGCCTCGAACTCATGGCAATCCTCCTACCTCTGCCTCCCGAGTGCTGGGATTAAAGGCGTGCGCCACCACGCCCGGCTTAGATATCTTCTAAGATAATGGACTTCCTTCTCCCCCAGGTAGAGTCTCACTTTAGCCCTGGCTGACCTGGAACTCACTCTGTAGTCCCAGGTTGGCCTTGAACTCATGGCAGGTATCCTCCTACCACACCCTCTGGAGTGCTGGGTTAAAGGCATGTATTTCACTAATGTATTATAAGTTTTTTTTTTTTTTCGAGGTAGGGTCTCACTCTAGTTCAGGCTGACCTGGAATTAACTCTGTAGTCTCAGGGTGGCCTTGAACTCACAGCGATCCTCCTAGATCCTCCTACCTCTGCCTCCCGAGTGCTGGGATTAAAGGCGTGCGCCACCACGCCCGGCTATAAGTTTTTTTAAAAGGATTTTATTTGTATTTATTTATTAGAGACAGAGAGGGAAAGAGAGAGAGGAGGAGTGAGAATGGGTACGCCAGGGCCTCTAGCCACTGCAAACGAACTCCAGACATGTGTGCCCCCTTGTGCATCTGGCTTACATGGGACCTGGAGAATTGAACTGTGGTCCTTAGGCTTTGCAGGCATGTGCCTTAACCGCTAAGCCATCTCTCCAGCCCTGTATTATAAAATTTTAAGTTTTCCAAAGGCATTTAGTTTATGGTGTGATGTTTTTTAGTCTAGGTACCTATTTTTGGATCAAAAACAGCCTAGACCTCTTCTTTCTATATCAGAAAAATATATAGCAGAAATTGTTATACATGTTAAATTTGAATCAGTTTATCTTTTGGGGGGGTGTTTTCTTCATATTGTATTTGACTGTAAACTAAATTTTGAGCTACATTTTAATCTTGGAACAATTTTAGTCTGTATGAGTAAATATGTAATTTTATTTAATTGCCAGTTCTTATTTTCTGCTGTTTAAAATAACAGTTCAAGAGACTGTAATTTTTGGTAGAAATTTAGGAATAGCTGGTTTTAGGAAGGTCTGTAGGTAGAAAAGATGTTTGTTTATTAGAGAGAGAGAGAGAGAGAGAGAGAGAGCGCGCGAGCGAGCATAAACCCACTAGGGCCTTTTGCTCCTGCAAACAGACTTCAGATATATGCGCCACTTTGTGCATATGGCTTTATGTGGGTACTGGGGAATCAAATCAGGACTAGTAGGCTTTGCAAGCAAGTGTCTTTAACTACTGAGCCATCACTTCAGCCCCCAAAGGATTTTTTTTTTTTTTTTGGAGATAAGGTCTCCCTCTAGCCCAGGCTGACCTGGACTTAACTATATAGTCTCAGAGTGGCCTTGAACTCAGAGTGACCCTCCTACCTCTGCCTCCCAAGGGCTGGGATTAAAGGCATGCACCACCACGCCCGGTAGATGTTTTTAATAGATTATAGCGCTTGAATACATGAGGATAACTTGAGTGATCCTATCTCAAGATGGCTTTTGGTCATTACAACAATGAATAGGTGATAATATAGTTTGACATTTGTCTGGCCATAGATATGCCTTTAATAATAGGCTTGAAATACTTGGTTAGTAAATGGGTATGTTATATTCTGTCACAGACTTCTTCATTGCACAACTGACTCACAGTCATATGTGCCTTAGTATGTTTATGCATCTGTGACTGCCATTGCTAGATCTATTGCATTGGACAGGGATAAAAAAGGATGAGAAAGTTGGAAAATAGTGAAGTACTACAATCTGGACTGCTGAGAATGGAATATTTTATGTGATATCTTAAAATTATGTTCATAATTGTCTTGCATATAGTTCAGATGTATAACACAAAATCTTTTACTTGAATTATGTAGGGTCTTATTTGTAGCATTTATAGGTACGTAACTACAAAAGAATCAACTGATTTAGAAAAGATGTGTATATGAGTTTATTTGGAAAACTTAGAGTTTATGATGTTACCTACCAGAACATAGGAATTACTGGGAAGTGTCCCCAAAATATGTGGTGCCAATAAGATTGTGAGAGCAAGTTTGTTTCTGTGCATTAAGATCTGTACCTTCCTGCTTTGATCTCAAGGGTTGTGTTACTGTGCTACTACCATTAGCAGTTCTGTTGATCAAGCCCTTGCCAGATGAGGCACTATAGTCAGTTGTTAGTACAGTGTCTGCTGCAGCCTGTGCTGTGCTGCAGAGTCCTAGAAAGGCGAAGGCCACGCGCAAAGAAACTCAGCACCCAATTAGACATACAGAGTGGGGAAACCAGAGGACTTTGTCCAAATTGGGATCAGAGGTACTGAATAGTGTTTTTCTTTCTCTCTCTTTCTTTCCTTCTTTCCTTCTTTCTTTCTTTCTTTCTTTCTTTCTTTCTTTCTTTCTTTCTTTCTTTCTTTCTTTTTTTCTCTCTTTCTTTCTTTCTTTCTTTCTTTCTTTCTTTCTTTCTTTCTTTCTTTCTTTCTTTCTTTCTTTCTTTCTTTCTTTCTTTCTTTCTTTTTCAAGGTAGGGTCTCTCTTTAACCTAGGCTGACCTGGAGTTCATTATGTAGTGTAGGGTGGCTTCAAACTCACGGAGATCCTCCTACCTCTGCATCCTGAGTTGGGATTAAAGGTGTGTGCTACCACGCCTGGCTAAATCAGTGGATTTTTTTTTTGTTTTTTGTTTTTTTCAAGGTAGGGTCTCACTCTAGCCCAGGCTGGGATTAAAGGCATGAGCCACCATGCCCAGCTTTAAATCAGTATTTTTATTCTTAGGCTTACACATGTATCACAATAATATACATATGCATCACAAATAATGACTTTGACATCATACTATCTTGAGAGAACTTCCTTGATTTTGATGGCATGTGGTTTTAAAATAACAGGTTTGTGTACTCTTCCAGACACAAAATGGCCTGGATATCTATGACCTCCCAGTGTCTGGTTCAACCTACACAAGACCCTCATGATAGGAGGAAAAGATGACATCAAAATAAGAGACTGATTGAGAGGGGGAGGGGATATGATAGAGAGTGGATTTATGAAGGAGAAAGTTTGGGAGGGTAGGGAATTATAATGGAACTTGTCAATAAAAAACGGTTTTTTAAAAAAAGGTTTGATAGGAAGGTATCTGGTTAAGGTAAACGGCATGGGGGCCTATGGTTAGGATTTAACTTACCTGATTTGAGCAGCTGCATTCCTCAATTTACATACATGCTTACTTTTGTATAGGTATGCTGTCAGCAGCATTGAGATATGACAGTGATCTCCAACAAGTGTCAGAGTAATTTAAAATGCCCGAAAATATTTAGCAAAGCCTTTTGGAACAATGCCATTCAGTTCAGATGCTTTTAGGGTTTGGATTCCTGAAGTGGTCATCTACTTGTAATGCCATTGCTTCCTCCTGAAACCTAAATGGGAGATTTAAAAAATGATTTATTTGAGAGAGAATATGCATGGGCACACCAGGGTCTTCAGCCATTGTGCTTTGTGTGGGTACTGGGGCATTGAACCTGGGTCCTTAGGCTTCACAGGCAACCTGCTAAGCCGTTTCTCCAGCCCAAACAGGAGATTGTGAGGTCTGTCACTAAGACATTTGATTTTTGGTTCTTACTGAGAATGGGATTTTCTTTTTACCTATATTACAAAGATTCTAAATATTTTGAGGAGAATCTTGGTTCTTCGTTTTTTTGTTTTTTGTTTTTTTGGTTTTTCGAGGTAGGGTTTCACTCTGGTTCAGGCTGACCTGGAATTAACTACGTAGTCTCAGGGTGGCCTCGAACTCATGGCGATCCTCCTACCTCTGCCTCCCTTAGTGCTGGGATTAAAGGCGTGCGCCACCACACCCGGTGGTTCTTCATTATTTATAATTTTTATTCTTTTCATTTGGCTTCTACAGATGAAGACATGATAGAAAATTTAAATCAAGATGATACATCTAGGCTGGACCTTGATTTTGAGGAATGGGATGTAGCTGGCCTGCCATGGTGGTTTTTGGGAAACTTGAGAAATAACAGAATACCTGGAAGTAACTGCTCAACTGATTTACAGACACACCAGGTAAATTTCATTTCCGAAAGGAAGTGTTACTTTGTTTTGTTTTTGTTTTTAAAATAGTTATTTATTTGTAAGCAGAGAGGGAGATAGAGAATGGGCTGTCAGGGTTTCCAGCCACTGCAAATGAACTCCAGATGCATGGCCATTTTGTGCATCTGGCTTTACATGGGTACTTGGGGAACTGAATCTGGGTTGTTAGGCTTTGTAGGCAAGTGCCATCTCTCTAGTCCTTTTTGTGTGTGTGTATGTTTTGTTTTGTTAATGTTCTTTTTTAAAAAATTATTCATTTGGGGCTGGAGAGATGGCTGAGCAGTTAAGCACTTGCCTGTGAAACCTAAGAATGCCGGTTCGAGGCTCAATTCTCCAGTACCCACATAAGCCAGATGCACAAGGTGGCGCATGTATCTGGAGTTCGTTTGCCGTGGCTGGAGGCCCTGGTGCGTCCATTCTTTCTCTCTTTCTCTCTGTCTCTTTATCTCTCTGCCTGTTGCTCTCAAATAAATTAAAAAAAAAAAATGAGCCGGGTGCCTTAGGGGAAAAAAAAATATTCATTTGTTAAAGAGATAGTAAGTGAGTGAGAATGGGCGCACCAGGGCCTTTAGCCACTGCAAACGAACTCCAGACACATGTGCCACCATGTGCATCTGGCTTATGTGGGACCTGGAGAATTGAACCTGGGTCCTTAGGCTTTGCAGGCAAGCACCTTAACTGCTAAGCCACCTCTCCAGCCCCCGTGTTTTTTTTTTTTTTTTTTTTTTTCTGAGGTAGGGTCTCACTCTAGCTCAGGCAGACCTTGAATTCACTATATAGTCTCAGGGTGGCCTCGAACTCTCTGTGATCCTCTTACCTCTACCTCCTGAGTGCTGGGATTAAAGGTGTGTGCCACCATGCCCGGCCAGGAATGAACTTTTTTTTTTTTTAAATTAATTTATTTGAGGGCTGGAGAGATGGCTTAGCAGTTAAGGCGCCTGTCTCCTAAGCCTAAGAACGCTGGTTCCAATCTCCAGCGGTTCCAATCTCCAGGTCCCACGTTTAGCCAGATGCAAAGTGACACAAGGGCGCAATGCCGCTCTTGACCACAAGGGGGCGCACACATCTGGATTTCGTTCTCAGCAGCTGAGAGGCTGCTGGTGCGCCCATCTCTGTCTTCCTCTCCCTCTCTGTCTTTCTCTGTGTCTCTCTCCAAAAAAAAAAATTAATTTATTTGAGAGAGAGAAAGAGGCAGAGAGAGAGAGAGAGAGAGAGAGAGAGAGAGAGAGAAGAATGGGCACACTCCAGCCACTGCAAACAAGCTCCAGATACATGCGCCACCTTGTGCATTTGGCTTATGTGGGTACTGGGGAGTTGAGTCTTGAACCAGGGTCCTTAGGCTTCACAGGCAAGTGCTTAACTGCTAAGCCATCTCTCCAGCCCAGAATTCCATTGTATTTATACAGCACATTTTTTTCTCTTTCTTTCCTCCTCCCCTCCCCTCCCTTCCCCTCCTCTTTCCTCCCCTCCCCTCCCCTTCTCTCTCCTGCCTTCCCCTCCCCTCCCCTCCTCTCCTTATCCTAGCATGTGTGAGATAGAGGTAGGAGGATCGCCATGAGTTTGAGGCCACCCTGAGACTACATAGTGAGTTCCAGGTCAGCCTGGGCTAGAGTAAAACTCTATTTAAAAAAACTGAAATGAATGAATGAATAAATAAATCTGCTAAAGTGAAACCCTACCTCGAAAAACCAAAACAAAGAAGCAACAAGAAAGCTCCTTGTGTCAGGGAGAATGTTGGGTTACCATCAGTATTTCTTCAGTAGTAGTCACTAAAGGAAGACCATGTCAGAACTGAAAGTGTACTAGATTCTCATCTATGGACATGCCTGTTGTGAATGCATTTTATTTAGTTTAGCAACTGTGATTCCTTAACCTTTTAAGCTCTTCAGTATTGTTTCTTGGGTATTATACCTCATTTCTTATTAATATAGAAAATTTGGGCTGCAGGAATGGCTTAGTGGTTAAGGCATATGCCTGCAAAGCTAAAAGACCCAGGTTCAATTCCCCAGGACCCACGTTAGCTAGATGCACAAGGGGGCACATGCATCTGGAGTTTGTTTGCAGTGGCTGGAGGCCCTGGTGCTCCCAGAATTCTCTCTCTCTCTCTCTCTCTCTTCCCCTCTTTCTCTGTCAAATAAATAAATAGAAAGAAAGAAAAAGAAAGAAAGAAAGAAAGTAAGTAAGTAAGTAAATTCAGGCTGTAGAGATGGCTCGGTGTTTAAGGCACTTGCCTGCAAAGCCTAAGGACCGGAGTTTGATTCCCCAGTACCCATGGAAAGGCAGAACATTTGTCTGGAGTTTGTTGGCAATGACTGGAGGCCCTGGTGCACCCATTCTCCCCCCCTCTGCCCCCACAAATAAATATTTTTTACAAAGATAGAAAATTCATGTTAAATACCCATATCTCCATTCATTACTGTAAAAAAGCAGGTCTTATGTAGAGACCTGTTAAATGAATGCATGTCTGTTGAGGAAAGGCAGGGTGTTTTTTTTTTTTTTTTTTTTTTTTTTTTTTTTGCATGGCTTGTGAAGACATTAAGTATTGCATTCTTTTATGATGGCTCAGGTAAGTCACTCATTACAGAAGTTCATATTTGTCTTTCTTTGTTAGGATATAGGTACTGCTGTTGTTTCAGACACTACGGATGATTTTTTGTTTTTGAATGAGTCAGTCCCAGAGCAGTTAGGTGTTGCGATAAAAGTTGAAACTGCTGATTTTGAACAAGCAAGCGGAGGAGTAGGGAAAGCGAGTGACAAAAAGGTATGTTCTGAAAAATGTTTGTATTGTTTATACTTATGTGTTCAAAGAATCATCTGTTCAGGTCTCACATATCTAATTCCTCCCCCCTTTTAGTGTTTAATATTTCCCTGTTCCCAAATTTTAGATTTACATTAAGATTTACATTAAGATAAATAAGCCTGAGCTGGGAGTGGTAGTACACGCCTTTAATCCCAGCACTTGGGAGGCAGAGAGAGGAGGATCATAGTGAGTTCAAGGCCACCGAGACTACTGAGTGAATTACAGCTCAGCCTTGTCTAGAGCGGGATCCTACCTCAAAAAAAAAAAAAAAAAGAAAAAGAAAAGAAAAGAAAGAAAGAAAGATAAATAAGCCTGCTTTAGAAATAAAATAGGGTTGCATGGTGAAGCTCCTACTTCATTAGACACAGTAAGCTGTCTTTCCTTACCTAGCCTCCCACTGTAAAACTTTTTCTTAAAAAAAATCTTGACTTGCTAACATTTTCTACTATAGGAGAAAAATCTGTTGTTTCTTCAAAATCTTTTTTTTAAATAGATTTTTATTCATTTATTTGAGAGAGAGAAAGAGCCGGGCGGGGGGGGGGGGAGAATGGGAGTGCCAGGGCCTCCAACCACTGCAAATGAACTCCAGATGCATGTGCCCCCTTGTGCATTTGGCTTACATGGGTCCTGGAGAATCGAACTGGGATCCTTTGGCTTTGCAGGCAAACGCCTTAACTGCTAAGCCATCTCTTCATCCCTTCTTCAAAATCTTGATAGCGTCTATAATCATTTTATAATTAAATTGGAAGAAAAAAAGCCTTTTTAAAAGCTATTGTAGAGTTACTACAGCTTAAGAGAAGAATTGAACTCTGACTACACATAGTGTGAGCACCAAATGGAAGTCATACTTACAATGTGCTCAAGTCTCAAAAGGAAACAAAAAAGAAAAGCCAGGTCTGAATTGTGTAATCTTATCCATTTAAAAAATTGTCATAGGCACTTGGATATTTTGCTATAAATAGATTTTGAATTCTCTAGACTAGTGTGGACAACACTGGAAGGAATGCCAAAGGCTAAAATGAAGATGAAAATGACATGGAAATGTTGCATTAAGAATGGGGCTTAAAAGCTGGGCGTGACTTTAATCCCAGCATTCGGGATGCTCAGCAGAGGCAGGAGGAGCACAGTGAGTTCGAAGCTACCCTGAGACTACATAGTGAATTCAAGGTCAGCCTGACCTAGAGTGAGACCCTACTTTGAAAAACCAAAAAAGGGGAGGGGGTTTAGGGCGCTAGAGAGATGGCTCAGTTGTTAAGGTGCTTGCCTGCAGAGCCTAACAACCCAGATTGGATCCTTCATAAATCCAGATGGACAGAGTGGCGCATTATCCGGAATCCATTTGCAGTGACTGGAGGCCCTGGTGTGTCTGTTCTGTCTCTTTTTTCTCTCTCTCTGCTTGCAAATAATAAATATTTAAAAGAATGCTTGCTTGCAAAGCTCACTGGCCTGGGTTCTATTCTTTAGTTTGTACATAATGACAGATGAACAAAGTGGTACATACATCTACAGTTTGTTTGCAGTGGCAGGAAGCCCTGTTGTGTCCATTCTCTTTCTCTCATCTCTTAATTTATTTTCAGCTCCAGGCACATGTGCCACTTTGTGTATTTGGCTGTATGCAGATACTAGGAATCAAACCCTGGTCTTTAGGCTTTGTAGGCAAGTGCCTTAATTGCTGAGCCATCTAGACCAAATAACTTTTTTTTTAAAGAATGGGGCTTAAAATATACGAATGTTCATGAGAAAGTTGTTATCCATGGGCTGGAGAGACAGTTTAGTAGTTAAGGTGCTTGCCTATGAAGCCTAAGGACCCAGGTTCAATTCCCCAGTATCCATGTAAGCCAGATGCACTGGGGTCACATGTGTCTGGAGTTTGTTTGCAGTGGCTGGAGGCCCTGGCATGTCCATTCTTTCTATATGTGCCTCCCTCTTTTCCTCTACCCCTTAAATAAATAAAATTTAAAAAATTAGTTATCCAGATGTCCATAATTGTTTCCTAATTGTTTTTATTCTATTTTCTAGACTACTAAATTCAAGTTTCTTCTTTTCTTCCACCACTAAACTTGACTTCTGTTTTTTATACCAATAAACTTGAATTTAAGAATTTTTGTTTTTTTTGTAAGGCAATAATTTCTTGAGAAAGATGGAAAAGGCAAGCTTGTTTAGGACTTCAGCTGGAATACAATGATGAGAAAGAAGGGGGTAGAAAAGAAAGTTAGGCTTTTCAGGTAAGAGTAGGCTCAGCAGTGAGAGTCTGTGAGAAACTGCTGAGTTCTGGGATTTAATAAGTTTTATTTCATTTTGTTTTGATTGTTTATTGATTGATTGCAGTAGGATCTTATGATGTAGCCCTTTCTGATGTGAAAGTTGTTAGTAGATCAGGCAGCCTATGCATTCTGGGTAGTCCTCTTGCTTCTGCCTTCTGAGTGCTGGGATTACAGACATGCACCTCCATGCCTGGCTAGAGAGTCAATTTTAAAATTGAGGGAATACTCTTCATACTTCTTGACTTGTTTGTTTTTTGTTTTTCGAGGTAGGGTTTCATTCTAGCCACCATGCCTGGCATTCTTGACTTTTTGTTTCCTGGTCTGTTGCTTGTAGTCTATTGTTGCAGGTTTATTTTATTTTATTTTGGTTTTTCAAGGTAGAGTCTCACTCTAGCCCAGGTTGACCTGGAATTCACTCTGTAGTCTCAGGGTGGCCTTGAACTCACAGAAATCCTCCTACCTCTGCTTCCTGAGTACTGGGATTAAAGGTGTGTGCCACCATGCCTGGCTTGTTGCACGGTTTTTTTTTTTTTTTAAACATTTTATTTATTATTTGAAAGAGAAAGGGAGAGAGTTGTTGCAGGTTTTTTTTTATTTAAGATTTTATTTTTATTTATTTATTAGGGACAGAGAGAGGGAAAGAGAGATAGAGAGAGAAAGAGAGATAGAATGGGCCTGCCAGGGCCTCTAGCCACTGCAAACGAACTACAGACGCATGCGCCCCCTTGTGCATCTGGCTTACGTGGGACCTGGAGAATCGAATCAGGGTCCTTAGGCTTCACAGACAAACACCTTAACCGCTAAGCCATCTCTCCAGCCCGGGTTTTTTTTTTTTTTTAAACATTTTATTTATTATTTGAGAGAGAAAGAGGGAGAGAGGGCGCGCCAGGGCATCTAGCTATTGCAGACAAACTCCAGGTGCAGGCGCCACCTTGTGCATCTGGCTTACATGGGTCCTGGGGAATCAAACCTGGGTCTTTTGGCTTTGCAGGCAAGCGCCTTAACTGCTAAGCCATCCCTCCAGCCCATTGTTACAAGTTTTTAATGAGTCTCCAGAGTGTCACTTAAGTAGTTTTGTTTTTAAATGTAAAAAGAAAAAAAATTTTGAAATGCTTTGTTTCATTTTCTCCACCCCCTCTCCCTACAGTATGGTCTCACTCCAACCTCAGGTGGACCTGGAATTCAGTATGTAGTCTCAGAATGGCCTCAAACTCACAGTGATCCTCTTACCTTTGCCTCCAGAGTACTGGGATTAAAGATGCCACTACGACAGGCATGTAAAATTTACTTATTTATTATTTAGAGACACATAGAGGCAGTGGCCATGCCAGGGCCTCTGGACACTGCAGATGAACTCCAGATACATGTGCCACCTTGGTTTACATGAGTACTAGGGAGTCGAACCTGGGTCCTTAGGCTTTGCAGGCAAGCACCTTAACCACTAAGCCATCTCTCCAGTCCTGTTTCATTCTTAAATCCACCTAGATTTCCATGATAAATATTTCTTTGTTTAATAATTTTAGCTTTTGTGTTCTGATAGTGTTTTTTCTTTCTTTTTTTTTTTTTTTTTTTTTTTTTTGGTTTTTCAAGGTAAGGTTTCACTCTAGTCCAGGCTGACCTGGAATTAACTATGTAGTCTCAGGGTGGCCTCAAACTCAGCGATCCTCCTACCTTTGCCTCCTGAGTGCTGGGATTAAAGGCGTGCGCCACCACGCCCGGCTGATAGTGTTTTTTTTATTTTTATTTTTTTGTTTTTTGAGGTGGGGTTTCACTCTAGTCCAGGCTGACCTGGAATTCACTATGTAGTCCCAGGCTGGCCTCGAAGTCACAGTGATCCTCCTACCTCTGCCTCCTGAGTGCTTGGATTAAAGGTGTGCGTCACCACCTCTGGCTCTGATAGTGTTTATATTCTTTGAAGTTGTATATTTAGACACCTTTTTATGGTTTGGTTTTTTGAGGTAGGGTTTCACTTTGGCCCAGGCTGACCTGGAATTCACTGTGTAGTCTCAGGGTGGCCTTGTATTCATGGTAATCCTCCTACCTCTGCCTCTCAAGTGCTGGGATTAAAGGTGTGCACCACCATGCCCAATTTAGACACCTTTTTTTTTTTTTTTTTTTTTTTTTCCAGTTTTTGCAAGGTAGGGTCTCACTCTGGTCCAGGCTGACCTGGAATTAATTAACTATGTAGTCTCAGGGTGGCCTCGAACTCTCGGTGATCCTCCTACCTCTGCCTCCCGAGTGCTGGGATTAAGGTGTGCGCCACCACGCCCGACTTTTTTTTTTTTTTTTTTTTTTTTTTTTTGAGGTAGGGTTTCACTCTGGTCCAGGCTGACCTGGAATTAACTATGTAGTCTCAGGGTGGCCTCGAACTCACGGCAATCCTCCTACCTCTGCCTCCCAAGTGCTGGGATTAAAGGCATGTGCCACCATGCCCGGCTCTAGACACCTTTTGAATATAGAAGATATTCAATAGTCCTTGGGTGCTTCTTAGTCATTTATGTTAAAATGTTAGTCGTGTGTACAGGATTATGTTTTTGGGCTCACATTTAAACTGTCTTCTTTTAAAGTTATAATGATAGAGTGAGAATGTAAGGTTTTTTATTTTTGTTTTTGAGGTGGGGTTTCACTCTAGTCCAGGCTGACCTGGAATTCACTATGTAGTCCCAGGCTGGCCTCGAAGTCACAGTGATCCTCCTACCTCTGCCTCCTGAGTGCTTGGATTAAAGGTGTGCGTCACCACCTCTGGCTCTGATAGTGTTTATATTCTTTGAAGTTGTATATTTAGACACCTTTTTTTATGGTTTGGTTTTTGAGGTAGGGTTTCACTTTGGCCCAGGCTGACCTGGAATTCACTGTGTAGTCTCAGGGTGGCCTTGTATTCATGGTAATCCTCCTACCTCTGCCTCTCAAGTGCTGGGATTAAAGGTGTGCACCACCATGCCCAATTTAGACACCTTTTTTTTTTTTTTTTTTTTTTTTTACAGTTTTTGCAAGGTAGGGTCTCACTCTGGTCCAGGCTGACCTGGAATTAATTAACTATGTAGTCTCAGGGTGGCCTCGAACTCTCGGTGATCCTCCTACCTCTGCCTCCCGAGTGCTGGGATTAAAGGTGTGCGCCACCACGCCCGACTTTTTTTTTTTTTTTTTTTTGAGGTAGGGTTTCACTCTGGTCCAGGCTGACCTGGAATTAACTATGTAGTCTCAGGGTGGCCTCGAACTCACGGCAATCCTCCTACCTCTGCCTCCCAAGTGCTGGGATTAAAGGCATGTGCCACCATGCCCGGCTCTAGACACCTTTTTGAATATAGAAGATATTCAATAGTCCTTGGGTGCTTCTTAGTCATTTATGTTAAAATGTTAGTCGTGTGTACAGGATTATGTTTTTGGGCTCACATTTAAACTGTCTTCTTTTAAAGTTATAATGATAGAGTGAGAATGTAAGGTTTTTTTTTTTGGTTTTTCGAGGTAGGGTCTCGCTCTAGCCCAGGCTGACCTGGAATTCACTATGTAGTCTCAGGGTGGCCTCGAACTCTCGGCCATCCTCCTGCCTCTGCCTCCCAAGTGCTGGGATTAAAGGCGTGCGCCACCACGCCCGGCAAGAACGTAAGTTTTAAATGGGAACTTCTGTCTTTTTTTGCTCTCAGGTAATAGTCTCTCCTAAAGCAGGCTCACTTTTCTAATGAGATGTCTTTACCTTCACAGCTGATTGAAGTGGAAAAACATGAGGACCCTGAGGACTCTAAGTCCTTAAGTGATGATACTGATGTAGAAGTTACCTCTGAGGTAAAAGCTCTTTTACAGTGGCCATATCTTCAGATGAATCCCAGCAGTTCACTTGTATTGAAGAACACTGTGTTTTGCTGGCTTTGCCTACTTTTCTTAGTTGTTAAGACATGGTGGGTTCTTTACATCACATTTTGTTAGAGAAGGGAAAAGAATAATTTGATTTAATCTTTTCCTACCTTGGAAAGGATGATTTTAAGTGCTTGTGTTGTAGGGAAAGTGCAGAGCTGTTCAGAGTGGTCCTGTACTTTTCCTCATTTAACATTTTTCTAAGTCCCAAGGGCAAATTTGCAGGCAATGTAAAATTCTTTGTTGGCAATGTTCCATTTAAAAGGAGCAGATGGGGGCTGGAGAGATGGCTTAGCAGTTAAGGCACATGCCTATGAAGCCTGAGGACCCAGGTTTGATTCTCCAGGACCCAAATAAGCCAGATGCACATGGTTACGCATGCATCTGTAGTTTGTTTGCAGTGGCTGGAGGCCCTGACATGCCCATTCTCATTCTCCCCCCGCCCTCTCTGTGACTCTAATAAATAAATAAAAGTAAAATCTTAAAAAAAAAAAAAAGATTTTAAAAGGAGCAGATGTGCCAGGTGTGGTGGTGCACACCTTTAATCCCATCAAGACCATCCTGAGACGACCTAGTGAATTCCAGGTCAGCCTGGGCTAGAGGGATACCCTGCTTCGAAAAACCAAAACAAACAAACAAAAAAGGAGCAAATGGGGCTGGAGGGATTGCTTAGTGGTTAAGGTGCTTGTCTGTGAAGCCTAAGGACCCAGTTTCGATTCCTCATTACTCATGTAAACCAGATGCAGAAGGTGGCTCATGTGTCTGGAGTTTGTTTGCATTGGCTAGAGGCCATTCTCTCTATCTGCCTCTTCTGTCTCTCAAATAAGTAAATTAAATTAAAAAAAAAAAATGGAGACAGGCATGGTGGTACACGCCTTTAATCCCAGTACTTGGGAGGCAGAGGTAGGTGGATCACCATTGAGTTTGAGGCCACCCTGAGACTACAGAGTGAATTCCAGGTCAGCCTGGGCTAGAGTGAGACCCTACCTTGAAAACAAAAAACAAAACAAACAAAAGCAAAGCAAATGGAACACTGCTTAATTTTAAAATTCACGGAGGACTATTAAAGCAGATTTGCTGTTGAACTCTTAGGGTATAAGGTTATTTTGTTAACAGTTGACAACTTAGGTATAGACCTAAATGTATACTTTGGCTTTTTATATTTTGCTGCTGGAGGATAGAAACTTTAGGTTATCTCTGGTGTTAGAAATCACCCCACTGTTGTTGACCATCATGGTAATTCTTTGCAGATTATCTATGTATAGTTACGTGGGACATATTAGTTCTGTAAATGTTCTTGACCATAATACAAATAGCTGAGATAAATGTTTCCATCTTTAATCAGTCTTCTGTACTTGCAGTGCTTGGCCTTTGTCCGGAAAGAAATCCAATTTGCCTGTGTCAAATCATTGATCCCCTCAAAGCCAGGCAATTAGTCACATTAAGTTCTTGTGATTTGTTCCCGGTAGAGCTACCTTGGAATTAAGCAAGAGCTTTAAAATTTATTGAGATGTAGCATCAAATGTGAATATAGAGAAAAAAGATGTAATTACTTGGCATTTATGGACAATAGTGTTTTATTTTTCAGTAGGTGTGATTTATCCCTACTATTAGCTACCTGTGATTCTGAGGACAGTGATGATAAAAGGAGTAAAACTGAATAGTTTTCAAATCTTGTTTTAGTTTTACCTTAACTCTTTTTGTGCTAAGTTTTATAGTACTTGCTAATTAGAAAACAAAGACAGGATATGTATTTACTTATTTGGTTTTTAGTTTTTCAAGGTAGGATCTCACTGTAGCCCAGGCTGATCTGGAATTTATTCTTTAGTCTCAGGGTGGCCTCGGACTCACGGTGATCCTCCTACTTCTGCCTCCTGAGGGCTGGAATTAAAGGCATGAGCCACCACGCCTAGCTAAGACAGGAAATTATTAACCTCTTGCCTAAGAAAGGAGAATATTATACATGGAAAAGTAACCTAAAAGAAGGCAACAGTGAAAAGAAACTATGTAAATAAATTTCACTCTTAACTTCCTTGCTCCCCTCCCCCCAAGGTAGGGTCTTACTCTAGCCCAGGTTGATCTGAAAATCACTTTTTAGTTTCAGGCCTTGAATTGACAGCAATCCTTCTTCCTCTGCTTCCCAAGTGCTGGGATTAAAGGTGTGCACCACCACACCCAGCTAGTGAACTTTTTTTAAATATTAAATATTTTATTTTTCTCTATTTATTTGAGAGAGAGAGAGAGAGAGAGAGAATGGGCATACCAGGGCCTCTAGCCACTGCCAAGAACTCCAGATGCATGCACCCCTTTGGGCATCTGGCTTACATAGGCTCCAGGGAATCGAACCTGGGTCCTTTGGCTTTGCAGGCAAGCACCTTAACTGCTAAGCCATCTCTCCAGCCTATGGCTAATGAACTTTCTTTCTTTTTTTGGGGGGTGGGGGGTGGGTTTCAAGGTAGGGTCTCGCTCTAGCCCGGGCTGACCTGGAATTCACTACGTAGTCTCAGGGTGGCCTCGAACTCGTGGCGATCCTCCCACCTCTGCCTCCCAAGTGCTGGGATTAAAGGCGTGCGCCACCAAGCCCGGCTAATGTTTTGCCCGGGCAGCCCGGGCTAGAGCGAGACCCTACCTCGAAAAATCAAAGGGAGAGAAAAAAAAAAAGCTGTTAAAAGGCTGAGCCTAGGGCAGGAGAGATGGCTTAGTGGTTAAGGCACCTTCCTCCTAAGCCTAAGAACGCTGGTTCCAATCTCCAGGTCCCATGTTTAGCCAGAAGCAAAGTGACACAAGGGCACAATGCCTCACTTGACCCCAAGGGGGCGCACGCACCTGGATTTCGTTCACAGCAGCTGAGAGGCTGCTGGCGCGCCCATCGCTATCTGTCTTCCTCTCCCTTTCTCTCTGTCCCCCCCCCCCTTAAAAAAAAAAGGCTGAACCTGGTGGTGTACACCTTTAATCCCAGACTTGGGAGGTGAACATAGGAGGAGCGCCATGAGTTCATGGCCACCCTGAGACTACATAGTGAGTTCCAGGTCAGCCTGGGCTACAGTGAGACCCTACCTTGAAAAACCAACCAACCAACCAACCAAACAAACAAACAAACAAACAAACAAAAAAACCACTTTGGTTTGAAAAAGGCAGTTGATGTCACTCACTATAAAATTTCCAAAGACTGTTCGTTTATGTGGCTGTAGAACTTGTTCTGGTCCTAGACTGGGACACTAATACAGAATGTCTAGACAAACACTTGGCTTAGTGAAATGATGAGCCTGTGTTCGCTTCTCTGCATTATTTTCAGCACTGAGCATTAATCAACTGCACATATCTTGTTGTAGGATGAATGGCAGTGTACTGAGTGCAAAAAGTTTAACTCTCCAAGCAAGAAATACTGTTTTCGTTGCTGGGCCTTGAGGAAGGATTGGTATTCGGATTGTTCTAAGTTAACTCATTCTCTTTCTACATCTGATATTACTGCCATACCTGAAAAGAAGGAAAATGAAGGAATTGATGTCCCTGATTGCCGGAGAACCATTTCAGCTCCAGTTGTTAGACCTAAAGATGTGTGTATAAAGGAAGAAAATTCCAAACTTCTTAATCCTTGTAACTCAGTGGAATTCTTAGATCTGGCTCATAATTCTGAAAGCCAGGAGACCATCTCCAGCACTAGAGAAAAGTCAGAAAGCCTTTCTCAGCAGAGGACAGATGCAGAAAGTATGGAGCAGTGTCAGAACATCCTGAAGCCATGCAGCTTATGTGAGAAAAGACCTCGTGATGGGAACATTATTCATGGGAGAACGAGCCATCTTACCACATGTTTTCACTGTGCCAGAAGACTGAAGAAGGCTGGGGCTACATGCCCTACTTGTAAGAAGGAGATTCAGTTTGTTATTAAGGTTTTTATAGCATAGCTGAACCAGTTGCTGAGAAATATTAGGAGGACCAGGTCATTTATCTGAACAACAGTATTCTTGGAGGCAGAAGACAGGAGAATACTATATTTGAAGCCTGGCTCATATAGCAGGACCTTGTCTTAAATGGAAAAAAAAAAGTCAGTATTAAGCAGTTTTTCTAAGTGTGACCCTTGCATGTACTTATTTATATAAGCATATATGGAATTTGATATGTTTTAGGATTTGATGACCAATTTGGGGATTTTGTTAAAAAGATACGTAAATCACTTCATTCTCCAAAGTTGAGGATTGAACTACCAGTCCAAACATAAGATCCACTTACCAGATTATTTGAAGATTAATCCTCTCTCTCCCTTGCTTTGTAATACAATGTTCTTGTGGCATCAGAATCCAAGGTAGTTATTACAAAAATATGAGGCATAACACTGAAGAAACAAATCTCTTAGTCAAATTATGAAGTACTGTTTTGATTATGTTGAAGTTAGACCGCCTGGTTCAGAAAACAAAGTTTTGTTTTTTCTACTCCGTATACTGACCCTCAAATCCAGGGCCTTACCATAACTTCTACCACTGAACTACACCCTTCATTATTTTTGAGGCCAGTCTTCCTGCGATGCCTAGGCAGACCTTAGATTCTCAATCCTGCCTTGCCTATCAAGTGGCTAGAACTACACCATATCTGGCTTTAAAAAAATCCTCTTTTTGTCCCTTAGTACAATGGTTAGCAAACATTTTGTTCACATAACCATAAGATGTTTTAAGAAAAATGTGTATGACAGAATTGGTAAGCAAACCTTACCTTTCCTTGCTTTGCTCTCTTGGTTCATTGTTTCTTGCAAGTTCTTCAGGTTTTTTGGTGTCTATGCCGCTGGAGTTGTTCACATCCTGAGGCAGTGGCCCACAATAAGATTTTGGTGAAAACGGAAGTTATTAAAGAGAATTGAATGTTTTTATTTCTCTAGACATTTTAACCCATATAGAAATTGAAGGTCTTGAAATTGATTTCCATATACCTGTCTATATCTACTTAATCCATGGGAAAATCTTGATGTATCCCTAGGGATATGAGGATATTTTGAAGACCAAATTCTTGAGCTTGGGGTCATAAGAATCCACCTGGGTTTCTTGTTAAAAGTGCTCCAGTTCCTTAGAGACAGCCTTGGGGTCTGGATCTCTTGAACAAGTGTTTTAGGAGCCTTCAGAAGCCTTGATCTAGAAAGGATTTTCTTCCTGTGTTTGTAGGTATCAAGTAAGAAGTAGATGGAATAGGATCCCTTAAGTATGTTTAGTTTTAGGCAGGCGGTTGGCATTGCTGGATTTTAAAATGAATGCACTCATTTTCAATCCCTGTTATGTTGCACATGAAGCCAAATGCCATAGTGGTAGAGCTGCTATTAGAATTCCTCTCTCATGCTAGAGAGTCTTGAGAAAATGCTTATTCTGTCTATCACTTGCTAATTGTTTTAAATGGTGGTGCTTGTTGAATTTGGGATGACTAATAGTCTTAAAATGTAGATCAAAGCTGAGCGTGGTGGCGCACACCTTTAATCCCAGCACTCTGGAGGCAGACGTAGGAGGATCACTATGAGTTGGAGGCCATCCTGAGAATACACAGTGAATTCCAGGTCAGTTTGAGCTAGAGTGAAACCCTGCCTCGAAAAACAAAACAACAACAAAAAAAGTAGATCTAAACAAATGGTTTTGGAGGCTGATTTACAGCTAATGAGACTTTAGAGAACACTGACTTCTAACACTCTCTAAAGAAAAAAGCCTGTACATTTTCAACTAGCCAGAAAAGTATTTCTCCCACTGTTGAGGACAAGTAACAGAGCGACCTGCATCATTTTCTCCAGTATTGCCTCTTTCTGGGGAGTGAAGCTCAGCTCTAACTATTTAGGGATGAGAGTTTAACCCTAATAAGTAAAACTAGTCCTTTTACGTAAATGTTTTGTTAGAACATGGTGAATGATCTGAAACTTCAGAAAGCTAATTTAATTTCCTCCTTGTCCCCTCCCCCATATAATACTCTTCATAATAGTTTAGTAATTCTGAATTTTGTGTAAAATTCTTCTGTAGGTAAGAAATAGCAGTCAGGAGAATTGGGGCTCTGCACTTGTACTTTATGATCCTCTTAGGTAAAGATGAGGGAGTTTTGTTTCTTTGATAAAACTGAAGAAGAAATGAACATTTATGTTTATAGATACATGATGCTAATTTTGGTACATCTTACCAGAACAGAATCCCTGCAGGCTTCTCAACCTTCCTTTTTGTATTTGCTCAGCTGGGTTTCTCCCTGCCCCCTTAGCACTAAGTACTTTCCTAGAGAATCAGCAGACTTTTGTTTTTGTTTTGCAGTGGTAGGGATATATATTTGAGCCACATCCCATGTTTACCTGCAGAAAACATTGAACTATTAATCTGTTTCTGATATTTATTATTATTATTATTTTTGAGGCAGGATCTTACTCTATCCTAGGCTATCCTGGAACTCACTGTGTAGCTCAGGCTGGCTTGGAATTCATGGCAATCATCCTACCTCAGCCTTTTGAGTGCTGGAATTAGAGTCATATGCCATCATACCTGGTGTTATTTTCCTTTTTCATTGCCACTGGGATATAGATTTGTTTATTCTGTCTCCAAAATAAGACATAGTTGGTAGGATTTCCAGGATTTCTTTTAGTTATAATTGTGGGGTCATGTGCTCTTGTTTTCTGGAAATAGTGCCAGTTTGTCCCTATTTTTTACATCCTATCTGGTTTTCTCCATCTCCATTTTAAAATGTCTTCATTTGGACATTAAATTATTTGGTTACCCTAATTATTGGTATGCTGAGCTTCTGTTGAAATCTTGAGAGTAAGGGTCTTACAAAGCAGGTGTGATTGGTGCTCATTGTTTTTGGTTATGCAGTGACCTGATTAATCCACCCTTCATTAGCATCAAATTTCCTTTTTTTAACATTATTTATTCTTTTGTTTGAGACAGGGTTTTGCTATGTACCCTTGCCTGGCCTCGCTCAAACTTGCTGCAGTCCTGATACTTCTGCCTCTTGAGTTACGGGATTACAGCTTTGCATCACCACACCTAAGTTTCTTATTTTAGTTGTCACTTAATATTTATGATCATGTTATTTTGGACAAGAAGCTCAGAGCAGAGATGACAAGTCACTAAAGAAACAATTCCTACATTACAGCTAAACATCTCCTGTGTCTCACTGGTGATTCATTCTCCTTATGGTGTACTTCATAGTAACTGGTATGCATTTAGTACTTAAGTCAGACTAATTCAGACTGGTGTTACCATTGCTCATATTCTTCCAGAGATATCCTGCGTTTTCAGTCATAGACTGGAACAAGTGCATTCAAGTCTAGCCTCCAAACTGCCACGAAATTGTGTAATATACTATTTCACTGCCAAGCATTTATGACAATGTGGATGTGTTCTAGTTAGGTATGTTTAGGTGTGTGTGATACTTTGTCAGGGATTGACTTGAAAGAATTTGTGTTTAAAAGTGTGATCATTTGTAACATTTTTCTCTGTCAAATCAGTGTAACATGGGTGCCTTTGAAGTCACAAATGGGAAATTGTGAATGTTCTTGAGTTGACACAGCTATCACAATGTTACCTTTGGTTCACCTTAGAAAGGAGGAAATTTGCTAACCAGCTATTTTTTCCCATGCATTATGTGAACTTGTGAAAGTACATAGCTTTAGATACTGTGAATCAGCTATTTCTCCTATTCTGTTCTTATATTGTTCAGACTTGTAAAATATTCATTTTGATGCTTCCTACCATTCACGAGTGTACATATATGTGTGCACACACTATCAAGATGGATGCTATTTGCTGAAAATGTCTATAGCTAGATAGATAAGGAACTAGCTGGGTTTAGAATCTGCACTTAAAGACTAAGAAACCTGCAAGCTCTCCCCTGTGCCAAAAGTAAAATGTACAGTGTTTACAATGGGTGAAATTTTGCACTGCCAGAGGGAATGGTGAGGTTACTTCACCAAATTCCTTAGGTTTGTAAGTAGAAGAGCTGTAGCTTAGCATAGGCTAAACTGGGAATGAGTATCTGAGATGGTTAAAGTAGCGGCTCCCTGGACCAAGTTTGGGGACCATCTTCCCTGACTGTTTGAAGATGTTCTTTCTGTTGACAGCTCTGTGTTGTCTGCCATTACTATTTGCTTCCTTAAGAGGAGCCTCCAGTTACCGTCTCCTGTGGGAGAATGTTGCATAACCATTTTGAGATCTTTGGATGGAATGAATGTGCAATCTCAAGTAATGCCATTGGTGAGTGGCATTGTTAAAAGGAAACTATTTCTGACCCTCTACCAGTAGTTTTTTGAATAATATGTCTGCAGAAAGGTGGTGAGCATTTCTTGGTAGCATATTTGAAATCCACATTGTTGCTTCTCTTTCAGGTCATTTTCCTTGTTGTAGGCTCCACATTTAAGTTCTAAGAGCACATCCAGTAGAACTCAACATTTCTTAAGGTGGAGAGGTCAAAGATACTTAAAAAGAGTCAAATAGTGCTAACAGCAGTTCCTTTCTTGATGGTTGCTGTAATTTGACCAATTTTGTGATATGAAAGGTTGACATTGTCATTGACACTTGAGAGTTTATCAGAGCATTTAATTTGTTATCCAAAGGTAGATTTTTTTTTCAAAAAATTTTTGTTTAAGTACTTTGATGTCAATAGACAATTCTCCCTCCCTGTTGCTCTTATGTTCTCTTAGTTCAAAGTTACCCGTTTTGGGGTGTTGCTTCTATCCCACAGGTCTTTTGCATCACCCTTGGATGATTATAATTGCAGCGCTTTTAAGTAAGAGGGCCATGGCAGCCATTCCTGAGGAATATTTGTGTTGCACAGTGAGGTGGTGAGCTTAAGCGGAGACCAAAGGAAGCCATGAGGTCAGAGCTGTGATCTCCTGTAAAGTACAGGATTGTAGTTGAGGCTTCCTTTGGGTGTGTGATGGGGGAGGTAATTAGTTCTACTTTTATCTCAGCACTAAGAAATGGAGGTCAGCCTTCCCTCTTGTTACAGGAAGATTCATTTTCTCATTTTTCACTTCCTTTTAGTAAAAAAGTGTCTCCTTTTTCCCCTCCTTTTAACCCTTTTAAAACCAGTGGAAAATGGCAATGTTTCTTGGCCTCCTCAGCACTTGGCATGGAAGTCAGCAACTAAACAGGACCGTTTAATTTATAGCTATGTCGTACTTGGTGCCTCTTGGATTGAGAAAGATTATCTCAGTGGCTTGAATCCCTTAAGCCAGTTTTCTCACCTGTAAATTATGAGCGCACTCATCTACCTATTCTACCTCAGTCTGTTGTGGAAATTATGGGTGAGCATTGCAAAAACCTGTTACTGCCTTGAAGGTAGAAGAAGCAGCTGTTAGGCATTAGTATACTAAACCTAGGTTTATATTCAGAATCCCTCATGTCCCGGAAGCTGAGCACAAGTTCTCCTTAATGCCTGCTTAGCAGAGTCTGTTGCTTCCTATAAGCACTTTACCTACACTCCTATCCTTTCCTTGACATGAGACTCTTGATTAGAAAGATTTCTGTTCAGTCTCCAGGAGTTTTTGAGAAGTTGTGTATATTTGGATAGCACATTCTATCCTGATGGAACTGCCTTGCTGTGTTCTTGATGTACAAAAATTTCTTCTACTAGAGTAGGTGACATAAAATGCACTGCTAGTATACAGAAAACATGCAATTTTCCAGATATTCCTAGTCAGGTAGTCACCTGAACAGAAGTAGGAAATGAGGTGTCATAAACTGGGAAGAAAGGCAATTTAACCTCCGAATTGTGGCTTGCTTACTAAAATAGAACCAAGGGAGACATTTTCCTGTATTCTTGCTTAGTTTTTATAAGTGCCACTAAGTTAATAGCTGTGTATCTTTTTGGTGTTTGCACTATGTAATACTTTCAATGCCTTTTTGTTGTATATATTTTTTCCTGTGCATTAAAATGTTTTTCATTTTCATCGTGTGTTGTCATTATTGGGGAAATACATAATTGTGTATACAGCTAAATCTGATTTTCTTATCTCTGTTATGATTTGGGAACTTACTGAACTTAAAATCAGTAGCTACTTCCCCCCAAGTTGCCTGTTAGTTAACCCTCAGAATTTGCAGAGTATCTTTTTAAAAACAAAGCTTGCTGTGTGTTCAAGTCTAGATTAGTATGAGGTAAAAGGGTTTGTCATACATTGTATCTTAGTCACAAATGACCCTAGTATTGCTAGGGTGAGTAGCAGTGGCTTTTGAAGATTTAAAAAGTAATACATTTTGTGGATTTATTTTTATTTATTTATTTACTTTGGCTTTTCAAGGTAGGGTCTCGCTTTAGCTCAGGCTGACCTTGAATTCATTATGTAGTCTCAGGGTGGTCTCAAACTCAGTAGCAATCACCCTACCTCTGCCTCCCAATTGCTGGGATTAAAGGCGTGTGCCAACACGCCTAGCTAACCTTTTCTTTTAATATATACATAAGTAGTGTAACATTTTATATTAAATCTAGGGCTTCATGAAGACACTGGTCCATGGCCCTCAGATTCTGCTTCTTGGAAGGATATAAAGGAGGGTAAATGGCTTACAAAGAGAGCAGCATATATGCTTTTCAAAAGGCCACTAAAGCTACAGAATGAGTGAAATGTTTGTTGTCCTCAATTTAGGGTGGAAGGGGTTGCCATAGAGTTGGTATGGATTCATGTATCTGGTATAACTTTGCAAGGCACCATTCATAGACTAACAAATAAACGATATTCCTAGATGTGTGTAGCATCCCTCCTGTGTGAAGAGATCCTTACAAATGGGGCAGGATGCTATAAGATGTCAGGGTGGTATTTTTGGGATGATGACAGAGCATTAGAGAAAATGGTGACAGCTTTGCACATTTCACATTTTGTGACCTCTTTTAAGGTACTATTTTGCTAGATAGCCACTGCCTATGTAGCCACAGCTGGCCTTGAACTTGTAATCCTTCTGCCTCAGTTTCCTTGTGTGCTGGGATTATAGATGTGCACCATCATGTCCCCAGCTCAAGGTCATATATATGTGATATATATGGCTGCCTGTCATTTTGGCTGAGTTTTAGTCCCCCGTAGGCTCTCACTGTACCCCAGGCTGACCTGGTAGGCACTCTGTAGTTCCATGCTGGCCTTGAATTCACAGTGATCCTCCTATCTGCCTACCAAGTGTTGGGATTAAAGGTGTGCACCATTATGCCTGGCTCTGGCTGAGTTTTGTGACCTCTTGGAGTTGCTGGTGTCACAGATTCATGTTCTTAAGGACAGGATAGTAAACTGAAGATAGTAAATGAATTTCTAGTAATTCAGGATTTTAGGTTCCAGGAGTGGTACCCCAAACTTGCTCCTATTTTTTGGTCCTTATTTTTTTTTGGGGGGGTTGTTTTTGTTTTTTGAGGTACGGTGTTGCTCTAGCCCAGGCTGACCTGGAATTCACTATGTAGTCTCAGGGTGGCCTTGAACTCATATCAATCCTCCTACCATTGCCTCCAGAGTGCTGGGATTAAAGGCATGTACCACCATGCCTGGCTTCCGTATTCTATTTTTTTTAAAAAATTTTTTTACTTTTTTATATTCAGTGTTTTATTAGTTTATAGTTTGCATCTGCAGCCACCTGGCTGGAGGCAGTGTCACTAGGCAGATCTTAAGGTGTGGTGGTGGTTTGAGATTCCATTGTAAAGATATGCAAAGTGTGCCTATCAGGAGTTCCTGAAATATGCTGTGCTGTGTGGCTTTTTGCTCTCTCTTGCCTGGTCCTGTAAGAGCAGGCTAGCTTCTCCTGCCATTATGGAACTTCCCCTGGATCTGTAAGCTTCAATAAGTAATATCCCTTCTTCCATAACTGTGCCTGGCCTGGAAGTTCATCTCAGTGAACCTGAAGCTGTCTGGTACAGAGTGTGAAGGAGAGACAGAATGGGTATGCCAGGGCATCCAGCTACTGCAAATGAAATCCATACACGTGTGCCACCTTGTGCGTCTGGATTACGTGGGTCCTGGGGAATCGAACCTGGGTCCTTTGGCTTTGTAGGCAAGTGCCCTAACCACTAAGTCACCTGTCCAACACTCCTTATTCCATTTTTAACAAAGAATTGATAAAAACAGACTCAAGGATAAATTATGAGTTACTGAGTTTACGGAGTAATCAACCACAAATTGTGGGGTTTATTTAAGGGTATTTGGGGTCTGGGAAAAGTCTGGAGCAGAGTCACAAGCAAGTAGAAGATAGGAAAACACTCGTGTGAAGGCACAGCCCAATTCATGAGGTTCACTGAGGAGAAGTGGAGGTCTAGAAAGAAGCTGGAGCAGTGCCACAACAACGTTGAAGATAGACCCAGGAGCTTACATAGGGAGGTTTAAAAGAAACGCACTGCATCCACCCTGAGCCTGCCTGTGGATGAAAGTCACAAGTAAGGAGTGATGATTTGAGAATAGGAGAGAGTGCCAAGACAGTGAGAAATGGGTAGCAAAGAGAGCAGGAGTTTAGAGAAAGTACATGGGTAGCAGGCCCAGAGTTTAGAGGAAATACGTTAGATCTAGAGTGTAAAGGAAATACGCACATGGTCGATTCAGAGATCAGAGGAAAATCATACATGTAGTTAAAGTGAGAAGTTGCTCCAAAGCCTAAAACAGAGATAAGCAGAAAATTACTCAGGTCAAGAAACTGCTCTGCTCTCCCTCCCCTCTCCCCACAGCTGGCCAGCCAGGCTGGGTATAAGGGGGAAGCCAGACCTATAGGTACCCAGGCAGAGATTGTAGGACAGAGGGAGGTGGAAACGGCATACATAAGCCTTTATAGTCTTATAGATTGAAAATGGATTCTTCCTCAGGTTTAGGTTTGATTGGTATGTAGATTTAAGGGGTGGACTCCAAAGGTACGCCCACTAGGTAGTGTGTTAGACTGGAGGCAGCGGGGGCGCTGTGATGAGACAGTTACATCCTGCCAAGGCACAGTGGCATCTTCTGGTTCTCTCTGTGGACTCTTGTCCCTAACTGCAACTTCCAAAAAGAAGCTAGCTTTCTCCTAAATCTCCTTCACTAGCAGATAGAGTCTAAGTCTGCTTTTTTTTCCTCCCTAGAATTGCAAAAAGAAACCAAAATCCCCACAAAACCAAAAGCTTAATTTACAAAGGAATGGGGAAAAGTGTGGTAATCTTGCAGTGTACATCCTCAATCCTGAACTCATTTGATTAGTCCTCTTCAAAATAAGAATTGGACTGGAGAGATGGCTTAGCGGTTAAGGCACTTGCCTTAACTTGCAAAGCCAAAGGACCCAGGTTCGATTTCCCCAGGACCCACATAAGCCAGATGCACAGGGGGCTGCACACATCTGGAGTTCGTTTACAGCAGCTAGAGGCCCTGGTGTACCCATTTTCTCTCAAATAAATAAATGAAATTTTAAAAAACCAAAATAATACGAGTTGAATTCTTTTGCTAAATCTTGAATGTTAACTTGAGTTGGAGACTTACTGTGTCCTGGAAATGCAACAGTGAATAAGGCTGTCTTCAAGTTGTGTTCAATCATAATCACATGAAGGTGTATAAGAGCTTGCACATGGACCAAAGCAGCAGCAGGTAACAACTGAAAATGAGAGAAAGGCCTGTTTGGGAAACTTCATGGGACTGGAGTAGTGAGAGGGCAGGTGGTGAAAGTGATATTCTGGGCTGGAAAGTTTGAGTCTTACATATTCTGAGAATCATGAAAGGGCCTTGAGGAGGCTGGCATCATCTTGTTTGCATTTATCAGTGCAACAAGGGGCTGAGGAAGTGGCTCTGGGGTTTGATTCTCCAGTACCTGTGTAAAGCCATCTGCACATAATGGCACATATAGCCGGGCGTGGTGGTGGACGCCTTTAATCCCAGCACTTGGGGGCAGAGGTAGGATTATCGTGAGTTTGAGGCCACCCTGAGACTACATAGTTAATTCCAGGTCAGCCTGGGCCAGACCCTACCTCGGGGAAAAAAAAAAAAAAAAAGGCACATGTGTTGAGTTTGTTTGCAGTGGCAAGAGGTCCTGGTGGCACTCATACACTCAATTTTTTTTGTTGTTTATTTTTAGTTTTTGGTTTTTCGAGGTAGAGTCTTGTTCTAGCCCAGACTAACCTGGAACTCACTATGTAGTCCCGGGCTGGCCTTGAACTCAGCGATCCTCCTACCTCTACCTCCTGAAGTGCTGGGATTAAAGGACATGCACCACCATGCCCAGCTCAGAATACTTTAAAAAGTAATTATGGGGCTGGAGAGATGGCTTAGCGGTTATGGCGCCTGCCTCCTAAGCCCAAGAATGCCCGTTACAATCGCCAGCAGTTCCAATCTCCAGGTCCCATGTTTAGCCAGATGCAAAGTGATGCAAGGGTGCAATGCCACACTTGACCACAAGGGCGCACTTATCTGGATTTTGTTCACAGCAGTTGAGAGGCTGCTGGCGCGCCCATTCTCTGTCTTCCTCTCCCTGTCTCTCCAAAAACAAACAAACAAACAAACAAACAAACAAACAAACAAACAAACAAACAAACACCAGTAACTATGTTCTGGCTGTATTGCTCAGCAGAGGAGTGCTGTACAACAATGCAGGGACAACAGGCTGTGCTGGGAATGGTAACATTCCCAAGATAGTAGCAGTGAGCCTGGAGAGGAGAAGCGCATGGACGCAGGCTGGGTATCTTAAAGCAGATAGCATTCTCTAAAGGGACAGCACTAGGAAAATGAATAGATATTGTAGAAGGGATGAGATTAAAGGATGGGGGCTGGGCAGTTTAGCATTAGCTGTCCCCAGTCTGGAGAGTTATGAACATGCTCAGTCCCAGCCTGGCACTGACGGCCTGAAGTACTCTTGGGGAGCTGCTGGTCTTCAGTCCATGTTGGAAGGTTGAAGTTGGGTTCTAGTGTGAGTAAAGGATAGTAGCAACAGGGCAGATGCACACATGAGCAAGTAGCATGGGCATCCGGGCCAAGCCCTATGTTCTGTTAGAGTTTACATGTAGTTCACCACTGCAAAGGGTGCCCCCTCTGGGGGAAGGTCCTCTGTTGCCCCTTCCTGGAACAACCCTCTTACTTAATTCCTAATATGTGCAAGTTAACAACTGTTTTTTAGGCACAGTGACTAGTATCTCAGAAGGTATTAAAGGTATAGAGCCCTTCAGTAACCTGTAACCCAGAATTGTAGTCAGTGACTTATGTAAGTTTTGTTTGAGACAAACAAGCCAAAAGATGTGCTTGGGTTTGAGGTTGGAGACTCCAGAACTAGTGGAATTAGTCGATGGGTATGGAGAGGGAAAGGCGAGTCATGACTGCTGGGATAATTGGTGGGTGTTTGTGTCCCTCATTGGAATTAAAACCCAGCACTTGGGAAGCAGAGTTGTTGGCCAGCTTGAGCTGCATGGTGAGACCAACAATGAATAGCAATATGGATAAAAGAACAGATTTAAAAATATTTTATTTTAAAAAATATTTTATTTGAGAGAGAGAGGGAGAGAGAATGGGCACGCCAGGGCCTCCAGCTGCTGCTAACAAACTCTAGACATGTGCCACTTTGTGCTTACGTGGGTCCTGGGGAATCAAACCTGGGTCCTTTGACTTTGCAGGCAAGAGCCTTATCCCACTAAGCCATTTTCAGCCCTCTCAAATAAATAGGCCTATTCTCTCCCTCTCTCTGTCTATCTACTTCTCTCTCTCAGATAAAAGTAAAATATTTATTTTGAGAGAGAGAGAGAGAGAGAGAGGCAAATAGAATGGGCATGTCAAGGTCTCCAGCCACTGCAAATGAACTGCAGACCCATGCACCACCTTGTGCACCTGGCTTACATGGGTACTAGGGAATTGAGCCCTGGTGTGTCCATTCTTTATCTGCCTCTTGCTCTCTCAAATAAATGAAATAAAAAATTAATCTTAAAAAAAAATTTTTAGGGCCAGGCGTGGTGGCGCATGCCTTTAATCCCAGCACTTGGGAGGTAGAGGTAGGAAGATCGCCATGAGTTTTAGGCCACCCTAAGACTACATAGTGAATTCCAGGTCAGCCTGATCTAAAGTGAGACCCTACCAGGAAAAAAAAAAAAAAAAAAAAAAAAAAAAATTTTTTTTTTTTTTAGGCTGAGTGTGGTGGTGCATATCTTTAATCCCAGCACTTGGGAGGCAGAGGTAGGATTTCTGTGAGTTCGAGGCCAGCATGAGACTACATAGTGAATTCCAGGTCAGCCTGGGCTGGGGAGACCCTACCTTGAAAAACAAAAACACACACACACACACACACACACACACACACACATTTATGGCCAGTTGTAGTGTTGCCCACCTTTAATCTCAGTATTTGTGAGGTAGGAGGATTGTTGTGAGTTTGAAGCCTGCCTGGAGCCACAGAGTGAGTTCCAGGTCAGCCTGAGCTATAGTGAGACCCTACTGGAAAGCATAACAAAAATATTTTTAATGTATTTGTTTGCAAAAGAATAAGAGAACAAGTGGGTCAGGGCCTCTTGGCCACTGCAAACAAACTCCAGACACATGCCCCGTTTTGTGCATCTGGCTTAACATGAGTACTAGGGAATCAAACCCTCTGAGGAATCAAACCCACTAAGCCATCTCCCTAGCCCGAAATCTTAGTATCTGTCGTGTATCTTGAATTTTCTAGTGGGGGAGATGAACATGCTTGAGGGAAACTAGAGTGTAAGTGCTCTGAATGTTTCTTTTGAAGCTAGTTTAGAGCAGTCGTTTGTTACCTGATTGGGATCAAAGGGTGGCTACTCTAAATGCTCTTTCTAGAAAAGGGGTATGTACACAGGCAAAATTTTACTTGCTAATTCAAGAAATTTTTACACCCCCTAAAGTCATCTGTGGGTGCTGGGCAAGCACCAGAATCACCTGGAGGGCCTCACCTTCAGATTGGTGGGGCTCCATGCACCTGCCCTTCTCAGCTGGTGTTGCTCTCTGAACCTTTGCTGAAGTCTAAGCAAAGTAAGACCAGCAGTGGCAAGTGGTATTAGGACCAAGTTCATAAAAAATATTACTGGGACAAGAATGGAGTTTTGAGCTGGCTTAGCAGTTAATGTGCTTGCCTGCAAAGCCTAAATCGTGTTCGAATCTCTGGGTCCCACGTAGCCAGATGCACAGTGGCACAATGTCACACATGGGCAGAAGGGGGCGCACTTGTCTGGAGTTTGTTCACAGTGGCTAAGGCCCTGGCATGTCTATTTGCTCTCTCTCAAAAAAAAGAAAAAGAAAAAAAAAAAGAATGAATTTGTGTTGTTTTAGGGAACTTGGATTTTGGGTTGGCAGATAAGCCAATATTTTTGCCACACAAAACCTTTAGGAGCTGGGCGTGGTGGTGCACACCTTTAATCCCAGCATTTGGGAGGCAGAGGTAGGAGGCTCGCCATGAGTTCAAGGCCACCCTGAGACTACATAGTTAATTCCAGGTCAGCCTGAGCTAGAGTGAGACCCTACCCCACAAAAAAAAAAAAAAAAAAAAAAAAAAAAAAAGCCTTTAGGATTGAGAAAAGGGAGAGGAGAATGAGCACTCATTTCAGGTTTAGAGCACAATATGTAAAATAAATAAAATCCACCACTCTCCTAGGTTAACATGGCCTTAAAAGTCATGCCTTGCCGTGTGTGGTGGCACACACCTTTAATCCCAGAACTCGGGAGGCAGAGGTAGGAGGATTGCCCTGAGTTTGGGCCACCCTGAGACTACATAGTGAAATCCAGGTCAGCCTGGGCTAGAGTAAGACCCTACCTTGAAAAAAAACAAAAACACAACAACAGCAAAAAGTCATGCCTCAATCACCCAAATTATACAAAGACAAGAAGTGATATGAAGAATTACATGATGGGGCTGGAGAGATGGCTTAGCGGTTAAGGTACTTGCCTGCAAAACCCAAGGACCAAAGTTCAACTCCCCAGAACCCATGTAGCCAGATGCACAAGGTGGTGCACACGTCTGGAGTTCAATTATAGTGGCTAGAAGCCCTGGAGTGCCAATTCTCTCCCCTTTTCTGGTAAAATTAAAAGAATGACATGATGTATTAACATGTCTTATTTCACCTTCTCTCAGTCTGGGCTCTTTCCCTTTCATCTTTAATCTCTGAAAGAATGATTATTGAGAATCAAGCTATTTGTTTGAATTATGGGGAAGACATTTTAAACTTCCAAAACCCCAAATTGGGCAATCTTTTTTTAAAATTTATTTTTATTTATTTATTAGCAATAGACAGAAAGAGGCTCACGCATATGCGTGTGTGCGTGAGAGAGAACGGGTGCACCAGGGCCTCCAGCCACTGTAAACAAACTCCAGATGCATGCGCCCCCTTGTGCATCTGGTTTATATGGGTTCTGGGGAATCGAACTGTGGTCCTTTGGCTTTGCAGGCAAGTGCTTAACCGCTAAGCCATCTCTCCAGCCCCTTGGGCAATCTTTAAATCAGCAAGTTGCCCTGCTCAAATCAGACCCTTGCTACTTTAATAGGAGCTATGTTTAGGAGATATTCCTTGTGTGTGTGTATTTGCACATATGTGTGCTTGCACACACATGCACGTACATGAGGGCACTTGTTTGAAACACTGACAGTATTTCTGAAGTTCTTGGCATTAAATTATGAATTGCCGGTTAGCTGTTTTGCTGGGTCACCTGAGGTGATTTCACTAAAGTCTCTAAGCCTCAGCCCTTGTTTGTCAAACAGCCATGCTGGGCAAATGAGGTACCTTCTATGAGGTGCTTGGCACCTGATATTTCCCCTCCTTTTTTTTTTTTTTTCCCAAGGTTAGGGTCTGTAGCCCAGGCTGACCTGGAATTCACTATGTAGTCTCAGTGTGGCCTCGAACTCCTGGTGATCCTCCTACCTCTGCCTCCCGAGTGCTGGGATTAAAGGCATGTGCCACTATGCCTGGCTCCCCGCCCCCCTTCTCTTGATGGGGTATCAGCACTAGGATTTCCAGCTACCACAGGCAAGCAGGCCTCCACCCAACAACATAGTTTTTATCTACCACTAGAGGGCATCAGGGACCTATACAATCTGAGGACGATCTCTTTACCCCCTCCAATCCTCAATACAGTGGAATATGCCTGAGGATAACCCCCTACATTCAAGTCTTTATTTCAATATTCATACTCGTGGTTTTTTGAGGAATCTTCTGTAAGTTCTTCTAACATCCATCAGTAGCACTTAAGTAAAAGCATAAGTGGTACTCTAACTCCACACCAGCCATCAAGAGAATCGTATTTCTGCTTTTCATTTTGCCCAATGTAACTATTCGTTCTCCATTGGCAGCCTTCCTGGAGCCTACTTACAGATTATTCTTGCAGTCATAAGCTTTTGCTGTTCTTCCCTTCCTGGTTCATTCAAACAGACCTCACCGCTGTTTCCTTTGATGTGCCTTCCGCCTGACTCTCCACCTCTCAGCTGTGGCTAGCCTTCCTTCCTGTAGGCAGTAGAGGGAGAGATCTATTTCTGAGCTCCTGGGCGCCTCAGAAACTGTTTCCCTTTATGGTGGAAGCCTAGGTGTCCATCACAAAAGGCAGTGTCCTAGGGAGAAAACTAGATGTTGAGGCCATCAATCATCTCTCTCAAAATACCACAGACTTCAGGGGAGTACAGTGTAACAGCTACCAGTGTGGGTCTTTTTTTGTAGGTGCAGTTAGTTCTTTATCTGTTTTTGTTCTTTAATCTGATGGGGAAAAGAAAAACAGTTATGGATTGGCTTTTAACATTCTACTTGGGTATGTTAGCCCAGATAAAGAAGGACCCAAAAGAAAAACAAAAGGGGGGGGGGTCCTGGAGAAATGGCTTAGTTGTTAAGTGCTTGCCTGTGAAGCCTAAGGACCCCAGTTCGAGGCTCAATTCCCCAGGACCCATGTAAGCCAGATGCACAAAATGGTGAATGCATCTGGAGTTCGTTTCCAGTGGCTGGAGGCCCTGGTGTGCTCATTCTCTCTCTCTCTCTCTCCCCCCCTCTCCTCTTTCTCTGTCTGTCACTCTCAAATAAAATAAAAAAATTTTTAAAAAGGGGGGGGATGTGCCATGCATCTTACTAGGAACAGAAAACCACAGAGTATTTGGATGTCAGGGTACAAATCTAGCACTAACCCCTTATTGTTTAGAGAAGAGAAATGATATGACCAGAGTCATAAAGCCTATTAATGGCAGAATTATAGTAGAACTAACTAGCTCAGGCTGACCTGGACTTCACTATGTAGTCCCAGGATGGTCTCGAACTCACAGCAATCTTTCTACTTCTGCCCCCCACCCCCGAGTGCTGGGATTAAAGGCGTGTGCCACCATGTCCTGCCTAAATACTTTTATTTATTTGTTTGTTTATATTTATTTATTTGTTTGTTTTTGAGGTAGGGTCTCACTCTAGCGCAGGCTGACCTGGAATTCATCATGTTGTCTCAGGGTGGTCTCAAACTCATGGCAGTCTTCCTACCTCTGCCTCCCAAGTGCTGAGATTAAAGGCGTGCACCTGGCTTGCAATAATTCTTTTACAAAATTTTTATTTATTTATTTGAGACAGTATATTTATCAGGGCCTCTTACTGCTGCAAAGAATTCCAGACATATGGACCACATTGTACATCTGGCTTTATGTGGATACTGGGGAGTTGAACCCTGGCCAGTAGGCTTTGTAAGCAAGAGCCTTTAACCACTGAGACATCTCCCCAAAAACCTCCTTTTTATTTTCTTTTTTAATTATTACATTTACTGAGGGAAGTATAAAACCAAGGGAAGGGAAATGGATACAGCCCTGTGGTCTGAGATCCCATGTGATAGGCCTGGAAGAAACATGAAAAGGGATTTAGACTGAAAAGAGAAGAAAGTGCAGAGGGCAGGAGGGGGAGAGCCCATGTGGGAGTAGGGGTCAGGGAAGATTTACCAGGACATGGACGTTCAGGAGAGATGATTGGGCAGCAAAAGATCTTGTCCACCCCCCACCCCCAAGCATCTATTGATAACCTTATTGTAGTGGGCTCTCCCTTTAGGCTCAGGTGAGCCTGAGAGAGAGCTGATTGGTCTGGGTTAGGGACTAGCTCAAGAAGAGGCCAGCCACCAAGTTTTGGTTCTGAGCTTAACCAATCACAATGTCAGGATCAGATTTAAAACTTATGTTCCTTCCCAGGGAAGGGCTCAGGTTGTTTTTGGTAAAACAGATCTAGAAAACTCCTTTGGGCAAGAGATACAAGAAGCCAGATTCAGGCTGGAGAGATGGGTTAGTGGTTAAGGCACTTGTCAACAAAGTCTAAGAACTCATGTTCGCATCTCCAGGTCCCACATAAGGCATATGCACGGTGAAGCAAACGTGCAATGTTGCACATGTGCATGTGTCTGAAGTTCATTCACAGTGGCTGAAGGCCTTGGCACACCCATCCTCTCTCTCTCTCAAAAAAAAAAAAAAAAAAAAGGGCTGGAGAGGTGGCTTAGCAGTTAAGGCACTTGCCTGCAAAGCCAAAGAACCCAGGTTCGATTCCCTAGGACCCAAGTAAGCCAGATGCACAAGGGGATACATGCATCTGGAGTTCGTTCTGCAGTGGCCAGAGGTCCTGATACACCTAGTCTTTCTCTCTCCTTCTCCCCCTTTCCTGTCAAATAAATTAATACAAGTAGGGTGTGGTGGTGCACACCTTTAATCCCAGCACTTGGGAGGCAGAGGTAGGAGAATTGCCATGAGTTCAAGGCCATCCTGAGAATACACAGTGAGTTGCGGGTCAGCCTGGGCTAGAGTGAAACCCTACCTCGAAAAACCAAAAATAAATAAATAAATACAAGTAAAATATATTTTTAAAAAAGAAGTCAGGCTGGGCGTGGTGGTGCACGCCTTTAATCCCAGCACATGGGAGGCAGAGGTAGGAGAATCACCATGAATTCGAGGCTACCCTGAGACTACATAGTGAATTTCAGGTCAGCCTGAGCTAGAGTGAAACCCTACCTGGAAAAAACAAAAACAAAACAAACAAACAAAAAAAGTCAGATTCTTCTCTAATCTCCAACAAAGTGGAGACTGCAAGGGCAAGTCCAAGAACATTCCTGGTTTTTTTTTTTTTTTTTTTGGTTTTTCGAGGTAGGGTCTCACTCTGGCTCAGGCTGACCTGGAATTTACTATGTAGTCTCAGGGTGGCCTCAAACTCACGGTGATCCTCCTACCTCTGCCTCCTGAGTGCTGGGATTAAAGGCGTGCGCCACCATGCCTGGCTTTTTTTTTTTTTTTTTTTTGTATTTCAAGGTAGGGTCTCACTCCAGACTGACCTCAAATTCACTATGTAGTCTCAGGTGGCCTTGAACTCATGGTCATCCTCCCACCTCTACCTCCTGAGTGCTGGGATTAAAAGTTTTGCCTTACTATTGTACTGTGTACATGAGTTGTCATTGTTAACATGTATTGTGTGTTTAATATAGGTCAGGTATTTATTTTGTAGCTGGGGATGCAGTTCAGTGGTAGAGCACTTGTGTAGCATGTGTAAGGCCCTTGCATTCCATCCTTAGTACCACAAAAACAAAGTATCTGTTTTGCTTTATCCCACATGATCCTTAAAACAACTCTAAAATACAGTATTATAGAAATGAAATGGTGGGTTGGAGAGATGGCTTAGTGGTTAAGGCATTTGCCTGCAAAGCCTAAAGACCCAGGTTCGATTCCTCAGTACCCATGTAAAGCCAGATGCACAAAGTGGCACATGCATCTGGAGTTTGTTTGCAGTGTCTGGAGGCCCAGCTGCGCCCATTCTGGCTGTCTCTCTTCTATCTCTCTCTGATTGTGAATAAATAAACATTAATAAAAAATAAAAAATCCATTTTAAATAGGCAAAAGGCAGGTAAATAAATCTAACATATAGGATAAAATTAGTAAACAATGTTTCTCTATGAGAGTGACATTTTGAACAGGATAAGCCTGTGTGTGTGTGTGTGTGTGTGTGTGCATCCCCTACATAGCGGGATATTTAGCATCTCTGGACCCTAGGCATTGCTTCCTCTACTCATGATGATAGATAGCATCATATTTTCCCCAAAGCCCTGAAGACAGGGTAGAGGTGGTTTTGCTACTGCTGAAAGCCACTGATTTACATGCTCTGGCACAGGGAAGAGTAGCGTATAAAATCACTTTGCTGACTATTTTTATTTTTATTTTAACATTAACAAAGGCCACAAGATGAATACAGGAGCAGGACAAGAGGAAGGAGACCCATGAGGGTGATCATGGCTCTGGAAGGGAATAAACACTAGGTGCCATGGTCCCTGGTAAAGCCTGGAGCCTGGACAAGGGCTGGCCTTGCATATGTATGGACAAATGCATATGTATGGAGTCCCGCAGGATCTCCCGGACAAGGAAATCAGCCTGGCTAGGAGCAATAGGGAGTGCTGGGGACTGAGGTGAGCCAGAGAGCCATGCCTACGGCAAGAGCAGCCACTAGCCAGCTCCAGCCAGGTGTTCTCAGCTGGTGATGTGACGTCATTATTGCCCACTTTCTTATAGTTCAAGAGAACCTGTAAGGCCAGGTTTTTTTGTTTTGTTTTGTTTTGTTTTTTTTGTTTTGGAACCCTCTATTATAAATACTGGGTCCAAACCAAAAAGCTTAAAAACATTTGGTAGGTAGATTAAGCCAAAAATGTTAGTGAGATTGCATAGTCCACTCACAGGTAGACCTGAGGGTCAGGCCCATCTAACATGCTATAAACTATACCCACTGAGTTGGTGGGTAGAAGGGGGGTGTGGTAGTTTAAATATATGACCTCAATATATTTAAGATTTTATTACAGCTTGTAATTTAGATCTGCAGCCACCTGGCTAGAGGAGGTGTCACTGGGTAGATCTTAGGGTGCATCCTAAGGTGTGGTGGTAATTTGAAATCTTAAAGGGTACAAAGTGAGGGCTGGAGAGATGGTGTGGTTGCTTGTGAATTTGAAATCTCCAGTCTAAAGAGATACAAAGTGATGCATCTGGGCAGTGGCTGGTGCACCCATTTCTCTCTCTCTCTCTACCTGCCTATTTCTGTATCTCTCTCAAATAAATAAATAAATAATAAAATATTTGATCCCTTTGATCCCAGCACTTGGGAGGCAGAGGTAGGTGGATTGCTTTGAGATTGAGGCCACCCTGGACTACATAGTGAACACCAGGTCAGCCTGGACTAGAGCAAGACCCTACCTCGAAAAAAAAAAAAAAAATATATATATATATGCCTAAGTTCTGTCTGGAATTCCTGAAGTGTGCTTGCTTATGCTGGTGATGGTGTTGGTTTCTCTGTCTCTGTCTCTGTCTCTCTCTGCCTGGTCCTGTGGAAGTGGGCTGGCCTCTTCTGCCATTATGGAACGTCCCCTGCTTCAATAAATCCCTTCGTCCCATAACTGTGCTTGGTCTGCAAGTTCATCTCAGCTCTCTTCTACAGGGGGCAGGGTTTTTGGTTTCTTGGGTGTGTGGTGGGGGCATTGAATTACGTGCATGCTAAGCACTCTACCCCAGAGCTGTATCCCCTCAGCATCTTGTGAGGCCCTCTTCCATGCACATGGGAAGGCTTCCGCTACTTGTCTAAGCTGGTGAATGGGGTGGGCTGGGCAGCAGAGAAGTGAACAACCCTGGGCACTGACTCCACTGAAGCAGGGGTTCCCGCAGCATCTCCACCCCTTCTGGATCTGAGATTCTGGGAATTCTGGTGCAGTGATTCCTTGAAGGCAGAGCCGGGAAAGGGAAATCTCAAGTTCTATTCATGGCTCCAGTGTTCTCAGCTCAGAACCCTGGCAATGGTTTCTTAGATGAATCCTCTCACTCCTCCCAGTGTGCAGACACAGGAGAAGTCACTCAAGTCCCTGCGGCTCAGAGGCCTTTGTCTTATCCATAATACTGCTCAGAAAGTCAACCTCCTTTTGCTCCTTCTCAGTTAAGCAAGTAATTGCCACAAACTGCACAACTGAACAACCAGCTTTCCAACCCAGCTGTTGAGCTACACTGAAGTGAGTTTAAATGTGTCCTTTCCTCCCTCCCTCCTTTCCTTCCTTCTTTTCTTTCAAGGTAGGATCTTACTCTAGCCCAGGCTGACTTGGAATTCACTATGTAGTCTCATGCTGGTCTTGAACTCATAGCAATCCTCCTACCTCTTTGTAAGGAAAATATAAGAGAAAAGCCAAAGAGAACACTGGACTTGATCTCTATAGACAGTTTATTGAGAGAAACAGCGAGGGGCAGCAGCCTTCCTGTGGGATGGAGGCTGAAGCACTGAGCCAGGCTAGAGTTCAAACTTATAAGGAAGATCCTAAGAAACAGACTGTTCCAGGTGCAGTTGATAAGAAAATTGTAGCTGTTTGTGTCCTTGTTCAGAATAGGCTTCTTCAGCCAGGATTGTCTAAGGGAGGACACCCAGATGGTTTCTGGTCCTGCAAGGCCATCTGAGCTTAAAGGGAGTACATCAATCAGGGAAGGTGTCAAACTTAATGAGGCTGGATATCTCTGTGACTTCTTTATTGCCTGCTAGTTTTAGGGATAGTTATTAGCTCTTTAGTTCTCTCTAGTTTTCAGAGAAGGCTTCACTCTGCTTCTTGAGTGCTGGGATTCAAATTGTGCACCACCACGCCCCGCTCAATGAACACATTTAGCCAGGTGTGGTGGTGCATGCCTTTAATTCCAGCACTCGGGAAGCAGAGGCAGGAGGATTGCCATGAATTCGAGGCCACCCTGAGACTACATAGTGAATTCCAGGTCAGCCTGGGCTAGAGTGAGACCCTACCTCAAAACCAACAAAGAAAAAAAAAAGTCTTCAGGTGTCCTTTCTCCTGCGAGGGCTTCTCGCCTGCTAGTCCAGTGGAAAGCAGGTATTGGGAGCTACCAGTACTCACACTGGTACCTAGGTATCCTCCACTCAGTTCACTGGGATGCCCCACTAGTTTACGTTGGAACCTGAACCTCCGGTATGTGTTCTGGTTCATTTCTGGATGGCCCTGCCAGGGCTGCTGTTCTCTGGTCAAGCATCATTGTGCCTTTGATTAGTTGACTTGTTAGAGGTAAGATAGTCAAATGTGGGGAAGGCAGCAGGCTTTGTCAGCTAAACTGGTTGGGGAGTCGATATACCAAGGCTGCAGATACTAAAATCTAACATGCTAAGATATCTCCTCTCCAGATTGTCAGATCTTACTCAGTCCTTGATGAAGCCTATGACCCCTCTCCTTCCCATCCGCTTGCTGCCCCATGCTTCTGGTGGGTTCCCAGGAATGGAGCCTGCATGTTAGCTTTGGTCATCCCAGAAACCTGTCTTTTACAGAGAGGACTGTGTGGTAAAGGCTGTTGACAAGCTTAGATTGTTAGGGCCATTAGAACACAATTTCTTTTTTTTTTTTTTCCTTCCTTTTGAGAACTCTCTAGTTACATAACCCATTTTTTAAAAAAAAGACCTCAGGTTCTTTTAATTTAATTTAATTTAATTAATTTATTTATTTGAGAGAGAAAGAGGCAGAGAGACAGGGGAGACGGAGAGGGAGAGAGAGAATGGGCACGCCAGGGCCTCGGCCACTGCAAACAAACTCCAGATGCATGTGCCCCCTTGTGCATCTGCCTTACGTCGGTCCTGGAGAATCGAACCGGGATCTTTTGGCTTTGCAGGCAAACACCTTAACCTCTAAGCCATCTCTCCAGCCCTAACATTTTAAAAACTATTTAAAAAAATTTTTAATTTTATTTGTTTGAAAGAGAGTGGGAGGGAGAATGGACGCGCCAGGGCCTTCAGCCACTGCAAACAACCTCCAGATATATGTGCCACCTTGTGCATCTGGCTTATGTGGGTCCTGGGGAATTGAACCTGGGTCTTTTGGCTTTGCAGGCAACTACCTAAACCACTAAACCATCTCTCTAGCCCCCATTTTTTTTTTTTTGTTTTTTCGAGGTAGGGTTTCACTCTGGTCCAGGCTGACCTGGAATTAACTATGTAGTCTCAGGGTGACCTCACACTCATGGTGATCCTCCTACCTTTGCCTCTCAAGTGCTGGGATTAAAGGTGTGCGCCAACATGCCCATCTAGCCCCACATTTAAAAATTTTTATTTTTAGAGAGAGAGAGAGGGAGAGAGAGAACTGGCACACCAGGGCCTCAGCCACTGCAATTGAACTCCAGACACTTGCACCACCTAGTGGGCATGTGAGACCTTGTGCTTGCCTCATCTTTATGCATCTGGCTTACTTGGGATCTGGAGAGTCAAACATGGGTCCTTAGGCTTTGCAGGCAAGCGCCTTAACTGCTAAACCATCTCTCCAACCCCATAGCCCATTTTTAAATTAGGTTATTTGATTTCTTATTATTTAGTTTTTTGAGTTCTTTGTATATTGTGGATATTAGTCCTCTGTCAGATGTGTAGCTGGCAAAGATTTTCTCCTATTCTGTAAGTTGCCTCTTTGTTCTATTCACAGTGGCCTTTGCTGTACAAAAGCTTTGTAATTTCATGAGATCCAAGTGGTTGATTAATGGCTTTATTTCCTGAGAAATTGGGATAAGAATATTTTCATTTATTAGAGAGAGAGAGAGAGAGAATGGCATACTAGGGCCTCCTGCTACTTCAGATGAACTGCAGATGCATTCAACTACTTTGTGTGTCTGGAATTATATACGTAATAGGGAATCAAATCTGAGTTGTCAGGATTTGCCAGTAAGCAAGCACCTTTAATTACTGAGCCATATCTCTAGCCTTTATTACACACACACACACACACACACACACACACACGCATCATTTATTGATAAGCAGAAAGAGAAGGAGAGAGTGTGTGTGTTTAAGGGCAAGCTAGGACCTCTTGGCACTATAAATGATCCCAGATACATGTACCACTTTGTGCATCTGGCTTTATGTGAGTACTGGGGAATTGAACCCAGGACAGTAGGCTTTACAAGCAAACACCTTTAACTGCTGAGCCATCGCCCCAGCCCAAAAGAATTCCCAGACCTGGAAATTCCATGTTTTTTTTAGAGAGAGAGAGAGAGAGAGGGAGAGAATGGGTGCTTCAGGCCCTTCTGCACTACAAATGAACTCCAGATGCATTCGCCACTTTGTGCATCTGGCTTTATGTGAGTACTTGAGAATCAAACTCAGGCATCAGGCTTTGCAAGCAAATGTCTTTAACTGTTGAATTATCTCTTTAGCCCACATTCTTTTTTTATTTATGAGAGAGAGCAAGAGTGAGTGCACGTGTGCGAGAGAGAGAGAATTGGCACACCAGAGCCTTAGCAACTGCAAACAAACTCCAGATGCATGTGCCATCTTATGCATATGTGCCACCTGTGTGCATGCATCACTTTGTACATCTGGCTTACGTGGGTACTGGAAAGTTGACCCTGGGTCCTTAGGCTTCATAGGCAAGTACTTTAACCACTAAGCCATCTCTCCAGCCCTAGCCCACATTCTTATTTTCAGTCCAGATCCAGATATGACTTCTCAGCCCTCAGAAGGGATTGGCATCTTTCTGAGGATTGTCACAAACTGAAGATAATCACAATGTTAGAAAAGCTATGAGAGACTTTGAAATTGTTAGCATGTTGAGTTTCCCTTTGGTTTATATGTGCCTTTGAGCTATTTCATGACTATAAATAATAGAACTGATAAAGTAAATCTTTTTTTTTTGTTTTGTTTTTTCAGTTTTCCAAGGTATGGTCTTGCTCTAGCCCAGGCTGACCTGGAATTAATTCACTCTGTAGTCTCAGCTGACCTCGAACTCATGGCAATCCTCCTACCTCTGCCTCCCGAGTGCTGGGATTAAAGGTGTGTGCCACCATGCCTGGCTGTAAATAATTTTTTCATAGAAATTCAAATTATATTTAGTGAGGATGTAATTGATTATTGCTCCATGGATATTGACTGGTTTTCATCTATTAAACATATTGGTTTCAGCAGTCCTAATAGCTTATATAGTTTCTGCACACTGAACAGTTCCTTTATTAATTAATAAGTCAAATTAAGCCATTGACAAAGATTAATTTTATATATATATATTTTTTTCGAGGTAGGGTCTTGCTCTAGCCCAGCCTGACCTGGAATTCATTATGTAGTCTCAGGGTGGCCTCAAACTCATGGTGATCCTCCTACCTGTGCCTCCCAAGTGCTGGGATTAAAGGCATGCACCACCATGCCCGGCTTAATTTTATATTTGTACAGAGGCCTTGATTTTACTATTTTTTTTCGAGGTAGAGTCTTGCTGTAGCCCAGGCTGACCTGGAATTCACTATGTAGCTTTGAATTGGCCTCAAACTCACAGCAGTCCTCCTTCCTCAGCCTCCCAAGTGCTGGATTAAAGATGTGCGCCACCACATGCAGCTACTGTTTTTTTTTTTCCTAGAAAATTGTCCTTTAACAGTAATGACTTTATTTAAATATTTTATTTATTTATTTGAGAGAGAGAGATACAGAAATAGACAGGTAGAGAGAGAAAGAGAGATAGAGAATGGATGTGCCAGGGCCTCTAGCACTGCAAATGAATTCCAGATGCATGTGCCCTCTTGTGTATCTGCCTTACTTGGGTCCTGGGAAATCAAACTATGGTCCTTATGCTTTGCAGGCAAGTGTCTTAACTGCTAAGCCATCTCTCCAGCCCACTAATGACTTTATAAAAAAAAAGAGGGTGTGGGGCTAGAAGATGGCTAGAAGATGGCAAAGCCTATGAATCCATGTTTGACTCTTCAGATCCCATGTAAGCCAGAGGCACAAGGTGATGCAAGCACTCAAGGTCTCACATGCATGCAAGGTGGCACACAAATCTGGACTTGGATTTCAGTGGCTGGAGGCCCTGGCATGCCAATTCTTTCTCTCTCCTTTGCACTCACTTTCTCACATAAAAAGGCCAGTCTATTGGACTTGCCTCAAAACAAAAGCAAAAAACAAAAAAGAGAGCTGGAAAGATGGCTTAGCAGTTAAGCACTTGCCTGTGAAGCCTAAGGATTCTGGTTCGAGGCTCAATTCCCCAGTACCCACATAAGCCATATACACAAGGTGGCGCATGCATCTGGAGTTTGTTTGCAGTGGCTGAAGACCCTGGTGCACCCATTCTTTCTCTCTCTGTTGCTCTCAAATAAATAAATAAAAATAAACAAAATAAATAAAATTTAAAAAAATTAAAAAAACCCCAAAAAAGTGTGAATTTAAAATTTTTCTCTGTGTTTGTGAGATGTGTGCACCATGGAATGCATGTGGAGGTCAGAGGGCAACTTTCTGGGGTTAGTCTTTGCCTTCTACATTGTTTAATTTAATTTTTTGGGGGGGAAGTTTGAGATAGGGTTTCACGCTATCCCAGGCTGACCTGGAACTCAGTATGTAGTCTCAGAGTGGCCTGGAACTTACGGTGATCCTCCTACCTCTGCCTCTTGAGTGCTGGGATTAAAGGCATGCACAATCATACCCGGCTCATAATTTTTTTGTTTTCTTTTTATTATTTATATTTATTTATTTATTTATTTATTTATTTATTTATTTATTTATTTATTTATTTATTTATTTGAGAGCGACAGACAGAGAGAAAGAGGCAGATAGCTAGAGAAAGAATGGGCACACCAGGGCCTCCAGCCACTGCAAACGAACTCAGGTGCATGCGCCACCTTGTGCATCTGTCTTACATGGGTCCTGGGGAATTGAGTCTCGAACTGGGGTCCTTAGGCTTCACAGGCAAGTGCTTAACCACTAAGCCATTTTTCCAGACCCATATATATTTTATTTTTGTTTTCTTTGTCATATTTTTAATTGTTTAATTTAATTTTAATTATCCTTGTTCACTGTGATGCATTTAAATTCTCCTCCTTTCTCTGCCACCCATCTCATCCTCAGTGTACAGAAGGCCACTGGCTTCCTGCTTTTGAATGGGAGCTGGGGTTTCAAACTCATGTACCCAGGCTTGAGTGGCAAGTGCTTTATCTACTGAACTATCTTCCCAGCCCAATAATGGCTTTTTTGTTTCAAATATATTTTTAAAAATTTAAAATTTTATTTATGAAAGAGACGGAGAGAATGGACACACCAGGGCCTTCAGCCATTGCAAATGAAATTCAGATGCATGTGACACCTTGTACATCTGGCTTATATGGGTCCTGGGAATTGAACCTAGGTCCTTAGGCTTTGCAGACAAATGCCTTAACCACTAAGCCATCTCTCCAGCCCTAATAATAGCTTTTGAATGTCGTTGTGAAGGTGGAGTGCAATCACTGATAAGAGAAAGGCTGGCTCACAGCCTGCTAGGTAACTGGCTGTCCATAGTTAGTACAATGCTTGCTTTCTCTTGTTTTCTGTACTTCAGAGCACCTTGGGTTTTACATTATTTAATTCATTTGCAAGAAGAGAAAGAGAAAGAGAAAGAGAATATGAATGTATGTGCCAAGGCCTCTAGGCATTGGAAATGAATTCCAGATGCCTGCACCACTTTGTGCATCTGGCATTATGTGGGTACTGGGAAATCGAACCTGGGTCCTTAAGCTTTGCAGGCAAGCATCTTAACTGCTAAGCCATCTCTTCAGCCCCATTATGTGTTTTTTTTATTATTTTTTTTTTTGGTTTTCAAGGTAGAGGTCACACTCTGGCTCAGGCTGACCTGGAATTCAGGTCTCCAGTCCACTGGGTGAACACTCGACTCGTGTCCTCAGTGATCCTCCTACATGGGCCTGGAGAGTTGCTGGCATCTTTTAGCTTTGCAGGCAAATGCCTTAACTGCCAACCATCTCTCCAGCCTCCCATTATGTGTTTTTAAAAACATTTTTATTATTTTTATTTATTTGATTTTTTTGTCAGTCAGAGAGAGAGAGAGAGACAGAGAGAGAGAGAGAGAGAGAGAGAATGGGTGCGCCAGGTCCTCCAGCCACTGCAAATGAACACCCGACTCATGTGTCCCCTTGTGCACCTGACTTACATGGGTCCTGGAGAGTTGAACCAGCATCTTTTAGCTTTGCAGGCAAATGCCTTAACTGCCAAGCCATCTCTCCAGCCTCCCCATCATGTGTTTTTTTTTGTTTGTTTTTTAAAAATTTATTCCTATTATTTTTTTTTGTCAGTCAATAAAGTTACTCTGCTATAGGACATCACACACCAAGACCTCCTACAATACTGAGCACATAATCTACACTGTTACAGTACATCATGTATCAAGACCTCATATAATACTGAGCACATAATCTACACTGTTGCAGGACATCATGTACCAAGACATTTTACAATACTGAGCACATAATCTACACTGTTACAGGACATCATGTACCAAGACATCGTACAATACTGAGCACATAATCTACACTGTTACAGGACATCATGTACCAAGACATTGTACAATACTGAGCACATAATCTACACTGTTACAGGACATCATGTACCAAGACATCGTACAATACTGAGCACATAATCTACACTGTTTATCATGTACCAAGACATCATTACAATACTGAGCACATAATCTACAGTTACAGGACATCACATACAATACTGAGCACATAATCTACACTGTTACAGGACGTCATGTACCAAGACATCTTACAATACTGAGCACATAATCTACACTGTTACAGGACGTCATGTACCAAGACATCGTACAATACTGAGCACATAATCTACACTGTTACAGGACGTCATGTACCAAGACATGACAATACTGAGCACATAATCTACACTGTTACAGGACGTCATGTACCAAGACATCGCACAATACTGAGCACATAATCTACACTGTTACAGGCATCATGTACCAAGACATCGTACAATACTGAGCACATAATCTACACTGTTACAGGACATCATGTACCAAGACATCGTACAATACTGAGCACATAATCTACACTGTTACAGGACGTCATGTACCAAGACCTTGTACAATACTGAGCACATAGTCTACACTGTTACAGTACATCATGTACCAAGACATCGTACAATACTGAGCACATAATCTACACTGTTACAGGACGTCATGTACCAAGACATCATACAATACTGAGCACATAATCTACACTGTTACAGGACATCATGTACCAAGACATCGTACAATACTGAGCACATAATCTACACTGTTACAGGACATCATGTACCAAGACATCGTACAATACTGAGCACATAATCTACACTGTTACAGGACATCATGTACCAAGACATCGTACAATACTGAGCACATAATCTACACTGTTACAGGACATCATGTACCAAGACATCGTACAATACTGAGCACATAATCTACACTGTTACAGGACATCATGTACCAAGACATCGTACAATACTGAGCACATAATCTACACTGTTACAGGACATCATGTACCAAGACATCGTACAATACTGAGCACATAATCTACACTGTTACAGGACATCATGTACCAAGACGTCGTACAATACTGAGCACATAATCTACACTGTTACAGGACATCATGTACCAAGACATCATACAATACTGAGCACATAATCTACACTGTTACAGGACATCATGTACCAAGACATCGTACAATACTGAGCACATAATCTACACTGTTACAGGACATCATTACCAAGACATCATGTACAAAGAGCACATAATCTACACTGTTACAGGACATCATGTACCAAGACCTTGTACAATACTGAGCACATAATCTACACTGATACAGGACATCATGTACCAAGACATCGTACAATACTGAGCACATAATCTACACTGTTACAGGATGTCATGTACCAAGACATCCTACAATACTGAGCACATAATCTACACTGTTACAGGACATCATGTACCAAGACATCGTACAATACTGAGCACATAATCTACACTGTTACAGGACGTCATGTACCAAGACATCATACAATACTGAGCACATAATCTACACTGTTACAGGACATCATGTACCAAGACATCGTACAATACTGAGCACATAATCTACACTGTTACAGGACATCATGTACCAAGACATCGTACAATACTGAGCACATAATCTACACTGTTACAGGACATCATGTACCAAGACATCGTACAATACTGAGCACATAATCTACACTGTTACAGGACATCATGTACCAAGACATTGTACAATACTGAGCACATAATCTACACTGTTACAGGACATCATGTACCAAGACATTGTACAATACTGAGCACATAATCTACACTGTTACAGGACGTCATGTACCAAGACCTCATTACAATACTGAGCACATAATCTACACTGTTACAGGACATCATGTACCAAGACCTCCTACAATACTGAGCACATAATCTACACTGTTACAGGACATCATGTACCAAGACATCGTAGAACACTGAGCACATAATCTACACTGTTACAGGACATCATGTACCAAGACATCGTACAACACTGAGCACATAATCTACACTGTTACAGGACGTCATGTACCAAGACATTGTACAACACTGAGCACATAATCTACACTGTTACAGGACATCATGTACCAAGACATCGTACAACACTGAGCACATAATCTACACTGTTACAGGACATCATGTACCAAGACATCGTACAACACTGAGCACATAATCTACACTGTTACAGGACATCATGTACCAAGACATTGTACAACACTGAGCACATAATCTACACTGTTACAGGACATCATGTACCAAGACATCGTACAACACTGAGCACATAATCTACACTGTTACAGGACATCATGTACCAAGACGTCATACAATACTGAGCACATAATCTACACTGTTACAGGACATCATGTACCAAGACATCGTACAATACTGAGCACATAATCTACACTGTTACAGTACATCATGTACCAAGACATCGTACAATACTGAGCACATAATCTACACTGTTACAGGACATCATGTACCAAGACATCATACAATACTGAGCACATAATCTACACTGTTACAGTACATCATGTACCAAGACATAGTACAATACTGAGCACATAATCTACACTGTTACAGTACATCATAATACTGAGCACATAATCTACACTGTTACAGGACATCATGTACCAAGACATCGTACAATACTGAGCACATAATCTACACTGTTACAGGACATCATGTACCAAGACATCGTACAATACTGAGCACATAATCTACACTGTTACAGTACATCATGTACCAAGACATCGTACAACACTGAGCACATAATCTACACTGTTACAGTACATCATGTACCAAGACATCGTACAACACTGAGCACATAATCTACACTGTTACAGGACATCATGTACCAAGACATCGTACAATACTGAGCACATAATCTACACTGTTACAGGACATCATGTACCAAGACATCGTACAATACTGAGCACATAATCTACACTGTTACAGGACATCATGTACCAAGACATCGTACAATACTGAGACATAATCTACACTGTTACAGTACATCATGTACCAAGACATTGTACAACACTGAGCACATAATCTACACTGTTACAGGACATCATGTACCAAGACATCGTACAATACTGAGCACATAATCTACACTGTTACAGGACATCATGTACCAAGACAATGTACAACACTGAGCACATAATCTACACTGTTACAGGACATCATGTACCAAGACGTCATACAATACTGAGCACATAATCTACACTGTTACAGTACATCATGTACCAAGACATCGTACAATACTGAGGACATAATCTACACTGTTACAGGATGTCATGTACCAAGACATTGTACAATACTGAGCACATAATCTACACTGTTACAGGACATCATGTACCAAGACATCGTACAATACTGAGACATAATCTACACTGTTACAGTACATCATGTACCAAGACATCGTACAATACTGAGGACATAATCTACACTTTTACAGGATGTCATGTACCAAGACATCGTACAATACTGAGCACATAATCTACACTGTTACAGGACATCATGTACCAAGACATCGTACAATACTGAGCACATAATCTACACTGTTACAGGACATCATGTACCAAGACAATGTACAATACTGAGCACATAATCTACACTGTTACAGGACGTCATGTACCAAGACATTGTACAACACTGAGCACATAATCTACACTGTTACAGGACATCATGTACCAAGACATCGTACAATACTGAGCACATAATCTACACTGTTACAGGACATCATGTACCAAGACATCGTACAATACTGAGCACATAATCTACACTGTTACAGGATGTCATGTACCAAGACATCGTACAATACTGAGCACATAATCTACACTGTTACAGGACATCATGTACCAAGACATCATACAATACTGAGCACATAATCTACACTGTTACAGGACATCATGTACCAAGACACATTTACAATACTGAGCACATAATCTACACTGTTACAGGACGTCATGTACCAAGACATCCTACAATACTGAGCACATAATCTACACTGTTACAGGACATCATGTACCAAGACATCGTACAATACTGAGCACATAATCTACACTGTTACAGGACGTCATGTACCAAGACATCGTACAACACTGAGCACATAATCTACACTGTTACAGGACATCATGTACCAAGACATTGTACAACACTGAGCACATAATCTACACTGTTACAGGACATCATGTACCAAGACATCGTACAACACTGAGCACATAATCTACACTGTTACAGGACATCATTACAAGACATGTAACAAGACACACAATACTGAGCACATAATCTACACTGTTACAGGACGTCATGTACCAAGACATCCTACAATACTGAGCACATAATCTACACTGTTACAGGACATCATGTACCAAGACATCGTACAATACTGAGCACATAATCTACACTGTTACAGGACATCATGTACCAAGACCTCCTACAATACTGAGCACATAATCTACACTGTTACAGTACATCATGTACCAAGACATCCTACAATACTGAGCACATAATCTACACTGTTACAGGACATCATGTACCAAGGCATCATACAATACCAAGCAAATAATCTACACCGTTACAGGACATCATGTACCAAGACATCGTACAATACTGAGCACATAATCTACACTGTTACAGGACGTCACGTACCAAGACAATGTACAATACTGAGCACATAATCTACACTGTTACAGGACGTCATGTACCAAGACAATGTACAATACTGAGCACATAATCTACACTGTTACAGGACGTCATGTACCAAGACATCGTACAATACTGAGCACATAATCTACACTGTTACAGGACGTCATGTACCAAGACATTGTACAACACTGAGCACATAATCTACACTGTTACAGGACATCATGTACCAAGACCTCGTACAACACTGAGCACATAATCTACACTGTTACAGGACGTCATGTACCAAGACATCGTACAATACTGAGCACATAATCTACACTGTTACAGGACGTCATGTACCAAGACATTGTACAACACTGAGCACATAATCTACACTGTTACAGGACATCATGTACCAAGACATCGTACAATACTGAGCACATAATCTACACTGTTACAGGACATCATGTACCAAGACATCATACAATACTGAGCACATAATCTACACTGTTACAGGACATCATGTACCAAGACATCGTACAATACTGAGCACATAATCTACACTGTTACAGGACATCATGTACCAAGATGTCGTACAATACTGAGCACATAATCTACACTGTTACAGGACATCATGTACCAAGACATCGTACAATACTGAGCACATAATCTACACTGTTACAGTACATCATGTATCAAGACCTCATACGATACTGAGCACATAATCTACACTGTTACAGGACGTCATGTACCAAGATGTCGGACAATATTGAGCACATAATCTACTTTGTTACAGGACATCACAGAATACAGTCAAATTCTAAAAATTTAACTAAACAATGTACCCATTCAATGAAATACAGCACAGAGTATTTGTGCAAAAGTAGGTATTATGACAAACAGATCCTTTATCACAGTCACAGTCCCTAAGGATGTGTGTTGCCCCACACCCTTAATCCTGTCAACTGGGAGGCTAAGATTTCTGGTCTGTAGTGGGTGCCAAGGTCAGCTTGTGACCCAGTGGGACCCTTCCCCAACAAATAACAGAAGAGGAAACCAATGCAGGCCTAAACACCAGGCTTACTTGGCAGGTACTGGCCTGGTGTGATTTCAGTTACCTGTTGGGATGGGTTTGATCTCAGCTATGCTGCACGGCCGCTTGGGTCCTTCTTTGCTGTGTTGTCGGCTCAGGAAGTCTGGCTGTCTGCCATCTGTGGGTCACTGCTCTGGTCGTGCTGGTGCCGGGTAGGTGCGCTCTCTTCCCCAGGTCTCTGGTGCTTGCTGGAGCTTGTGCCGGTGGTGGGGAGGGGAGGCTGTGGCTGGTGGCTGAAGTCTGTCAGCTTGTCCACACGAACCTCTTCCTCACAAGCCGCTCCGTTGGTCTCTGCTGCCCTCCTTCCACGTTTCTTGAGTTTGCCAGGAGGCGGTGTGGGTGGAGAATCCCCTCACCTGGCTTTAAAATCCCATGGCCCAGGCGGAGCCTGGCGGCTGCAGCCACATGGAACTGGCCGCCGCTGCTGGAGCCACTTCTGCCCGCTTCTGCGCGCTCTAGACCCTCTGGGTCTCTCCTACTTCTCTGCTGCAGTTGATAATTTACTATACACCTCACTTTTTAGTAGAAGAGTGTATTTTGCTGCTTTTTTTTTTTTTGGCCCTCCCCACCCTCAGCCTGTTTTGGCATGGTTCCTATGCTGGCATCTTAACTGGACCTCAGTATATATTTTTGAAGAGTAGCTCAATCATAACCGTCTCCTCACCTTTGAATTTGGGGATGAATTTGTCCCCGTGCAGGATCTCGGCTTCGTTGAGGGGCCGGATCTGGCACATCACTTTAATGCTGCATTTGGCTGGATCCGTCATCTCATCCTGGCAGGGAGGGGACGCAGGCTTCTGATGAGCTCACTATCTTAGGTCACATAGCTGCAGCCGGTGGCTCTTGACCAGGTGCATGTTGTGCGCGGGGCTGTTGGGCAGGATCTTGCCCTGGCCATGCACGGTGCACAGGATGTTGGTCTGCACAGCCTGAGACAGCTCGCTCACCGAAGGCTGAATCAGCTCACGCAGCACAGGCTGGGGCCTCACTGCTGTGGACCCGGGCCGGCTGCAGCCGGGGCTCCGAGGGTCGCACAGGCCAGAGGCAGAGGTCGCCAGGTTGGCTGGGATGCCTGCCACCGCCGCAGCGGGCTCCCATCATGTGGTTTTACAAGTAAAATAGGGGCTGGAGAGATTGCTCAGTGGTTAAAGTGCTTACCTGCAAAGCCTAAGGCCCCAGTTTTGATTCCTCAAAGTGGCACATGTGTCTGGAGTTCATTTGCAGTGGCTGGAGGCCTTGGAGGGCTATTCTATCTTTCTCTCTCAAATAAACAATAAATAAATAAATATATTAAGAAAAAGAAAAAGAAAAAGAAATAACAGGAAATCTTTTGGTTAGACATTTCACATCGTAGCATAGACTGTCACAAGGATTTTCACTTTTGAAGAGAACACTAGGGAAAATGGTGCTTATTCAGTTCGATGGCTGTAATGGTGGAAATCAGAGGGGTGTTGCACATATTTGGGGCCAAGTGCCTTTCAAGTAACTTGCAATGCTGGTATTTAGCTGCAAAGGACAGTTTGACTTTCCCCAATGTTGGGAGTACAGCCTTATGTAAAGGTGAGTGGTTCCAGCCTTGTACCAGCATCTTAAGTTATTTACTACTGAGTCCTCGCTCAGATTTGTGATGCAGATGTGTTATAAAGAATTAGGACAGATTAAATGATTTAGGTTTATGCAGCTAGGGACTTAATTCCAGGGACCGAATCCCAAACTCTGGTTCATGAGAAACCAGAAATGGCCCTTCTAGTCAGGACTCTTTTTTTTTCTTTTTTCTTTTTGGTTTTTTGAGGTGGAGTCTCGCTCTAGCCCAGGCTGGCCTGGAATTCACTATGTAGTTTCAGGGTGGCCTTGAACTCAAAGTGATCCTCCTACCTCAGCCCCCCAAGTGCTGGGATTAAAGGCATGAGCCACCATGCCCGGCTCTAGTCAGGACTCTTTCCTCCCCAATTCATCAGTCCCGCTAAAGTCCGCTACCAAGTGTTAGACCTGGCAAAGGCATTACTCCCTGAGAAGATGGCAGTGACCTGGAAGGCATAACACACTTATGTGAAGATAATATTAGAAACAATTTGATGTGATTCTGGGAACAGTTTTTGACCCAAGGGTTAGGGCACATCCCTGAGTGAACCAGGGATGTGAGAGGGGAGCCTCACCCAGCACAGGCGTCTGTGCTCAAGGGACAGAGATTACCAGAGGAGGAAGCTGGGGGTGGATGTCACAAGTCAGTGAGTGGAAGAAAAGCAGGACGAATTTATGCCCTCTTCTTGAGCTCTTTTCACTGGGGAAGAGGTGGAGCACAGGACGAGGAGGGCTTAGGAACTGAGGTAGGCCACACCCAGTAAATGACTTCCTAAAGGTTAACTAGCAACCTCCACCTTCCTTACGTGACCTGGGCCAGGTGTGGAAGGGCAGGGGCATGCTGCCACAGTCAAGAGGACAGGATCAAGGACAAGTGAGGTTGGGGCAGCAATGTCTGTCAAGTAGGGCAAACAGGAGGCTCAGGCACACGAAAGCCAGGTGGGTGATGTCTTCATGACAGATTGCAGTTCTCCAGCAGGGCGACCATTCCCTCTGCCTCTTCCAACCGGACAGACTCTTGTCATCCACTGATTGCTTTATGATTAATGCACCTCCTGTCCCTGCTCATTCTCCCCAGGTCCTGTGGCAGAGCCTTCTGCACTTAAATAATTCATTCAGAATCTCTCAGTATGCTCTGTGTACAGACAGTGACCAGTGAGATGGGCGTGTAATTCTCCTGTGCGATTCAAACCAAGAACGAGCAGGTGAGTCATAGCACTATGGAGAAACTTAAATATGAGTAATGAAGCCGAGCATGGTGGCGCACGCCTTTAATCCCAGCACTTGGGAGGCAGAGGTAGGAGGATCGCTATAAGTTCCAGGCCATCCTGAGAATACATAGTGAATTCCAGGTCAGCCTGGCTAGAGTGAGACCCTACCTCAAAAAAAACAAAAAAACAAAACAAAACAAAAAAAAAAAACCAATGAGTAGCTGAAGGCCAGCTGAGGGCACACCATGGTGGAGAATCGCCTCTTTTTCTTTGAGGCTTAGCTGGAGAGCAGTGGGTTCTTAGGTGGTGGTTATTCACTGGAACTGCCTGTGGCTCCCAACACAGTTCCACATACCACGGGCAGCCTAACCTTGGTTTACTTGGGACCAGAAAACAGCAATTAGGGGATGTGGGGGGGCAGCTATCTTTTTTATTATTAATTTTATTTATTTGCAAGCAGAGGAGAGAGAGAGGAGATTGAAAACGTGTATGTGCCAGGGCCTCTTGCCACTGCAAATGAATTCCAGACACATGTGTCACTTTGTGCATCTGGCTTTACATGGGTACTAGGGAATCAAACCTAGGCTGTCAGGCTTTGCAAACAAGTGTTCTAACCAGTGAGCAGTCTCCCCAGCCCAAGGGCAGCTATTTTTAAGTCCCCTACATCACTCCAGGTGTGCCCTGCCCTTACCAAGTGCAAAAAGCCAGTGCTTTCAAAATATATTCTCTCGTTTTTTTTTTTTTTTTTTTTTTTTTTTTTTTTTAAGGTAGGGTCTCACTCTGGCCCAGGCTGACCTGGAATTAACTATGTAGTCTCAGGGTGGCCTTAATCCGGTGAGCACTCTATATTCTTGGAGGCCGGGCGTGGTGGAGCCTTTAATCCCAGCACTCAGGAGGCAGAGGTAGGAGGATCACCATGAGTTCGAGGCCACCCTGAGAATAAACAGTGAATACCAGGTCAGCCTGAGCTAGATTGAGACCCTACCTAAAAAAAAAAAAAAAAAAAATCTTGTTTTAAAAAAATATTGTAAATTTATTTATTTGAAAGGGAGGGAGAAAGAAAGAGAATGGGCACCCCAGGGCCTCTAGCCACTGCAAACAAACTCCAGACACATATGTCACCATGTGCATTTGGCTTACATGGGTCCTGGGAAATTGAACCTGAGTCCTTAGGCTTCCCAGGCAAGTGCCTTAACTGCTGAGTTATCTCTCCAGCCCCATTCTCTCTCTCTCTCTCTTTTAAATTTTATTTATTTGCAAGCAGAGAGAGAGAGAGAGAGAGAGAGAGAGAAGAGAGAGACAGTGAAAGAGAGAATGGAAATGCCAAGGCTTCTAGCCACTGCAAACGAACTCCAGATGCATGCACCACTGTGCATCTGTCTTTACATGGGTACTGGGGAAATAAACAGGAGGTCATTAGGCTTTGCAGGCAAGCACCGTAACTGCTGAGCCATCTCTCCTGCCCCATCCTCATTTCTTTTCAACAAATATTTTCTTTTGAAAATGTTTTATTTATTTGCATGTGTGTGTATGGGGGGGGGCACACCAAAGTCTCTTGGCACTACAAACGAACATCAGACACTTGCACCACTTTTGCCCTCAGATTTACATGGATGGCTTGGGAATTGAACCTGGGCTGGCAGGCTTTGCAAGCAAACACCTTTAACTACTGAGCCATCTTCCCAACTCCTCTGTTAAATATATATATTGGTTTTTCAAGGTAGGGTCTCACTCTGGCTCAGGCTGACCTGGAATTCACTATGTAGTCTCAAGGTGGCCTCGAACTCTCAGTGATCCTCCTACCTCTGCCTCCCAAATGCTGGGATTAAAGGCATGTGCCACCACGCCTGGCTTCAAAAAATATTTTATCTGAGCTTGGGGTCCCCAAACAAAAACTATGTATGAACTAGGTTTGATGCTGGTTTAGCTACATGGACTTTATAATTTATTAAAGCAAGAAAGGCAGAATTACATACTGTTAAGTCATTCAACAAATATTTATGGAGTAACAGACAAATCATGCTAATTCTATGGGTACATCACATTAATGGATTTTATGCTATTCATTTTTTTTTTCAAGGTAGGGTCTCACTCTAGCTTGGGCTGCCTGGAATTCACTATGTAGACTCAGGCTGGCCTTGAACTCATAGTGATCCTCCTACTTATGTTTCCTGAGTTCTGAGATTAAAGGCATGTACCACCATGCCTGGCTTACTCTTTTTTTTTTTTACAGTTTTTTTTTTTTTTACAGTTTTTTTTTTCAAAATAAGGTCTCACTCCAGCCCAGGCTAACCTAGAATTCACTATGTAGTCTCAGGCTGGCCCCGAACTCACATTGATCATTCTACCTTTGCCTCCCTAATGCTGGGACTAAAGGTGTATGCAACCACATCCGACCTTTTTTTTTTTTTTTTTTTTTAGCTCCTGAGGTAGGGTATCGCTCTAGCCCAGCTGATCTGGAATTCATTCAGGGTAGCCTCGAAATCATGGAGATCTTCCTACCTCTGCCTCCCAAGTGCTGGGATTAAAGGTGTGCACAACCATGCCAGGCCTCTTTTCACAGTTTTATTTACTTGTTTACTTTTATTTATTTATTTTTAAATATGTTTTATTTATTTATTTGAGAGAGAGAAAGAGGCAGAGAGGGGGAGGGATGGGCACGCCAGGGCCTCCAGCCACTGCAAATGAACTCAAACTCTAGATGCCTCTGCCCCTTGTGCATCTGGCTTATGTGGGTCCTGGAGAATTGAAGGAGACAGAGAGAGAGAGAGACTGGGCACACCAGCAGCCTCTCAGCCGCTGTGAACAAATTCCTGACATGTGCGCCCCCTTGTGCACACGTGTGGCATTGTGCCCTTGTGTCACTCTTGTGTCTGGCTAAACTTGGGACCTGGAGAATTGAAGGGCCGTTCTTAGGCTTCGCAGGCAGGCGCCTTAACCGCTAAGCCATCTTTCCAGTCCTCTAACTGTATCTTTATGGAAGTTTGCACATTAACCCCAACCCCATGAGATGCTGTTAGGACCCAACTTGACAGAGGTAAAGAGAAGAAGTAAAACAGCCTGCCTGAGGTTAAACAACTAGCAAGAGGTGGCATGGGGATTTGGTTCTAGGCAGTTTGCCTCCAAAGTTTACATATTTAACAGTCTACTCTGGCCTCCCATACAAGTGTTCTCTTAAGGTGTACTTTCTTGGTTCTAGGAGACAGAAACCCACCCCGAAGAGGACAGGGAAGGCAAAGAAGCAAGACTTAGAGCCCTCCCAAAAATGTGGTCAGGGAAGGTTATAAGTCCTGGGAACAAAGATGGGCAAAAGTCACAGCAGGAGGACTCCTCAGTTGGCTCAGGGGCATGGAGGCAGGGGTTGGCTACAGTGGCCTAAGTATAGGTCGCTGATTGTCACAGAGGCTGGAAGTGAGTGGATACACCAGAGAACTGAGCATGGTCTGGCACCTCACTCACCCTTTCCTGTGTGTCTCATATCCTCCTTCTCCCAACCTTCCCTTCTCCCATCCATCCTGCTACCAGCTCCCCTGGAGACCGAGTGCTCCACAGAGGCAGTTTTGGTCCTTCTATGCAGCTCCCAGAGCACTCTTGGGTACAGTTTACGTGTTCCCCACGTAGGTCCTGTTCTTTTAATTAAAGCTTCAACAGGAGGATGGTTTTCTGACAGACACTTGGGCCAGCAGGGGGCCATGGGAGCACCTTGGAAGCCTTCCTCCTTTGGGGTTTGTGTTTTGAGGTATCATTCCCTGCTTTCCCACTCCTTGCTTTCACCTGTGCCAGTTTTTTAAAATTATTATTATTATTATATTGACAACTTCTATACTTACATACAAAAAGTGCATGATATTTCCCTCCCCTCCCCCCATTCCCCTTTAGAACTCCAATCTCCATCATATCCCCTCCCTCTCTCCATTAGTCTCTCTTTTAATTTGATGTCATCATCTTTTACTTCTCTTATGAGGGTCTTGCGAAGGTATTGCTAGGCACTGCAAGGTCATGGATATCAAGGCCAGTTTCTGTCTGGACAGTTGCATTGTAAGAGGTCATACCCTTCCTTTGGCTCTTCCATTCTATCCGCCCCCTCTTCTGCAATGGTCCTTGAGCCTTGGAGGGTGTGACAGAGGTGTTTCAGTGCTGGGCACTCCTCCATCCCTTCTTCTCAGCACTATGTTGCTTTGTTCATATTCACATATTAATGCTACTCTCATTTCTGGTTAGAGAAGCTTCTCTTTTCAGATGGCGATGACCACTGGGATGACCCACAAAGCAACATAGTGCTGAGAAGAAGGGATGGGAATAATATATACATTTAGTCAGACAAGAGCAGGCCAAGTCCCACACAGGGGCCTCCAAGTGTCCCCAGCACAGGTTCAGCTGTGAAGAATTTATGACTGTTTATCTGAAACTAGGCTCCTGCAATTGGGGGAATAGGGTTCAGAGAGGAGAGAGGGCACCGAAGTTGATACCATATGTGACAGTCTTTATCAACTTAATTTTTTTGCTTTTTTTTGGGGGGTCTCACTCTAGCCCAGGCTGATCTGGAATTCACTATGTAGTCTCAGGGTAGCCTCAAACTCTGTGGTACTCCTACCTCTGCTTCCCGAGAGCCGGAATTAAAGGTGTGTACCACCATGCCTGGCGAGTCTTATTAATTTAATTGGATTGAGGCATACCTAGGAGGTTTTTTTCAATGTATATATTTTTTATTGACAACTTCTATACTTACAGACAATAAACCATGACATTTCCCTTCTCTCCCCCCATTCCCATTCCACTCTCCATTATATCCCCTCCCTCTCTCCATTAGTCTCTCTTTTATTTTGATGTCATCATCTTTTCCTCCTATTATGAGGGTCTTGTGAAGGTATTGCTAGGCACTGCAAGGTCAAAGATATCGAGGCCAATGTCTATCTAGACAGTTGCATTGTAAAGAGTGGTATCCTTCCTTTGGCTCTTCCATTCTTTCCGCCACCTCTTCTTCTGCAATGGACCCTGAGCCTTGGAGGGTGTGATAGAGATGTTTCAGTACTGAGCACTCCTCTGTCACTTCTCAGCACCATGGTGCCTTTGGGGTCATCCCAGTGGTCACCAACGTCTGAAAAGAGAAGCTTCTCTAACCAAAAGTGAGAGTAGCATTAATATATGAATATGACCATTAAGTATAGTGTTTACAGGGCAGTTTGGTGAGCATATTATATGCATCTAGCCAGACAAGAGCAGGCTTTATACCTCTAAGGCTCATGACCTCCCTGCCATAGGCTTTTGATTAGGTTTTCAGTACCAGGCATGTATTCCCTCCCATAGAGTGGGCCTTTAGTCCAATTATGGAGCAGTTAGTTTCTCCCAGAACGGACATGCCACTATTGCACCTGTTCAGTTATTTGGCCAAACTTGAGGCTTCCAGTGTCCACTGTTTTCATTGCTAATGACTTCTGTCTCCCATAGGGCTGCATGCAGTGCAGCTTTTTCCAGCTTTCAGTTGGCTGGTCTACAGGGAGAAGGTTTTCTGCTCAGCCCCAGCTTGATTTCTCAGTGACTTTGCCACCCATCTAGGAGATTCTTAAAGCACACCTCTGGGTGGGTCTGCCAGACAGTATCAGTTAAGGAGGGAAGACCATCTTGAATGTGGAGAGCACACAGGCTGGGGACCTGGATAGAAGAAAAGGGGAAAAAGGAGAAAGCACACTACGAGCATTCTCTTTAGGCTTTCTGGCCACCATGAAGTGAACTGCTGTGGTCTGCCAAGCCTTCCCTGCTATGATAGGCTAATCCCTCTGAAACTGTGTACAAAATAAGGAAATCTCCCTTTCAGTTGCTTTCCTCAAGTGTTTGTCACCAGAAAATGGAGCTAATTGACAAAGACCATCAGTAGCAGAAAAGTAGAGTCATTGCTGTGACTCCCTTTGAAACTGCCCTATGGAAGGGGTCTGGAAAGGGTTGGAGAATTGGGCTACAGAAAGCCTGCAATGCCATGAGCAGAGCTTAATGGGCGATTATGGTCAGAGTTTAGAATGAAGACAGTAATGACGATTACACTCATGAGCTGGAGAAATGGCTCTGTGGTTAAAGGCACCTGCTTACCAAGCCTGCTGGCCCAGGCTCAGTTCTCTAGTACATACTTACACAAAGCCAGATGTACGAAGTGGCACATGGAGTTTGTTCACAGTGGCAAGAGGCTGCATTGTGCACCTGGCTTTATGTGGGTGCTGGGAAATTGAATCCAGGCTGGAAGGCTTTGCAAGCAAGCACCTTTTTCATTTTATTTTATTTTTTAAATTTTTGGTTTTTTGAGGTAGGGTTTCGCTCTAGCCCAGGCTGACCTGGAATTCACTACATAGTCTCAGGGTGGCCTTGAAACCTCAACGATCCTCCTACCTCTGCCTCCTAAGTGCTGGGATTAAAGGCATGTGCCACAATGCCTGGCCATTTAATTTTTTTTAACAGAGGTTGTAGTATGTCCCCTCTCCCAGTCTCCATTTCCCTGAGGGCCTCCTTAGGAGTAGGGTTATTGGTGTTCACTGTGGGGTAATTAGGGCTCTGTCTCTGGAGGGAGCTGTGCCTCAGGTTGTTTCCACCTGCCTTGTGCCTCTTACAATCTACCCGCACCCTCTTCCGCAACAGTCTCTGAGCCTTGGCAGGTGTGTTCATGGTGTTGACTTCTCTGTAGCCTCTGTATTTCTGTCATGATGTGTTTCAGTTTACCACAGTGTTTGTTGCTATTTCCTGGATGTGGATGTCAGGCTAGCACCAGGAACAATACTGGTGTTGCTGCTTCCTCTGCAATTTCTTCTGGGCCCTCATAAATATGGTAGAGGTGGCATAATCTCATTGAGAAAATTTAGCTGTCTTTTGTTGTATGGATGGATCTTGGATCTCCCCAGTATTGTTTGCAATCTGTAGGATAAAACAGATTCACTGACCAAGAGTGAGAGCAACTTTGATTAAAGAGGATACTCCTAGGAGCTTGAGAGACTTTTTAAAAAATTAAATTTATTTATTTTTATTGAAAACTTCCATCATTGTAGACAATAACCTATAGTAATTCCTCCCCCCCCCCATTTTCCCCTTTGAAATTCTATCCCTTCCCCTTCTCCTGTTCTCGATCAGTCTCTCTCTCTGTCTCTCTCTTTTTTTTTTTTTTTGTTTTTCAATGTATGGTCTCACTCTGCCCAGGCTGACCTAGAATTAACTATGTAGTCTCAGGGTGGCCTCGAACTCACAGCAATCCCCCTAACTCTGCTTCCCAAGTGCTGGGATTAAAGGCATGCACCACCATGCCTGGGTTTGTTTTTTGTTTTTTAAAATTTTTAAATCTGGTTCTTTTTTTTAATTGACAACTTTTATAACTGTAGACAATAACCCATGGTAATTCCATCCCTCCCCCACCTTCCCCTTTGAAACTTCACTCTCCACCATATCCCCTCCATCTTTCAATCAGTCTCTCTTTTATTTTGATGTCATGATCTTTTCCTCTTATTATGATGGTCTTGTGTAGGTAGTGTCAGGCACTATAAGGTCATGGATATCCAGGCCATTTTGTGCCTGGAGGAGCATGTTATAAGGAATCCTACCCTTTCTTTGGCTCTTACATTCTTTTTATTTTGTTATTTTTTTATTTTTATTGACAACTTCTTCAATTGTAGACAATATCCCATGGTACTTCCCTCCCTCCCCCCACTTTTCCCTTTGAAACTTCACTCTCCATCATATCCCCTCCCCTTTTCAATCAGTCTCTCTTTTCAGTTTGATGTCATGATCTTTTCCTCATATTATGATGGTCTTATGTAGGTAGTGTCAGGCACTGTGAGGTCATGAATATCCAGGCCATTTTGTGTCTGGGGGAGCATGTTGTAAGGAGTCCTACCCTTCCTTTGGCTCTTACATTCTTTGTGCCACCTCTTCCACAATGGACCCTGAGCCTTGGAAGGTGTGTTGGAGATAGTTCAGTGCTAAGCACTCCTCTTTCCCTTCTTCTCATCACCATGGTGCCTTCTGAGTCATCCCAAGGTCTCTGCTATCTAAAAAGAGAAGCTTCTCTAACCAAAAGTGAGAGTAGCATTAATATATGGGTATGAACATTAAGAGAAGTGCTTACTGAGCAGTTTGGTGAGCATAGTATATACATTTAGCCAGACACTAGCAGACATTACACCCCTAGGGCTCATGCATCTGGCTTATGAGAGTCTTGGAGAATCAAACTAGGATCCTTTGGCTTTGCAGGCAAATGCCTTAACTGCTAAGCCATCTCTTCAGCCCTCTGTCCCATTTTTTGAGTGGATTGTTTGATTTTTTAAAAATTGCTTAGTTTTTTAGTTCTTTGTAGATTCTAGATATTAGGCTTCTGTTGGAGGTATAGCTGGAGAAGATTTTCTCCCATTCTGTGGTTTATCTGTTGGCTTTGTTTATGGTAAGCAAGCAAGCACCTTTAACCACTGAGCAATCTCCCCAGCCCCTGGTTTTAGATATTTCTGACCATCACCTAGAAGTGTCTTCCTTGGACCTAACCAGTTCCTGAGCATCACTGGATCACTGGGAGCTGCTTGTGAGCGATAGGCCTTGTGGATGATGGAGGTAGCAGGAGGTAGAGATTTGGTCTGGGGTCTGCCACTGGCTTGTTGTATGAGCTTGGTCAAATCATTTATCCTCTCCAGATTTCGTTTCCTTGCCTGGGGTCACTATGTGTCTTATGGGACCAGAGGCTCAAATAGCACCATTCTCTCTGTTCAGATAGCCACAATTCCATTTAGTTCTTGACACAGAACATGGGAAAGATTCTGCAATGTACTTATAAAATTTAGGAGTCTGGAATTTACTAATCCACATTATTTCTCTGGAATCCCAGGAAGGCTCTGAAGTCCAGAATGAGGGCCCATGAACTGTCTGAATAGCATACCCATCAGCCCGGAGTGTATCTACCCACAGCTGCAAGCTGCAAGTCTATGGATTCTAGAGGCAAACAGAGTTTACATAATCGAGAGCTTTACAAAAATTTACCAGCTACTGGGGAGATGGCTCAGTGGTTAAAGTCCATAAGACTCTGAGTTCGAATCCCCAGACTCTGTGTAAAAAGCCAGAAGTTGTGGCAGCTACTTTAATTCCAGTGCGGCTACAGCAAGAAGGGAGATGGAGACAGGAGAATTTCCCAGAAGCTTGCTAGCAAAGCAGTGACTAACAAGAGATCCTGCCTCAAAATGAGGGGGAAGGGAAAGAACAACCTGCAGTTTTCCTCTGACCTCCACATGTGCACCATGGCCACACTCACACACATGAACACGTGCATGAAAATGCACAGTAAATAAATCAAAGTAAAAAAAGAAAACATCTACTTCATGTATTACCTAGTAATTGTCCTTGGTCTCTATTCTGGGAAACTGGGGTTTGAATAAAATAAACATGTCAGAATCAGCTGTACATTTATGTAAATGCATTTTTGTTATTGTCATTTGTGGGTAATAGAGTTACAGTTGGGCTTTTCCCCCTTTCCCCATAAAGTCCTCAAGGGCAGAGATTCCATGATACATAACCCAAGGCCCCTGGTAGAGCCTTGTGAAGATTAGTGGGTGATTAATGAAAACCTACAGAATAAACTGTTAACAATCATTCCCAAGACAGGAAAAAAGGGATTTCAGATATATGATAGTATTTACTCATTCATTTAAACCCACATACCTTTGCTATGCCTCCAGCAACTGTTGGAGCTCAGAATGACAGTGGGAGCCTAACATGTGTGAGTTCCTAAGTTCAAGTCCCAGTGCCTAGTCTTTACTGGGTTCTGGGCAAGCAAAGGCGAATAGTCCAAGGAGCTCACAGTGGGGGTAGGGCAGAACAACAGCTGAAAACCCAGAGATCGTGTGCATGAAGCAAACCCTGGGTCAACACTGGTGCTGGTGAAGCCAAGTACAGAGGAGGGAAAAGGTTCTGGAGAGAGGAGGCAAGGCTGGGCTTTGAGAACCAGGAGCCTGTCAACCCAAGCAGGAGAGAGCATCGTGCGTGGGGGCTGCATGCCGGGAGAGGTGGGGACGTGGTATGTGTTTGGTAGTTCAATGTGGCAGCTGCCTGGTGTGGGAGGGGAGTTTTGAGCAACGGGGCAGGGAGAGGGATGCGTGAAATAACACCTTTTATTTGAACATAGAATGCTTTGTATTTCGTAAAACACGTTCGCATCTATTATCTCAAATTAACCTAAAAACAGTGGCAGTAGCACAGAGGCAGCAGCAATGTGCACTTGCTGACTGGTCCTCAGGGGCCTGGTTCCCAGAGTTATCTTGAACTCTCACTACAACCCTGTGGAGCAGGCTTTTATCACTGCCTGTGTCAGAAGAGACCTGGGGAGGGCGGGGCACTACCCTTCTCACTCTATAACTCAGGACATGGAGCATGGAAGTGTGTGTTGTATGTGTATGTGCATATGCATGTTTGAGCCTGTGACAACTGACCTAAGACGCTAAACTTGGGGCTTCGCACAACTTGCCTGGTGGGTTCCCCTGGAAGGCTCCAAACCGAAATAAGCCAGAATCAAGCCAGCAGCCAACCAGTGAATGAAAACTGCCCTGGCACTTTCCCACAATGAAATTCTGTCTGTCTCTGAAGTGACCAGGCAGTGACCTAGGCCTGGGTAGAGCTTTTCACCTGGTCAGCCAGCTATTGAAAGTGCCCAAACCAGTCCTCCCCAGTTACACAACCAGGATATTCCACCACTGCCAGATAGTCTTGCTGCTTGCATTGTCAATCCTGACTGTCACTCTGTCTTCACTGCACAGCTGATGGGTTCTGTTGTTTTGTTGTTCTGGGAATTACATGTTGTAGACAAGCACTCTACCACCAAGCTACGTCTTCAGCCCCACAGTCAGTCCTGGTCAAAAGTTCTCAGTAGGGGCTGGAGAGATGGCTTAATGATAAAGGCACTTGCCTGCAGAGCCAAAGGACTAAGGTTTGATTCCCTAGGACCCACTTGCTGCATGCATCTGGAGTTCATTTGCAGGGGCTGGATGCCCTATCATGCTCATTCTCTTCCTCTTGGTCTCTCTCTCAAATAAATAAATAAAAATAAAAAATAAAATAAAAAAGGTAACCCTTATTTAAAAAAAGATTTCAGTAGGGTTGGCTATACTTCCAGCTCCATTCCTTCTACTGCCAGCCTGGCCTCTTGGTCCTCATGGTGGGGAGGAGCATCCCCGTGTGTGGTCTCCTCTGGAAGAAGGCAGGCTCAGGAGCCCATTGGCCAGCTACAAGGTGCTCTGATTTCCTTCTGTTTTACAAGTCTCCAGGTTTGAACCTGCAGCATCAACACAGTTCTCTTTACTTGCCCCTCACTTTCTGGAAACTTTGAGAGACCTGCCTCTGGGGAAGGGATGCTGTCCTTGTTGGCTATAGCTGCCACTATGCCAAAATGTATCAAAGAACTCTTCTTTCATAAACCAGCGGGTTTTGTTTTCCCCTCCTTCCTACGGGTCACTGGGAGCTTATCTGTGACAGTGACTGTCCCTCTGCCTTGACCTCTTTCCTGCTGCACATAACCTAACCCTCAGCCCACCTATCAGATGCCCAATCTGTGGCCTCCTTGCCCCCAGCATGTATCTTTCCAGCTGCCTCTCTTCTGAAATCTCCCTAGGTGATCCCTGCTCTTCTACCTGCCCACCATGCTCACAAAATCCTCTGCCAACCACTCAGGGAGAGGAGTAGACAGGTGATGGTTCTGGAAGCCAACAGATCTGGATTGAGCCCCAGCCTCGGTTCTCCAGTGATGTGACCTTGGCCAGGACTTACCATATGGCTTTGTGTGTAGAGCTCAATTCCACACACTTCCCTGACATGTCTGTGCAGCTCAGGCACTGCCCCTACTTTCTCTCCCCCATTTCCTTTTCATTTAAATTTTATTTATTTATTTGAAAGCAGAGGAATATTGAGAGAGAGAGAAAGAAAGAGAATGAGTATGGGCACACCAGGGCCTCAATCTACTTCAAATGAGCTCAAGATGCATGTGGTACTTTGTGCATCTGGTTTTATGTGGGTACTTGGGAAACTGAACCCAGGTCATTAGGCTTTACAGGCAAGTACCTTAACAGTTGAGCCATCTCTCCACTCCTGTTTTTGTTTTCTTTTCTTTTTAATATTTATTTGAGAGGGAGAAAGGAGATAGATACACACAGAGAGAATGGGCACTCCAGGGCCTCCTGCTGCTGTAAATGAACTCCAGGCATGTGCATCTGGCTTTACATGGGTACTGGGGAATCTAAGCCAGGTTGCCAGTCTTTGAAAGCAAGTGCCTTTAACTACTGAGCCATCTGTCCAGCCTCTTCTCCCCCATTTATTTTACTTATATTTCCTTCTACTTATCCCTATACTCAGATGCTGTTTCTCTGTAGTTTCAAGATTTGAGTTCCTGGAGGGCATGTGGAGTTTCTTTGTTGGTCACTGTCTTATTTCAGTTCCAACGCTGTGCCTTGAATGCAGTGGTAATTATTCACTTAAGAGTACAAACCATTTATAGTACTATGTGCCAGAAACTCATGTGCTCTCTGCAGTAAGTATATGAGAGAAAATTTGATTATTGCCAATTTACAGACAAGATACAAAAGGTTTAATTTGCCCAAGATCACCGAAGTAGTAAATGAGAGAGCCAAGGCTCAACCCCAGAGGAGCTGGTTCCAGAGCCAGTGCTCTTTATAGTGCTGAGTTGCTTCTCACACGCAGTTCATCTTTGTTGAATGAACGGCAGAGGGAGGGAAGAAGGGAGGCAGAGGTAGGAAATGGTAGGAGGAAGCAGGCAGTAAAAGAGCAGTGAATGTAATCCATATTTGCCCTTGAAGGAACCATGGTTCTGACTGACTGATGCACTCTGGAGCAGGGCATCTATCCTGCTCCAACCCTTGCTTCCTCCTGGGAAGAGTGGGGTGAGGCAGAGCCTGAGTCCTTTTCTTGGGATGTGATAGATGGACGTCATAGGGCACATCAGTATTGAGATGCCTGGGGGAGAGACAGCCTGAGCTTCAGTTACTCGGAGATGTCTAGGACATTAATTAAAAAGATTCAGTCAGCCATCCCTAGCAGCTCCAGCTCAGCTGCAACCCCCCTTTTTTTTTTTTAATGGGAAGACACAGGGGTGTTCAGAGCCCCGAGTCCCTGGGGTCATTGCTCTTCTTTCTGCACGTCACCCAGTCCTAAGTCATATCAATGGTACCAGTTGTTGCATAGACTTGGGGAGTTCCTGATCCCATGTTAGGCAATCTTGCTATACAGGTGTAATATATAAAAAATATTTTCTGCCGGGCGTGGTGGCGCAGAGGTAGGAGGATCGCTGAGAGTTCGAGGCCACCCTGAGACTACATAGTTAATTCCAGGTCAGCCTGGACCAGAGTGAGACCCTACCTCGCAAAACCAAAAAAAAAAAAAAAATTTCTGGGGTTGGGAAGGTGGCACGCAGTTAAAGACACTTGCTCGCAAAGCCTGTCAGCCAGGTTAAATTTCTAAATCACACAAGCAGTCACAACTGTCTGGTGTTCACTTGCAATGGCAAGAGGCCCTGGTGCACAACAGACAGACAGACGATGCACACACATTGATATTTTTTTAACGTTATTTTCTCAGATTGTGAAAATATAACTGAAGACTCTTGTGGAATGTGGTTCTCCCTAGAGCACACCCGATGTTGTATGCTGGGTGGACAGGGATGCTTTTCTGAGTGAGAGTGTTCGTGTGGTGAATTTTGGCTGTGGTTGCCAAAATGTGGAGCAAGGAGATAGATGTTCTTTATCCAGGAAGTAGTGATGTAACGGACCTTCCGGGGAACGCTGGACAGAGCTTGGAACAGAGGCAAGATGCTGATTTATACAGAAGCTGAGATGAAGCCAGAAGACCCTGGAAAAGAGGGCATCCACCTTTGAGATTGCCAGCCTTCTAGAAAGGCAGACCAAGATGGCACCCAGGGCCTCAAAGAAGAGGGTGGGCCTCCCTGAACCAGTTTCAAAGGTAGGGAGAGGAAAGTCCAGACTAGCCAGATGAAAGGAACCTTTGGAGGCCCAGCCTCACAGGAGAGCAGATGGCTAACACAAGCCAAATGTTCCCCTTACGCCTTGAGAAGAGGTAAGGAGACAGGCTCCTGAAAGACGAGAGGTCTCCCAGATTGGGAATGTTGAGGGCCTGATCCCCAAGTGTCTCAGGTTAACAGAGGGTTGGGGTGAGCAAGAGCAGCTAGGGATGTACGTGGCCTGGGCAGTGCCAACCTACCCTCAGAAGTGAGCCAGAACTTAGTGATCTGCCACTTTAGATTTCTGAGGGCCTGTCCTTCACTTCTTACAAAAGTCCCCTTTTGAAAGCTTATCCTAATTCCATAAAGGAAATGATGACATTTATATATTAGGTCTGTTTCTGTATGTTCAAGAACTGGTCAAATGAGTCCATGGTGATAAAAATAAGCATAGTGTGGATTCTGGTGGGAACTTTTGGGGGGGGGTGAGAATATTCTACGTTCTGATTTATGTGCTGCTTGCCTGGGGGTGTACATTTGCTTGAGCATATTAAACTGTTCACTTAAAATTCATGCATTTTTTGCTGACTATAAATTATATGTCAAATAAACAGAAGCATTTTGTCATACTGTCCCAAGTGGCGAAGAGATTTTCTTCCTCTTCTTCACTGTGCAGAGGCAGGTGGATAGCCGCCTCATCCCTGCTGTTGAGTGAAGATGAAAGCACCTTGGCTTTGGACTCAGTCTCTGAGTCTGATCATATTTGTTCCGTCATTACTACTGTGACATTAGATGACTTAATATCCAGTGTCCTAATTGTTAAAATGGTCTTAGGGATTTTGATAACCAAATGAGCAAATATAATAAATTGCTAGCACCCAAGCATCTCCCCTTTAAAAAAAATTTCTTCTGAATTATTTTTATTTATGAGAGAGAGAGAGAGAGGGAGGGAGATGGGAGCACTAGGGCCTCTAGCCACTGCAAATGAACTCCAGATGCATGTGCCACCATGTGCATCTGGCTTACATGGGACCTGGAGAATTGAACCTGGATCCTTAGGCTTTGCAGGCAAGCGCCTTAACTGCTAAGCCATCTCTCCAGCCCCAAGCATCTCCTCTTACAGAAATCCTTCCCAGACTGCTTCAGATTTTGTCAGGTGCTTTCCTCATCTCCACACACCAGCCTTGGCACATGTGAAATTCAGATCTGTGTCAATCTCTGAAGGTTACAGAATCTTATGGGTGTTTATGGAATAGCCAAGCTCTAAGTATGGAGTATGCAAATACCAAGAGCTTGCTGTATTATAGTGTTTTGTCTGTGCCCATCCCCACTCTACAGGGCCTCAAGGAAGAAGCCGCCTTGAACCAGTTTAGATTAAATTCCTCTCCCTGGAGGCATGAGGCTCTGAGATCTTCAACTTTACCTCCTCCTTGGCTTTCAGAACTTGAGGGCAAGACCTGGGTCTTGCTAAGCTCTACATCTCCCCAGGTATAAGAAGTGCTCAATAAATGCTTGACTAATAAATAACTAACAAGTAAATCAGAGCACTCATGAGAAATTAACCAAATACAGGAAAGAATGCATAACCTTGTGAGTGAGTGTGTGAATGAGGGAGTCAATTAGTACATAACAGGGGAGTGAATTGATGAATGAGTAAGAATTGAAGGAGTTGGGCTGGAGAAATGGCTTAGTGGTTAAGGCGTTTGCCTGCAAAGCCAAAGGATCCCGGTTCGACTCTCCAGGACCCACATAAGCCAGATGCGTGAGGGGCACATGCATCTGAAGTTTGTTTGCAGTGGCCAGAGGCCCTGGCATGCCCATTCTCTCTCTGTCTGCCTCTCTTCTCTCTCTCTCTCTGCTTGCAAATAAATAAATAAATAAAAAGTTAAAAAATATTAAAAAAATAAATAAAAAGAAAAATAAAAAAGAATTGAAGGAGTTGTCGGGCATGGTGGCGCACGCCTTTAATCCCAGCACTCAGGAGGCAGAGGTAGGAGGATTGCTGTGAGTTCAAGGCCACCCTGAGACTACATAGTGAATTCTAGGTCAGCCTGGGCTAGAGTGAGATCCTACCTCAGAAAAACAAAACAAACAAGCAAGCAAACAAACAAAAAAGAATTGAAGGAGTGGAGATTAAGGCAAGAAGGGAAGGATTCTGATCTCCATCCTCCCAAAGGGTTGTGTGATGATGGACATCCAACTGGGCTAGTTCCAGAGTCTAGGGAAGAGATGAGGCTGGGGCAGCCCGATAGACAACCTGAAGTACAGTCTACCTGCTCCACAAACACTCGTTCTGGAGCCTCCCTTCCTTTTTCCTTCCTTCCTCCCTGCCACCATCCACTCTTCCAAGGAGACAGTAGTATAAGGGCCATGGAGTGATTCTGTCCTCTCCTCCAATCTCTTTTCCGCAGGCCTTGAGGATCGCTGCCTCCCCTGACACCGTGTCCCCAAGCAGATGTCTCTCCTGTCTTGTCAGCCATGGAGCAGAGCCACTGCCGGGAGTCTGCATTATTTATCTGCTGTCACGTTTACTGGGATTTAGTGTTTAATAACTGTCACTCCAATATATCTTTTCTTAATCCCTTCAGATCTGCTGCTGTAGCAATTTAAAATATTTATCAACACTGTTTGTGTGTTTGCTAGTTGGGTTGCAATTTTCGTGTAATTAAAGATTTACAAGGCTGCTTGAGATTTATATAGGATTGGTAGAGATCAAAGGGGGGAGGGGAGAGAGACCTGGTCCTGGAATCTGTTGCTTGGAAATCAAAGCTGGAGTTGGCTCTCCTGGGAAGGTTTGACACTCACTCTGATTCCCACAAGCTCTTTCCTTTCCTTCTCTTTCACACAGGTGTTTAGCAAGTGGCTCCCTCACGGAAAGATGCAAGCCACAGCACACTCTGATCTCCTCTGGTAGGTACTAGGGGCAAGACAGAAAAATGTCCCTGCTGACATGTAGCAGAGATAGATAGGAAATTTGAAAATTTTTTTCACTGGTGTGTATGTGTATGTGTATGTACATGTATGTACAGCCACAGGTTGACATCAGCTGTCTTCCACATCTTCACCCTAATATCTTATATTTATTTATTTATGAGAGAGAGAGAATGGGTATGCCATGGCCTATAGCCACTGCAAATGAACTCCAGACACATGTGTCTCCATGTGCATCTGGCTTATGTGGGTACTGGGGAATTGAACCTGGGTCCTTAGGCTTCTCAGGCAAGTGCCTTAACTGGTAAGCCATCTCTTCAGGCCCCACTCCATTTTTGAGATAGGGTCTTTCTGAACCTGGAGCTCACCAGTTTGGCTGGATTAGCTATCCAGCAAGCAGTAAGGATTCCCTATTTCTGCCGCCCTAGTGCTAGGATTACAGCTGTGTGCTGCCGTGCCTGACTTTTATGTGGGTATTAGGGATCGGAACTCAGGTATTTTGCATTCCAGGTGGAAATCCACCACACTCCTCTTGGTGATTAGGCAATATGATGGCCCACTTGGTGAGTGTGTGTCTTCTTCCCCCAGTGGCTCAGGCTTTGCTTGCTGTGCCTAGGAGCAGAGTGGCCCTGGAGGCACAGCTGAGGGCGTGGCATGCGCTTAACACGCAGACTCACCTAGAGGCTGCCATTTGTGCATGTCCAACATTCCAGAGCGGACACCAATTCTGAGTCCCAGGCCTTGGGAGACCAGCCCCCTGGTGAGTTCAGATGCCAGCCATGAACGAGTTATGACTTGTCCTGCTGGACAAGACGTCCCTAGTGGAACGAGGACCTCCACAAACCAGGCACTTGTATCGTGATGGGGGTCTGTAGACCTGTTATTATTTGCTTTCTCATATCCACCACCTCCTCCCCGAGGGACAGATTCCTGGTGAACTAGGCTGTGGCAGAGAGATTTTGCTGCCATGCATAGAACAAAAGTCCAGAGACAGCTTGTGAGACGCCATGTGAGCCAGAGGCAGCGGCAGGAATGAACGGCTGGCCGAGTTTTGACACATTTATGCTCTGCGCAGGACTCACTGTTTGCCATGCTGATGAGGGGTGGCTGTGTGGCAGTGTGTGTGTGTTGCATGCCAACATCTCATCTTTTTCATCAGCTGAGGAGGGTTGGGAGGCAAGGAATCATTACAGACTCCGAGGGGAGTGAAGACAGTTTAGGACAGTCCCTGTTTGCTAATCTATCCATGGTCTAGCTTGGTTTCTGTCACAGTGGTCTGTATGTTGAAGGATACCAAGTCAAAGGAGAAAATGAAGCTGAAGCCAGGCATGGTGGTGCATGCCTTTAATCCCAGCACTCGGGAGGCAGAGGTGGGAGGATCGCCGTGAGTTTGAGGCCACCCTGAGACTACATAGTGAATTCTAGGTCAGCCTGAGCTAGAGTGAGACCCTACCTCAGAAAAAACAAAACAAAAAAGAAAAGAAAAAAAGGAAAATGAAGCTGAATATCCTTTGAACTGGAAGGGATTACAGCTGGTCTCCAGACATGGTGTGTGTGGAGGGGGCGGGCTTTCTTGTTGGCATCACCTAACTAGAAATCTCCTCCCTTTTGCTTTCTTATTTATGCTTTTTTTTTTTTCCTTTTTTTAGGTAGGGTCTTCCTCTAGCCCAGTCTGACCTGGGATTCATTATGTAATCTCAGGATGGCCTCGAACTCACCACGATCCTCCTACCTCTGCTTCCCAAGTGCTGGAATTAAAGGCGTGCGCCACCTCACCTAACTATTTTTTTTTCATAATAGTAGTTCTAATTAAGATTACTGAGGCTCACTATTATGAGAGGGACACCCACCTTTCTGTGCACTAACCTCAGAGAAGCCCAAATTAGGGAGTAAGCATTATGCATGTATACCCATGAGAAAGCTGACTTCTTCAAGGTCACACAGTTAGTAAAAGACAGAGGCAGGAATTGAAGCCAAAAGTATTTGACTCCATAGCTTAAGCCCTTAAATACTGTGATGTACGGCTTGAATATACATTGAATATATATTATGACCGAGCTCTCAGCACCTCATAAAATCCTTTGGGCTATTGTTAGCCAGTTTAGGCTGTTAGAAAATGTTAAGTATAAACCCACCTCCTTGGAATTCATACACAGGGTTCTTTTCTTTCTTTCTTTTTTGAGGTAGGGTCTCACTGTAGCTCAGGCTGTTCTGGAATTCACTATGTAGTCTCAAGGTGGCCTCGAACTCACAGCGATCCTCCCACCTCTGCCTCCCGAGTGCTGGGATTAAAGGCGTGCACCACCATGACTGGAGCCTTTTCTTTTTTTTAAAAGCATTGTTTTTAAATTAATTAATTAATTTATGTATGTATTTATGATAGAGAGAAAGAGAGAGAGAAAGAGGCAGATAGAGAGAATGGGCACGCCAGGGCCTCTAGCCACTACAAACAAACTCCAGATGCATGTGCCCCCTTGAGCATCTGGCTGGCTTACATGGTCCTGGAGAACTGAACCTGGGTTCTTTGGCTTTGCAGGAAGTGCCTTAACCACTAAGCTATCTCTCCAGACCCCCCCCCCATTTTTGAGGTAGGGTCTTGCTCTAGCCCAGGCTGACCTGGAATTCACTATGTAGTCTCAGGGTGGCTTCGAACTCAAGGTAATCCTCCTACCTCTTGCCTCCTAAGTGCTGGGATTAAAGGAGTGCATCACCATGCCCAGCACCTCCCTACACTTCCATCCTGCAGCTATCTGGAGATTGCTCTTACAGGCTATAGTGCGTTCAGAGCCCATCCAGCTCCACCCCATATTGAGTGACCTACTGAGAGAGCTCAAATTCTCCACATCTTTAGACTGTGGCTCTTGGGCTGAGCAAGATGAAGTCTAGCCAGGGCTCCTATAGGATCATTACTTTGGCTGTCTAGACACTACAGTTATTAATGCCACTTCACCTCACACTAGTGGTTTTTGTCAAGAGAAATACTTCTACTGCCTGGCCTTGGCTGAGTTACTGTGGAGCTTAGCTCAAAGCAGGAAATCCTATGAGAGGGCAAGCCCTGCAAGCCCCGCCAGGGCTGGCCCGAGTCACATGTATTCCTAGACTCTTAAGGTAAATTCTGGAGCAGGAAGGAAGGGGATGCGGACTGCAGACAGCTAGAGGGCCACACTGGTATGTGGGTGTCTTTTTTTTTTTTAAATTAAAAAAAATACTTATTTGAGAGAGAGAGAGAGAGAGAGAGAGAGAAACAGAGAGATTGGGAGTGCCAGGGCCTCCAGTTACTGCAAACAAACTCCAGACACAGGCACCACCTTGTGCATCTGGTTTACCTGGGTCCTTAGGAATAGAACCTGGGTCCTTTGGTTTTGCAGCAAGTGCTTTAACTGCTAAGCCATCCCTCTTGCTTTTTTCTCTCTCTTTCTCTCTCTTTCTTTGGTTTTTTTGAGGCAGAGTCTAGCTCTAGCCCAGGCCAATTCTTTCCTTCCTTCCTTCCTTCCTTCCTTCCTTCCTTCCTTCCTTCCTTCCTTCCCTCCTTCCTTTCTTTTCTTTCTTTCTCTCTTTCTTTCTGGTTTTTTGAGATAGGGTCTCACTCTAGGTCAGGCTGACCTGGAATTTACTATATCATCTCAGGGTGGCCTGGAACTCATGGCAATCTTCCTATCACTGCTTCCCAAGTGCTAGGATTAAAGGGTGTGCCACTATGCCTGGCTTCTCTTTCTTTCTTTTTTATTTTTTTAATTATTATTTTTTATTGACAACTTTTATACTTACATACAAAAAAAGCCACCTGATATTTCCCTCCCCTCCCCCCATTCCACTTTAGAACTCCAGTCTCCATCATAATCATATCCCCTCCCTCTCTCCATTAGTCTCTCTTTTAATTTGATGTCATCTTTTTTTTTAAAGTAATTTCTTTTTAGTTGTATTTATTTATTTGAGAGAGAGACAGAAAGAGGGAGAGAGAGAGAGAAAGAGGAGAATGGGCACGTCAGGGCCTCCAGCCTCTGCAAATGAACACCAGATACATGTACCACCTTGTGCATCTGGCTAACGTGGGTGCTGGGGAATTGAACCTGGGTCCTTTGGCTTTGCAGGCAAGTGCCTTACTGCCAAGCCATTCCTCCAGTCCTGCAGTTGTCTTTTCTACAGGGAATCTGCAGGTGTTTGTATGCATCTGTGCACATGATAGAACAGGGGATTCTAAAACAGCGCCTGAGCTTCATCTATCTGGGCCTTTCCACTGTCGCTCTTGGGAACATGACTGACTCTCCTTTCACCAGAAAGCCAACTTCTAGGCTTAACTGAGCTCTGTGCCTGTATTGCTTTTCATTGCCGCCATCCCCAAAGGCCCAGGATAAAGAGATAAAGAAAGCTTTGCAGGGGCTGGGGAGATGGCTTAGTGAGTAAAGAAAGTGCTTGGTGCTCAAGCCTGAGTGCTCAGATTACATTCCTAGACACCACATACCAAGCCAGAAGCCCATGGGCTTCTGTAATCCCAGCAGGCTGATAGTGAGGTGGGAGGTGGAGGCAGGAGAATTTCCCTATAAGCACACTGTGAGCATAGCAAAGAGCAATAGCAGAGCAAGATCCAGAGAGGACTCAGCCTCAAGGGAGGTGCAGGTGAGGACAGACCTGAGAGTTGCCCTCTGACCTCCACACATGTGCCGTGGCAAGTGCACTCTGGGACACACACACACACACACACACACACACACACACGAAGGTTCTGCACACCTGTGCAGAAATTCAGGCACTTCAGAGGGCAACCTGCGGCAGGTCTTGGAGAAGTTGCCAAACCCTGGGTCTGGGCACCCTTGAACAGGTCTTGCTCAGCCTCTAATTGCCAGCTGATGGCTACTGTTCTCTCGTAACATGCTTCTCTCAAGGATCCCATGCTAATTTCCTCCAACTGCCTCTCTTTCTCTTTTTTTTTTTATTTGAGAGAGACACACAGATAGAGAGAGAATGGGCGTGCCAGTGGGCTCTCAGCTGCTGTGTGAACGAACTCCAGATGCATGCGCCCCCTGTGGGCACATGCAGCATTGTGCCCTTGCGTCACTTTTTTTTTTTTTTTTTTTTTCGAGTTGCGTCACTTTTTGCATCTGGCTAAAGGTGGGACCTGGAGATTGGAACTGGCATTCTTAGGCTTGGCAGGCAGGCACCTTAAACGCCAAGCCATTTCTCCAGCCCTCCAACTGCCTCTCAATTAAGATAATGTGGCTGCTGACAGACAGCAGAGGGATGAGGATGAGAGAGGGTCTGGGATACTCCATCTGACCTTCTTAAGTTCCTAATGGGGAAGAGTTGGGGAGCCCCAGTGATGCAGCAGCAGGAGGAAGAAAAGGTAGGGTTTACCAATCCCTTCTCCCCGCCTTGCTCAGCCTTCTGCTCTAGGCGCTGTCCAGCTCTCAGAGCAGCCACTGAGAGAGGGAGTCCAAGGAGCCAGAATCCTCAGGGAACTTTGTAGTCATCTCTCCTGAGAGCAGGCCTTTCTTCCCTGGAGGGAGGGGAAGAAGAACTGTGTCTTCTGTCTTCAGGCGTATTTGTGTTTCTAAGCATTAGAGCTCTACAGCCTGGGGCTTTGCCTGAACCAGAGAAATGCCTGCTGCGTTATCAACAGCAAAGAAATCTAACACATGGTACTAGAAAGAGGTCTAGATTTGAGGGCTCAACTTTGAGACCGAGTAAATCATTCAGTTTCTCTGAGTCTCATGTTCTCTATCTAGCTGCCATCTGGGGAGAAAACTGCAGCCTTGCCCACCCGACAGGATCGAGTTGTGGATGGGACAAAGGCCTGTGACTGTGAGGGGCTGTGGTGAGGATGACTAGCTAGCGTGGGAGTATTAACAGCGCTGTGCTGGTGGTGGAGCATTGGAGCCTGGGCTTGCCACCAGGGCAACTAGTCACTCAGAAGTGTCAGATCTAGGGAGATAGCTTAGCTGCTCATCACACACTGCCCTGGATGGCTGTGGAATCAGGACCCAATTTCACTACCTGCCACATGAGAGGTGGTATCAAAGGACACAGAGGCTGTTGCTCCTGATGCAACAGATCCTGGTTTGATTCCTGGACCTGATGCAGGGTGAGGCACATACACTTTCTGGAGCTCAGTTTCTTGTTTTAAAATATTTTATTTGGGCTGGAGATATGGCTTAGTGGTTAAGGTGCTTGCCTGTGAAGCTCAAGAACGCATGTTTGAATCTCCAGGTCCCACATAGCCAGACCCACAGTGACACAAGTATGCAATGTCATACAAGTGCCACAAGGGGGCACACACATCTGGAATTCATTCACAGTGGCTGAAAGGCCCTGGCACACCCATTCTCTCTCTTTGCCTCTTTCTCTTTGCTCTCACTCAAAAATAAAAACAAAATATTTAAAAAATATATATTTACTTATTTGAGAGAGAGAGAGACAGACAGACAGACAGACAGAGAGAGAAAGAGATAGAGAGAGAGGAAGAGGTAGATAGAAAATGGGTGTGCAGAGGCCTCCAACCACTGCAAATGAACTCTAGACACATGCTTCTCACTTTGTGCATCTGGCTTACATGGGTACTGGACAATTGGATCTGGGTTTTTAGGGTTCGCAGACAAGTGACTTCACCACTAAGCCATCTCTCCAGCTCTTTACTTATTTATTTGAGAGAGAGGAAAGAATGGGTCAGGGCATTAGCCACTGCAACAAACTCCAGACACATGTACCACCCTGGGCATATGGCTTTACTTGGGTATTGGGGGATTGGGCCTGGGTCTTTAGGTTTTGTAGGCAAATGCCTTAACCAGTGAGCCATCTTTCCAGCCCTGGTTTCTTGTTTTATTTTCTTTTTTTGTATATATGTGTGTGTGTGGAATATGTTTACATTGTGACATGTGGTGTATGTATACATGTGTGTGATGCAACATGCATGCCCCATGCATAAGTGCGTGGAAGCCAATGGAGAATGGCAGGAGTTCTCTTACTGCTCAACCACATATTTCCTTGAGGCGGGGGCCTCTCCTTCAACCCAGAGCTGCTGTTGGTCAGCAAGCCCCAGCAATTCTCTGCTCTCTGTCCCTTCCCGTTGGGATTACAGACATGTGCGGCTACATGTAGTTCTTTAGGTGGGTTCTAGGTAGCTGAACTTGGCAGTCTCCTGCTGAGAGGCCCCTATGCTTAAATGGCAAGTGCTCTTGCCCATGGAACCATCTGTCCAGCTCATAGTTTGTCTATAAAATGAGTTAAAGCTCTTCACTTCAGCACAGTGGATATTATGGGCATGAAACCACTCTAGGTGACACTGTAGACACACATCATCACACATTTACCCAAATCCACAGAACACCCAGCAGCAACGAGAGTGAAGCTGCATATGAATTGTGGGCATTGGGTGGCAATGGTGCCACCATGTCGGTCCATCAGTTAAAACAATGGATCACCCTGGTGCTGAGTGGTGGTGGGGAGAATATGCATTAGGGGTGTGGCTGGGAGGGAACTCTGCACCTTCTGCTCAGTTTTGCTGGAAGTCTAGAACTATTCTAAAAAAAATAAAGTCAAGGGCTAGAGAGATGGCTTAGTGGTTAAGGCGCCTGCCTTTTGCCTGCCTAAGAATGCCTTTTGGAATCTCCAGGTCCCACGGTTAGCCAGACGCAAGCATGCAATGTCCCACATACACACAAGGGGGCACATGTGTCTGGAGTTCATTCTGTCTCTCTCAAAAAAAAAAAAAAAAAAAAGAATAAAAAAATAAAGTCAAGAAACCAACAACAACAACAACAACAACAACAAACCGAAATCAAAATGTCATGAACTTAATGTTGACTAATAGTAATTATTAAACGTTTGGGCTTGGGTAGTGAGTGCTTTGGCTGAAACACACAAATCAGTCCCCTCCTCTAGGGATTATTGGGAGGATCAAACATGATATGCACAAACACTTCTTCAGGGGACATGTGACAAATACCAGTAGAGCAGTCATGAAGACTGCGCCCCTCCCAGCCTCTCAGGAATGGCCCTAAAGTGGAAGGACCATAGATACAGAAGCCCTTTGGGGACTCTGCATGCTGTTTTTGAGTTAAAATGATAAGGACAACTGTGTTCACCTTAGCTTCCATAATACTTTATGCTTCCAGAATGTGTGGCCCCTGGGTGAGCTGGGGCGAGCACTGTAACTTGTGGAAGGATCTATGCCTCCCTTCCTCTCCTGCTCATCCCTTCTTATGCCATGCTCCTGGAAGTCAGGGCGCTACAGGGGAGACTTCTGTCTCGCTCTGTCTCTAGACTCTTTGGGGAATGGCTAACTAGAGCCCTGCTTGGAGAGATCTGTCACTGCCACCTTGGCTCCTTGGGCCTCAGTGCCAGGCTGGCTCCCAGGGAGGATCCAGAGATGCTAAGTCTTTGCTTGGCAAGGGGAGGAGGAGTGCAGTAGCGGAAGGTGATGAAGCCTGGGGGCCAGGATGTGAGCATTGGTCGGAAGCTGGGAAAAACAAAACAAGACAAAACAACAGCATGAACTCATTTCTGGAGGGGAGGGGAAAGACAAATGCATCAAATATGCCTAGAGCTCAGAGCTTTAGAACAGCTTTCCTAAGGTGTTCAAGGACCTGTGTTCACTTGTGTACCTCCTGCCCCATTTTATTTTATTTTATTTCATTTTATTTTTTTATTTGAGAGAGAGAGAGAGAGAGAGAGAGAGAGAGAGAGAGAGAGAGAGAGATTGGGAGTGTGCCAGGGCCTTTTCAGGCTCTGTGAATGACTCCAGACACGTGCGCCTCCTTGTGCACATGTGTGACATTGCATGCTTGCATCACTTTTGTGTCTGGCTAAATGTGGGACCTGGAGATTTGAACAAGCATTCTTAGGCTTTGCAGGCAGGCGCCTTAATTGCTAAGCCATTTCTTCAGACCCCTCCTGCCCCATTTAAATTTTGTTTGTTTGTTTGTTTATGAGAGAGAGAGAGAATGGGCCTCTTGTCACTGCAAACAAACTCCAGACATCTATGTCATTTTGTGCATTTGGCTTACATGGGCACCGGGGAATTGAACCTGGGCTGTCAGGTTTTGCAAGCAAGTACTTTTAACTGCTGAGCCATTTCCCCAGCCCTCTCCTGCCCCCCTTGCCTACTCTTATTTCTTCATAATTTTGAAAGACACTAAGGCCAAAAAGTGAGGAAGCCCAAAGGTGTGTGTGTGTGTGCCCAATTTTTAATTTGACAGAGTTGCATGTTAGAGCGCTTTGGGCCTCAGGAGGTGGGAGTTGAGAGCACCTGCTTCTCCCAGTCTTGCCAGACTTTAGACATTCACTCTCATACCCACTTGTTCCTGAAAGACTGAATAAACACCTACAGGGAGCCAGACATGTTCTAGGTGCCAGGGGTGAAAGTGGCCAAGCCTCTGCTCTCCTCACAGAGCCTAGTACCGTAGGAAGTGTGTTACCCAGCACGGTAAACCCTTGATGAGCCCCGTGGTGGATCAGGAGAGTCCTGACTCAGCTTGGAAGGGTCACGAGAGGTTTCCCAGAGAAAGCCACATGTAGGTTAAGTCTAAATTAAGGATGAGCAGAACTAGATGAAGAGGCAAGAGGGTGGTGTGAGCGAGGATGTTCCCTGCTGAAGGAACAGACAGGGTGAGGTGTGTTCTGGCACCTGGGACATGCTTGCTGTGGCTGGCTCCCACAGGAAAGGGACAGACTGGGGAAGCTCGAAGGGAGTTTGGATGTCATCTGAGGGCAGCGGGGAGCTACTGACAGTGGGAAGCAGGGAAGTGAAGACTTGAATTTTACTGAGAGCTTTTTGTCTGCTGATGGCTTACCACACCACACGCAGAAAGGCTGACTGGGGCTGTCATGGTGGCTCGGTGGAGTGAGCCCACCTACTTCTCAGTGATTCTTCTTTTTTTTTTTTTTTTTGGTTTTGCGAGGTAGGGTCTCACTCTAGCCCAGGCTGACCTGGAATTCACTATGTAGTTTCAGGTGGCCTTGAACTCACGGCAGTCCTTTACCTCTGCCTCCTGAGTGCCAAGATCAAAGGTGTGCACCACCACGCCTGGCTTGATTCTTTTTTTTTAATTAAAAAATATTATATAGAAAGAGGAGAGAGAGAGAGAAAGAGAGAGAGAAAGAGAGAGAGAGAGAGGGAGCGCCAGGGCCTCTAACCACTGCAAATGAACCCAGACACATGCACCACCATGTGTATCTGGCTTATGTGGATACTGGGGAATCAAACCTGTGTCCTTAGGCTTCACAGGCAAGTGCCTTAACTGCTAAGCCATCTCTCCAGCCCATCTCACTGATTCTTTAGAAAGAAAATTAGGATGGGGATGGAGGTCCTGTGCACTGCTGGTTAGGATATAATGGTGCAGGCACTGTGGAAAACACTACGGATATTCTTGATAAAATTAATAAAACAGGGCTGGGAAAATGGCTTAGTGGTTAAGGCATTTGCTGTGAAGCTTAAGGATCCTGTTTCAATTCCCCAGGACCCACATAAGCCAGATGCATAAGGGGCGCATGCATCTGGAGTTTGTTTGCAGTGGCTGGAGGCCCTGGTGCACCCATTTCTCTCTTTCTCTATGCCTCTTTTTCTCTCTCTATCAGATAAATAAATGAAATATTTTTTTATTTTTATTTTTGGAGAGAGACACAGAGAGAGACAAAGAGAGAGGGAGAGGGAGACAGAGAATGGGCGTGCCAGCAGTCTCTCAGCTGCTATGAACGAAATTCAGATGCGTGTGCCCCCTTGTGGGCAAGTGCAACATTGCACCCTTGCGTCTCTGCATCTAGCTAAACGTGGGACCTGGAGATTAGAATCGGGTTCTTAGGCTTAGCAGGCAGGCGCCTTAACCGCTAAGCCATCTCTCCAGCCAAAATATTTTTTAAAATTAGTAAATCAGAAGTACCATATGATCTAGCAAGCCTCCTGGGTGTATGCCCTAAAGAACTGAACACAAAATCTTAAAGAGATACTGCTACACTCACACTCATAGCAGCATCACACGCAGGAGCTAAGAGGTGAAAGGAACCCAAGTGTCCATGGAATATGAATGGGTGAAGAGGACATCGTATAGCCACATAGTAGAATATTGTTTTAACCTTAAAAAGGAAGGAAATTCTGAGCCACACTATAACATGCTTGAACCTTGAGGACGTTGTGCTGGTGAACTAAGCCTGTCACACAAGGACACATACCATATGAGTCTGTCTACATGAGATAGCTGGAAGTCAAATGTATAGCACTGAAAAGAAGAATCAAGTGAGGTCAGGGGAGGGGGAAGAGTTAATCAAAACTGAAAACATTATGAAAAAAAATCAATGGAAACCTACTTCTTTGTTTGATAATTAGAAAAATATAATTAGGGCTGGAGAGATGGCTCAGCAGTTAAGTGTGCTTCCTGCACCAGCATGAGGGTCTGAGAGGGCTTGAGACTGTCGGAACACAAATCTCCAGGCCCCACATAGACAGCATGGTGTGTCCACCTGCACTTGTAATCCCAGTCCTGCAGGAGAGCAGAACCGGAGAATCTTTGGATCTCCAGGATCAGTAAAAGGAGACAAGCCCAGGAAGAGAGTGATAGAGAGGGACACGGGAGTGGGCTGGGTGTTCCACTCCAAGCCACTGCAGGCAAGTGACCCCCAATGCAGACGAGCATATGAGGCACATGCAGGTACATACACCGCCCCCCCCCCCACCGACTATATTACACATGGACACTGTTGCAGTCAGGTTTGCATTGCTGGCAGAAATCACCCAACCAAGAGCAGCTTGTAGGAAAAAAAAAAAGGGTTATTTTGGCTTCCAGACTCAAGGGAAAGCTCCATGATGGCAGGGGAAATGATGGCATGCACAGAGGGTGGATATCATCTCCTGGCCAACATCAGGTGGACAATAGCAATAGGAGAGTGTGCCAAACACTGGCAAGGGGACATTGACTATAATACCCATAAGCTCGCCCCCCAAAATACACTGCCTCCAGGAAGCACTAATTCCCAAATCTCCATCAGCTAGGAACCTAGCATGCAGAACACCTAAGATTATAGGGGACACCTGAATCAAACCACTACAGACCCATACACAAACAAAAATATTAAAACAATAAGTAAAACATATAATTAAAGAAAGAGAGTTTGGGCAGAAATATCCTGCAGGGGTGGGTAATGCTGCTCCCAACTTGTTACAGGAAAATTCCAGTGCCATAGCTGGGATACCTCCCAGTGAGTTGTTGGTCAGAGAAGCCCTGAGGCTCCCCCAAACAATGCAGACTATTGCCAATGCTCTTGAATGCCCACCAGAACCAGATGGTAACCCTATTGCTGAAGACACTACATCCACATGCTTCAGTTGTAGAATGCTGCTGGGGGAGAAAAGTGATAAACTTTTTTTTTTTTCTGGGTTTTTCGAGGTAGGGTCTCACTCTAGCTCAGGCTGACTTGGAATTCACTATGTAGTCTCAGGTGGCCTTAAACTCACGGAGATCCTCCTACCTCTGCCTCCTGAGTGCTAGGAGTAAAGGCATGTGCCACCATGCCCGGCTTCATAAACAGTTTTAATGGGCAGTGAACCCCTATGAGCTACATAGTGGACCAGAGAAACAAGTTGTGTCTTGTGCAGTAGTGGCATGACTGTTGTGGAGTAACCAGTTGCTCTCTGGATTTGAGGCCTGCTCTTGGTACCAAAAACTTAGAGACAAGCCTATAACTGGAAAGCTCATAGGCCCTAGTGGGGAAGCTATTGCTGTTTGACTAAATGACTATTTATGCCCATGAAATTGCCTTTTAAATATTTATGTTTCTGCTGTTCTCATCTTTGGTCAAAGAAGCTTCCTTTTGTACGTGGCAGGAACTACTGGGAAGACTCAAAACTTGTCAAAGTGCTGAGAATAAGAGACAGTTGAGTGCTTAGCACTTAATGAAACATCTCTATTACCCCTCAAAGGCTCAGGGGACATTGTGGAGAGGGCAGAGAGAATGGAAGAGCCAGAAGATGGGGAGGAGTGCTCTTTTGGACATGAAGTGGTTATTGCATTCATAACCTCACAGTGACTGTCATTACCTGCCCAATATTGAGGCCATCAACATTTTGTCATGGATGTTGGAGGTGGTGCATGCCTTTAATCCCAGCACTTGAGCAGCAGATGTTGGAGGATTGTCATGAGTTCGAAGCCAACCTGAGACTATAGAGTGAGTTCCAGGTCAGCATAGGATGGAGCAAGACCCTACCTTGCAAACTGTTCCCCCCAAATTTTCAGATAATTTTAATCATGATAATAATGGTAATAATAATAATGATATCTTTAATAATACTAATATACTACTAATAATAATGATAAATAATGATAATGATATTAAAAACATAGGCCAGGGTGAAGGTGGGATGTCCAAAGTTCTCCTTCCTAGGGATAGCAAGAGAGAAGGTCAGTGGGGTTCAGACTCCCCACATTTGGGTTACTCCAGTAAGGGCCAAGCTTTCCAGCATCTGCCCCTCATTGGGGATTGGTGAGGAGCAAAGTGGCAGCTGAAGGAAGGGTGTTTAGCTGGTACACAGATGGCCATGATCAGCTGCTGTGTCCTCCACTGCACCTCCTACACACACACACACACACACACACACACACCATCTCTCTTCACTATGCACATATTTGTAATGTGCTTTCCCCTTGATATTGATCTTGATCTATTTCTTCCCTGTAAAAATAGTGGGAAGATAAGAGGCAGAAGAAATGATGAAGCCAACTAGGAGATTTCTGCCTCATTCTTCTACCTGCTTTTGTCTCTGGGGTTCAGCTGGAGGCAGAGGATGTTGGGATGCTAGGTAGAGGCTCCTTCCCCTTCTAGAAGGGAAGGTTGCTACTTTCCACTGATTTCATTTTTCTGATCTCTGTGAATTTTTTTGGTTTGTTTTTGAAGGTATGGCCTTGCTGTAGCCCAGGCAGACCTGGAATTCACTATGTAGTCTCAGGGTGGCCTCAAATTCACAGTGATCCTCCTTACCTCTGCCTCCCAAGTGCTGGGATTAAAGACATGTGTCAATATACCTGGCTCTTTGTGAATTTCTTTTCCTGTGAATTTTTAAAAATATCTTACTTATTTTTATTTTTTAAATATTTATTTATTTATTTGAAAGACAGAGAGAGAGAGAGAGAGAGAGAGAGAGAATGAGTCTCTAGATGCTACAAACAAACTCCAGACACATGTGCCACCTTGTGCATCTGGCTTATTTGGGTCCTGGGGAATGGAGCCTGGGTCCTTTGGCTTTGCAGGCAAGCGCCTTAACTGCTAAGCCATCTCTCCAACCCTATTTTTATCTGAAGACACACACACAGAGAATATAGGCGTGCCAGGGCCTCCTACCACTGCAAACATATCCTAGACTCATGCCCCATTTTGTGCATCTGGCTTTATGTGGGCACTGGAGAATTGAACCCAGGCTTCCAGGCTTTGCAAGCTAGAGCCTTTAACCACTGAGCCATCTCTCTAGCCTTGATTTCATTTCTGCTTAAGTGTGATTTTTAAAATTTAATTTTTATTTATTTGACAGAGGGAAAGAGAGAAAGAGAGAGAATGGAAGTGCCAGGGCCTTCAGCTGCTTCAAACTCCAGACATGTGCACCCCCTTGTATGCATGTGCAACATTGCACACTTGCATCACTGTGTGTTTGGCTTATGTGGGACCTGGAGATTTGAACATGAGTTCTTAGGCTTCATAGGCAAGTGCCTTAATAGCTAAGCCATCTCTCCAATTCTAGAATTAAAAAAAATTATGGGGGCTGGAGAGATGGTTTAGTGGTTAAGGCACATGCCTGCAAAGCCTAAGTACCCCGGTTCGATTCTCCAGTTCCCACATAAGCCAGATGCACATGGTGGCGCTTGCATCTAGAATTCATTTGCAGTGGCTAGAGGCCCTGGTCTACCCATTCTCGCTCTCTTTCTCTCCTTCTCTGTCTCTAATAAATAAATAAATAAAAATAAAATCTTAAAAAAATTATGGAGTGCAGACATGGCTTAGCCATTAAGGCATTTGCCTGCAAAGCCAAAGGACCCTGATTCAATTCCCCAGGACCCACATAAGGTGGATGCACAAGGGGGCGCATGCATCTGGAGTTCATTTGCAGTGGCTGGAGGCCCTGACACACCCATTCTTTCTCTCTCCCTCTTTCTCTCAAATAAATAAAAAAATAAAATTAAATATATTAAAATTATTTATTGGGCTGGAGAGATGGTTTAGTGGTTAAGGCATTTGTCTACAAAGCCTGAGGACCAAAGTGGTGCATGCATCTGGAATTCATTTGCAGTGGCTAAAGGCCCTAGTGTGCCCATCCTCTCTCTCATCTCTCATAAATAAAGAAATAGAAATAAGTCTGGCATGGTGGTGCACGCCTTTAATCCCAGCACTCAGGAGGCAGAGGTAGGAGGATCACTGTAAGTTCAAGTCCACTCTGAGACTACATATGAATTCCAGGTCAGCCTGGGCTAGAGTGAGACCCTACCTCGAAAAACCAAAAACCAAAAACCAAAAACCAAAACCAAACCAAACCAAAACAAAACCAACCAACCAACCAACCAACTAAACAAAAACCAATGCACAGCCAAGGGTAAAAACCTCTGCCTTACTGTCCCTGGTGCTTTACTGACTTCCTCATTTCAGCCTCACCACAAGGATCAAAAATTAGGTTATTTGGGCTGGAGAGATGGCTTAGTGGCTAAGGCACATGCCTGTGAAGGCTAAGGACCCCAGTTCAATTCTCCAGGTCCCATGTAAGCCAGATGCACAAGGGGGCACATGCATCTCGAGTTCGTTTGCAGTGGCTAGAGGCCCTGGCGCACCCATTATCACTCTCCTTCTCTCTCTTTCCGTCTCTCTGTCTCTAATAAATAAATAAAAATAAAATCTTAAAAAATTAGGTTACTGGCTCTCAGAATGTGATTCCTGAACCAAGTTCCTGGGAACTTGTGTTAGAAATGCTAATTTTCAAGCCCCGCCTCACACTTAGGGAACAGGGAACTCAGGTTTCTATGTTTATTTTTATTTTTATTTTTGGTTTTTCAAGGCAGGTTTTTGCTCTAGCCCAGGCTGACCTAGAACTCACTATGTAGTCTCAAGGTGGCCTTGAACTCATGGCGATCTTCCTACCGCTGAGTGCTGGGATTAAAGGTGTGAGCCACCATGCCCGGCTCAGGTTTCTATGTTTTAACATCCTCCAGGTGATTCTGATGACTGCGCAGGTCTGAGAATCCCCGAGTGGGGTGTTAGTCATTGATGATGTGGGGAGACTTAGTTGTTTGTCCAAGGGAACCTGGACAGTCGGGATCAGAGCAGGGACTTCAGTGCCTACGCCCACACCTGGATGGCCTTCCTCTTTCCCCATGGTCTTCCTAGTCAAAGGTGAAACATCCACACTCCTGGCAAGGGAGGTCACGGGGGTCTCTTCCTCCTCCTCCTTGCTGTGTAGCAGTTGAACTCCATCACGAGCTTCGTTGCTGTTGTCCTGGGGAAGCAAAGGACAGAGCACCCCAGGAATGGTTCTAAAACAGTTTTCATTAGGTGCTTAAAATAGCTTCTGGCAGATGGAGTGTAGAGTGGGGGAATGGAGCAGAGCTGCCTGACATTTACAAAGTTGTGTGTTTGTTCAAGCACATGCACATGTATGCTTAGCTTATACACCTGTGTGTGTGTGTGTGTGTGTGCACACATGCACGTGTGTGCATGTGCTCAGAAAAACTGAGGAGTTGAGGAAGGAGCATAAAGGAGAAAGACGATGGGTCTCTCTAACTCCCTGACTGAAGGGGAGAATGCCTTACACACTAGGTTTTCTGTGACATTTGGGTGGCTCCTCTACCTTCCCTGGGCACATGTTGGTCAGTTGGTGATTGGTGGAGGGAGTCCTCATGTGGGTCAAAGTGTGGGTGACCCATGGAGCTGATGTGGAGCAGACCAGACTTCCAGAAAGTTTGTAGGTTTTTTTTTTTTTTTTTTCTTTCAAGGTAGGGTTTCACTCTAGTCCAGACTGACCTGGAATTCACTATGTATTCTCAGGGTGGTCTTGAACTCATGGTGATCCTCCTACCTCTGCCTCCTGAGTGCTGGGATTAAAGGCATGTGCCACCACGCCCAGCTCAAGCTTGTAGGTTTTTTTAATTAATTAATTAATTTATTTATTTATTTATTTTTAGAGAGAGACACAGAGACAGAGAGAGAGGGAGAGGAAGACAGATTGAGAAGGCGCCAGCAGTCTCTCAGCTGCTGTGAACGAAATCCAGATGTGTGCGCCCCCTTGTAGGCAAGTGCGGCATTGCGCCCTTGCATCACTTTGCATCTGGCTAAATGTGGGATCTGGAGATTGGAACCAGCGTTCTTAGGCTTAGGAGGCAGGTTCCTTAACCGCTAAGCCATCTCTGTAGCCTGTTTTTATTTAAATTAAAATATTTTATTTATTTATTTGAGAGTGAGAAAGAGGGAGGGAGAGAGAGAGAGACAAAGAATGGACATACCAAGCTCTCTAGCCATTGCAAATGAATTCCAGGTGCATTTGACACCTTGTGTATCTGGCTTTATGTGAGTACTGGTTAATAGAACTCTGGTCCTTAGGCTTTGCAGGCAGGCACCTTAACCACTGAACCATCTCTCCAGCCCAAGCTTGTAGGTTTTGATGGACTGAATGCTTGAACTTCTGATTGAAGGTTGAGCGCTACATAGGAGCCCTTGCTTTGCGAATGAAAACACTGGGATTTCGAGGCTGGAGAGATGGCTTAGTGGTTAAGGCATTTGCCTGCAAAGACAAAGGACCTCGGTTCAATTCCCCAGGACCCACGTAAGCCAGATGCACAAGGTGGCGCATGCATCTGGATTTCATATGCAATGGCTGGAGGCCCAGGGGCGCTCATTCTCTCTTTCTTTCTCATTCTGCCTCTTTCTCTCTCTCAAATAAATAAATAAAAATAAAATATTAAAAAAAAGAAAACACTGGGATTTCACTCTATTTCCCTTATTTTAAAGAAAGCATCTATGCATGTAAAAGCAAATTCACATTTTGTTGCAGAGATGGTAGATATTCATCATTCTAATTCTCCCCGACAGGCCCTCAAAATGTTGTGGGCGGCTCTGTTTCCCATGGCAGCTTTAACTGAAGTCTTGGGTTTGCAGTGTTGAGTGTGACTCTTAAAGTCTCTAGTGCAGTTGGTCGTTCTTGAGCTTTCTAAATTTTGGATCTATTTCAGAGTCTCAAGGTGGCCTTGAACTCATGGCGATCTTCCTACCGCTGAGTGCTGGGATTAAAGGTGTGAGCCACCATGCCCGGCTCAGGTTTCTATGTTTTAACATCCTCCAGGTGATTCTGATGACTGCAGGTCTGAGAATCCCGAGTGGGGTGTTAGTCATTGATGATGTGGGAGACTTAGTTGTTTGTCCAAGGGAACCTGGACAGTCGGGATCAGAGCAGGGACTTCAGTGCCTACGCCCACACCTGGATGGCCTTCCTCTTTCCCCATGGTCTTCCTAGTCAAAGGTGAAACATCCACACTCCTGGCAAGGGCGGTCACGGGGGTCTCTTCCTCCTCCTCCTTGCTGGGTAGCAGTTGAACTCCATCACGAGCTTCGTTGCTGTTGTCCTGGGGAAGCAAAGGACAGAGCACCCCAGGAATGGTTCTAAAACAGTTTTCATTAGGTGCTTAAAATAGCTTCTGGCAGATGGAGTGTAGAGTGGGGGAATGGAGCAGAGCTGCCTGACATTTACAAAGTTGTGTGTTTGTTCAAGCACATGCACATGTATGCTTAGCTTATACACCTGTGTGTGTGCGCGCACATGCACGTGTGTGCATGTGCTCAGAAAAACTGAGGAGTTGAGGAGGGAGCATAAAGGAGAAAGACGATGGGTCTCTCTAACTCCCTGACTGAAGGGGAGAATGCCTTACACACTAGGTTTTCTGTGACATTTGGGTGGCTCCTCTACCTTCCCTGGGCACATGTTGGTCAGTTGGTGATTGGTGGAGGGAGTCCTCATGTGGGTCAAAGTGTGGGTGACCCATGGAGCTGATGTGGAGCAGACCAGACTTCCAGAAAGTTTGTAGGTTTTTTTTTTTTTTCTTTCAAGGTAGGGTTTCACTCTAGTCCAGACTGACCTGGAATTCACTATGTATTCTCAGGGTGGTCTTGAACTCATGGTGATCCTCCTACCTCTGCCTCCTGAGTGCTGGGATTAAAGGCATGTGCCACCACGCCCAGCTCAAGCTTGTAGGTTTTTAATTAATTAATTAATTAATTTATTTATTTATTTATTTTTAGAGAGAGACACAGAGACAGAGAGAGAGGGAGAGGAAGACAGATTGAGAAGGCGCCAGCAGTCTCTCAGCTGCTGTGAACGAAATCCAGATGTGTGCGCCCCTTGTAGGCAAGTGCGGCATTGCGCCCTTGCATCACTTTGCATCTGGCTAAATGTGGATCTGGAGATTGGAACCAGCGTTCTTAGGCTTAGGAGGCAGGTTCCTTAACCGCTAAGCCATCTCTGTAGCCTGTTTTTATTTAAATTAAAATATTTTATTTATTTATTTGAGAGTGAGAAAGAGGGAGGGAGAGAGAGAGAGACAAAGAATGGACATACCAAGCTCTCTAGCCATTGCAAATGAATTCCAGGTGCATTTGACACCTTGTGTATCTGGCTTTATGTGGGTACTGGTTAATAGAACTCTGGTCCTTAGGCTTTGCAGGCAGGCACCTTAACCACTGAACCATCTCTCCAGCCCAAGCTTGTAGGTTTTGATGGACTGAATGCTTGAACTTCTGATTGAAGGTTGAGCGCTACATAGGAGCCCTTGCTTTGCGAATGAAAACACTGGGATTTCGAGGCTGGAGAGATGGCTTAGTGGTTAAGGCATTTGCCTGCAAAGACAAAGGACCTCGGTTCAATTCCCCAGGACCCACGTAAGCCAGATGCACAAGGTGGCGCATGCATCTGGATTTCATATGCAATGGCTGGAGGCCCAGGGCGCTCATTCTCTCTCTTTCTCATTCTGCCTCTTTCTCTCTCTCAAATAAATAAATAAAAATAAAATATTAAAAAAAAGAAAACACTGGGATTTCACTCTATTTCCCTTATTTTAAGGAAAGCATCTATGCATGTAAAAGCAAATTCACATTTTGTTGCAGAGATGGTAGATATTCATCATTCTAATTCTCCCCGACAGGCCCTCAAAATGTTGTGGGCGGCTCTGTTTCCCATGGCAGCTTTAACTGAAGTCTTGGGTTTGCAGTGTTGAGTGTGACTCTTAAAGTCTCTAGTGCAGTTGGTCGTTCTTGAGCTTTCTAAATTTTGGATCTATTTCAGAATCGTATTAAAACCAAAGTGATCCAGGGGTGGTGGTGTACACCTTTAATCTCAGCACTCGGGAGGCAGAGGTAGGAGGATTGCCATGAGTTCAAGGCCACCCTGAGTCTACAGAGTGAATTCCAGGTCAGCCTGGGCTAGAGTGAAACCCTACCTCGAAAAAACCAAACAAACCAAACCAAACCAAACCAAACAAAAAACACCAAAGTGTCCTTTCTCCAGAACATTCTACATATTCATGTACACAGAACTGTCAGTATTTTCCAGAGGCCCATGGACTCTCCATCTTTGAACCACTCAATGTAGTGGAAAGTGTGGAGAGAATGGTTCTCTATCTTCCAATAGCTCTCATCCTGCCCTGCCCGGAGCCCTGCTCACTGCAAAATGAAAGGAGATAATGAAACCTAGACTTGGAAGGCATGGCCTGACCCTGAAGGCTCGAGATCGGCTTCAGCTGTGGACACTGGGCTTCACCCAGCAGTGGAGGTGCCCTGGAAGGGTGCCATGCCCATTCCTCAGCCATGGGCCTCTGTTTTGGTCAGTTTCACCTCTTTGTGCCACTTCCTGCGTCACACTGTGGGCTGTTGCTCCTTCACCAGCTCAGAACAAGCATCCTCTTTCTCCTCTGTGGTTACTGCCTATGTTTTGCCTCGCCTTAGCAGTGTCCTCTCCCGGTTCCCAGGAAGGGCTGCTGACAAGTGAACAGAACAGGGGAATGTGGACCTAGAAGATTTGGGTTTGAATTCCATTTTGGATTGTATTACTCTGGGCAAGTTACTCAAATTTTATAAGCCTCCCTCTCTTTGTTTGTAAGATGAAGATAATATTTGTTTGGCCTAACTCATTGAGATCTTACAAGAACAAAGGAGACAGTAGATGTCAGTGAGCATTGCCATATCCTGTAGCAGCCCACACATTATTCTTTTGTAAATTTTAAAAATTATTATTATTATTATTTTTGGTTTTTCGAGGGTCTCACTCTGGCCCAGGCTGACCTGGAATTAACTATGTAGTCTCAGGGTGGCCTCGAACTCTTGGCGATCCTCCTACCTCTGCCTCCCGAGTGCTGGGATTAAAGGAGTGCGCCACCACGCCCGGCTCAAATTTTAAAAATTATTATTTTTGAGAGATACAGAGAGAGATGCAGAGAGAGACAGGAGAGAGAGATGCAGAGAGAGAGAGAGAGAGAGAGAGAGAGAGAGAGAAAAGAGACAGAGAGAGCATGGGCATGCCACGGCTTTTTCAGGCTCTGTGAATGAACTCCAGATGCGTGCACCCCCTTGTGCACATGTGCAACATTGCGTGCTTATGTCACTTTTGCGTCTGGCTAAATGTGGGACCTGGAGATTTGATAAGCATTCTTAGGCTTCACAGGCAGGTGCCTTAACTGCTAATCCATCTCTCCAGCCCTATTTTTTCTTTACTCCTTTTTACTGATTTTTAAGCAATTGTGTCCATGCATGGTGGCACACGCCTTTAATCCCAGCACTTGGAAGGCAGAAGTAAGAGGATCACTGTGAGTTTGAGGCCACCCTGAGAATACATAGTGAATTCCAGGTCAGCCGGGGCTAGAGTAAAACCCTACCTTGAAAAACCAAAAACAAACAAACAAAAACTAATTGTGTTTGTTATAAATTTGTACCCATTAAAATTGAACAGGGTGGGGGAACTGGAGAGATGGCTTAGTGGTTAAGGCACTTGCCTGTGGACCCTAAGGACCTAGGTTCAATTCCCCAGTGTCCACTTAAGCCAAATGTATTAAATGATGCATGTGTCTGGAGTTTGCAGTGGCTAGAGACCCTGGCATGCCCATTCTTTCTCTCTATCTGCCTCTTTCTCCCTGTCTTTCTAATAAATAAATAAAATAATATGAAAAAGTTGAACAGGAGGGTCCAGCCCTATTTTTTAATTAATTAATTTATTTGAGAGCGTGAGAGAAAGAGGCTGACATAAAGAGAGTGAGAGAGAGAATGGGTGCACAAGGGCTTCCAGCCACTGCAAACGAACTCCAGGCGCATGTGCATCTGGCTTACGTGGGCCCTGGTGAGTTGAACTGAGGTCCTTTGGCTTTGCAGGAAAATGCCTTAATTGCTAAGCCATCTCTCTGGCCCCACATCTTCTTCCTTCCTTCCTCCTTCCCTCCCTCTCTCTTTCTTTCTTTCTTTCTCTTTTGTTTTTTTGAGGTAGGGTTTTACCCTATCCCAGGCTGACCTGGAATTCACTATGTAGTCTCAGGGTGGCCTTGAACTTGTGGTGATCCTCCTACCTGTGCCACCCAAGTGCTGGGATTAAAGGCGTGCGCCACCATACCTGACCACATCTTATTCTTGACATATAGGTTGAGAGCTCTTTTTCCCCCTCACAGGCTGACAGCGTGGCCCTTTTGGATTCCTGAGGGTGGCAACAAAACGCAGAATAGGATTTTCCCTCAACCCAGCAGTGTTCTCTGGTTGCCAAGGAAGCTGCTGTTATCAAACAATGGCTCTTCCAGAGCGCCAAGGTCCTGACGCAAGACAAACTAGGATCCCTCTGTGCAGTGGTACTGGAAGTAGGCATGAGATGGAGTCTGGCAGCATGGTCAGGCAGCGAGGGTGGCCCCTGCAAGGAAGAAGGCAGGAAGGTCTGTACTTGCTAGAGATCAAAGGATGATCTGACTTCTTATATCTTCCCTAGATCTGTTTTTCCACAAACAACCTTGGCCCCTCTTGGAAGGGAGGTCTTTCCTAGGATTTAAACATTGTGGTTGGTCAAGTTCAGCCTCTGGAACTTGGCATGGGTAGCCTCTTCCTGAGAGAGCCCCTGGACCTAACCAACCAGCTGTCCTTCTCGTTCACCTGAGCCAGAAGGTAGGGCCCACCACCATAAAGTGATAAATATGTTTGCAAGGGGAGGGCAGGGTCTCTGGGCTGCCTGACCACTTCTGAACCTCCAGTTTCTGGTGAGTTTCTTCTCAAGGGGAGAACCCCTTAACCTCTGCTTCCCACATGGGCTCTTTACCTCTCCTGCTCTCTACATGGCAGGAGCTCTGTTTCCTTCCTTCCTTCCTTCCTTCCTTCCTTCCTTCCTTCCTTCCTTCCTTCCTTTCTTTCTTTCTTTCTTTTCTTTCTCCTTCCTTCCTCCCTCCCTTCCTTCCTTTTTTTTTTCTTTTTGTTTTTCAAGATAGGGTCTCACTCTGGCCCAGGCTGACCGGGAATTCACTATGTAGCTTCAGGGTGGCCTTGAACTCATGGCGATCCTCCTACTTCTGCCTCCCCAGTGCTGGGATTAAAGGCGTGCACACCACACCCGGCTCTGTGTACTTTCTTTTCTTTCCTTTCCATGTTTTTTTTTTTTTTTCCAGGTCCATCACATGGGCTCTCAAGCCACATGGGTGTACTCATTTTCCTTCCCTTGGTTCTGTACTTCCCTAAATAAATATAATAATTTAATAATTATCCTTCTCAGTCTTATTTTATTCAATTCTCTGATTAAAATTAGACATGAACCTAGGGTTTGGGGTTCACAGACTTTCCTGAATCTGTTGCATCCTGTTTCAGGCACAGGGACTGTGATGCTTGGGACTGTGTACACATAAGGCAGAGAGGCTCTCCAGCTGGGGCCATGAACAAAGGAACCCAGAGGATCAAAAAGTAGTGGGGAGGTGGGTGTGTGGTACCAACTCATGGCTATAATGGGGCAACAGAAGGTCAAGTCAAAGCAGCAGCAATAGCAGGCTTTGGATGCGGATGAAGTGACTGACTTAGGAGGGTCTGTGGGGGGGACAATGACTCCGGCCTTGGCTGCAAGGAAACTGTGGAGACCACACTTTCTGTTTGTTTTTGTTTTGTTTAGAATCTCACTCTTACCCAAGCTGACCTGGAAATCACTCTGTATCCCAGGCTGGTCTCAAACTCACAGTGATCTTTCTTTCTTTCTTTTGCTCTTATTTTGTTATTTTGTTTTGTATATATAATTACAGCCTATACTCTTTCATCCCCTCGCCCCAGCTCCCATTACCTTCAGGGCCTTCCTCAGTGAGATTATGGTATTCACTGTGGGGTCATGAAGGCCTCAGTTAGTCCTGTTGGGTATCAGGGGACTATACACCAGGGTATTCCTACCCACTCTGTGGCTATTACAATCTTTCTGCCCCCTTCTCTGAAATGTTCCCTGTTGGCATCTGATTTAGTGTTGAGTTCTCTGTAGCATCTGGAAATCTCTCCTTTGATAGGTTTTGGTTCATCACTATACCTGTCACCATCACCTTGGAAGTGGTTGTCAGGCTAGCAGTAAGACCAGTATTCATGTCCCCACTTCCTCTGCAACTTCTCCTGGGCCCTGGCAGATGTGGCATGTCTCATGTGGGCACTTGGCTATCTTCTTGTCTTATTGATGGATCTTGGTTCTCCTCCGTTTTCTCTGCCATCAGTAAAATAAAGCAGATTCTCCAAAGAAGAGTGAGAGCAGCTTGGGTTAAAGGGGGTACGCAAATTTATTTGAGCAATTGTTTTGTGTGTGTGTGTGTGCAAGCCCACTCTTCTTCTGCAGAGAGCAGTAGGGGGCTCCTCTCTGAAGCCTGAGTTTCCAGAATATGGGATTCTAACTTGGTTTCCAGTACCAGATATGAGTTTTCTCCCACTGAGTGGCCCCACGTCCAATCAAAGAACAGCTGGTTACCTGCAGAGGCTGTGTGCCCCTATTGCACAAGTAAGTACTTTCACAGTGATCTTTCTATCTCAACCTTATCAGAGCTGAGATTAAAGGCATGAGCCACCATGCCCAGCAAGAGATCATATTCTTTTAAATTTTTTATTTAGTTTTTATTTATTTATTTATTTGAGAGAGAGAATGGGCAGGCCAGGGCCTCCAGCAGCTGCAAACTCCAGGCGTATGTGCCACCTTGTGCATCTGGCTTACATGGGTCCTGGGAAATTGAACCTGGGTCCTTTGGCTTTGCAGGCAAGATATCTAAGCCATCTATCCAGCCCAAGAGATTATATTTTCTTTAACTTTTTTTGTTTATTTTTATTCATTCATTTGAGAGCGACAGTCAAAAAGAGGCAGATAGATAGAAAATGGGTGCACCAGGGCCTCCAGCCACTGCAAATGAACTCCAGATGCATGCACCACCTTGTGCATCTGGTTTACGTGGGTCCTGGGGAATCGAGCCTCAAACTGGGGTCCTTAGGCTTCAGAGGCAAGCGTTTAACCGCTAAGCCATCTCTCCAGCCCGAGATCATATTTTCTAATTGATTCTGTCAGAGAGGCCCAGAGGCTAGATTAAGTAAGCAGTGACAGGGGACTCCCACCCTCTAGATACACACTTGGTGTTTGGCTCAGTTTAGTGTCTAGCCTCTGATGAGCTCAGACACAAGAAAACCCATGGACAAGGTTAATCCAGATTCGCTGATGGGCAAAAGAGTGATCACATCAGACGCTCCAAATGAGCCACTGCAAAATCTTGGAATTGGTAGAACTCAGGGATGAGAAGGTGAAGGAGAATGGTCAGACTTGTACAAAGCATACTCCAGACCTTCAGAGGAAAGAATCATCATAGTTCTCGAAATAATACTATTCAAGCGGTTTAAAAACTGAAGTAAGCCGGGCGTGGTGGCGCACGCCTTTAATCCCAGCACTCGGGAGGCAGAGGTAGGAGGATTGCCGAGAGTTCGAGGCCACCCTGAGACTACGTAGTTAATTCCAGGTCAGCCTGGACCACAGTGAGACCCTACCTCAAAAACCAAAAAAAAAAAAAAAAACAAAACTGAAGTAATAGCTGGGCGTGGTGGTGCACGCCTTTAACCCCAGCACTTGGGAGGCAAAGGTAGGAGGATTGCTGAGTTCCAGGCCACCCTGAGACTACATAGTGAATTTCAGGTCAGCCTGAGCTAGAGTGAGACCCTACCTGGAAAAAAACAAAACAAACAAACAAACAAACCCCTGAAGTTGTGACAAATAAATGTGGCTGTACAGGGAGCTCTCTGATGCACATAGCTCTTAGAAGTTCTTGTGTTTGTGAAAAACTTTTTATTTTATTTTATTTAAACATTTAAAAATTATTTTTATTTATTTATTTGAGAGAGAGAGAGAAATACAGAAATAGGCAGGTAGAGAGGGAGAGAGAGAGAGAGAGAGAGAGTGGGCGCGCCAGGGCCTCCAGCCACTGCAAATGAACTAGATGCATCTGGCTTACGTGGGTCCTGGGGAGTCGAACCTGGGTCCTTTGGTTTTGCAGGCAAGCGCCTTAACCAGTAAACCATTCCCCCAGCCCAACTTTTGATATACTTTTAAAGTATATGAATTTGAACTTGGGCATGGTACTGCATGCCTAGAATCCCAGTATTCTAGAGGTAAAGGCAGGTGGATCAGAAGTTTAAGGTTATTCTTGGCTAACTAGTGAGTTTAAGGCCAAACTGAGTTATGGAGTCCCTGTCTCAAAAATAAAACCAAAAAATAAAGTGTATGAAACTGCATACAGTAGAATAGCGTGAGTGGGCCTTTGGGCTCAGGCAGCACAGGAATCTTGCCTCTGTCACCTAGTAGCTATGTGACATTGGGGACAGCATTTAACCTTTCTAACTGCTAAATCTGAAAAATGGGGATAATAATATCCACTTTAGAAAGCATGAAAGAAATGATGTGGCACATGTGAAATTCCTGATGTAGTGACCAACATGTAGGAAAAGTACCCAATGTTAGGTTCCTAAACAAAGGGCAGTTGCAAAGGAATGGTGCCAATGCACAAGAATCAAATGATGTGGTCTGACACATGTGACCCCCCTGAGGAGCACACAGGGTTCTATGGGGAAAGTTGTCAGGAAGGGAGGGAGACAGCATGCTAGACCAGATGAGGCACTGGTATGTTTGCTGGAAGAGCAGCTTAGAAACTTACTTGGGTCACTGCTATCCTCCTGATGGTGGTGTGCTTTGACAACAAACACAATTGAGGTGGAATTGAAGGCCAGTAAAGACTGTCCCCAACACTGAGAATTAGCTTCCATCTGTCCTATGAAGTGGGCACTACAGAGCCTACAAATGCAGTGGTGAATCGTTGATTGACAGGCCCTACTCTGAAGAGTCGTGGGGAAATGGAAATGAATCAGAAGCCCTTAAGAGTACAAGTGGCTACAATTTACAAACATAAAAAAAGGCTCAACTTAGAAAATACAGAGTGATTAAACTGAGATTGTGATTGTGGTAACCTCTTCACTGGCCTCTCCATTTCTGTCTTTATGCACTCCAGACTCAATACTGTGTTTTCAGTCTAGCCACCAGAGGGATCTCCTGATGCCAAATCATTCCGTGTTTGCACAGAACCCGAGGGGCTCTCCTGTGACATGAAGGAAGAAGTCCCACAGGTCTCTCACAGTTTTCTCCCCAGGCCTTTTTTTTTTTTTTTTTTTTTTGAGGTAGGGTCTCACTCTGGCCCAGGCTGACCTGGAATTAACTATGTAGTCTCAGGGTGGCCTTGAACTCACAGTGATCCTCCTACCTCTGCCTCCCAAGTACTGGGATTAAAGGCGTGCATCACCACGCCCAGCTTTTTCTTTTTTAAAAAAATTTTTTTTTAATTATTTTTAAATTTAATTTTGGAGAGAGAGACACAGAGAGATAGACGGAGAGGGAGAGGGAGACAGAAATGGGCGTGCCAGCAGTCTCTCAGCTGCTGTGAATGAAATCCAGATGCGTGCGCCCCCTTGTGGGCAAGTGCAGCATTGCGCCCTTGCCTCACTGTGCATCTGGCTAAACGTGGGACCTGGAGATTGGAACCGCTGGACATTGGAACCAGCATTCTTAGGCTTAGCAGGCAGGTGCCTTAGCTGCTAAGCCATCTCTCCAGTCCTTCCTTTTTTTTTTTTTTGCATGTGCTTGGTATGTATGAATGTATGTGTGTTCACATATGCATGTACCGATGTATGGGCACGTGTATATGTGGAGGCTAGAGTTAGTCAGGTGTTTTCCTTGACTGTTTTCATTTATTGAGACACAGTCTCTTACTTGAACCCCGAGCTTGCAGATCTAGTTAGTTCAGCAGGCCTTATATTAGCGCTGGGGATCTGAACTCATCATCACACTTGCATGGCAAGCACTTTGCCCCAACCTCCCCTGGCCTCTTGTCTCTTGGCCTACCCTTGCTATTCTCTTGGTCTTGAGTACTCGTCTAGGTAACTGAATGGCTCTCTGCCCAAACATCACCTTCTCAATGAAACCTTTCATGACCACCTTGTTTAAGGCCCTCAATTTTTTTTTTTTTTTTTTTTTTTTTTGATTTTGCGAGGTAGGGTCTCACTCTGGTCCAGGCTGACCTGGAGTTAACTATGTAGTCTCAGGGTGGCCTCGAACTCTCAGCGATCCTCCTACCTCTGCCTCCTGAGTGCTGGGATCTTTTCCTCATTTTTGATTTACTTTTTTTTCTTTCTAATATTGTTTTTACTTGCGGGGTGTGGTGGCACACACCTTTAATCCCAACACTTGGGAGGCAGAGGTTTGAGGCCACCCTGAGAATTCCATGTCAGCCTGAGCTAGAGTAAGACCCTACCTCAAAAAAAAAAAAAAAAAAAAAAAGAATTTATTTATGAGAGAGAGAGAATGGGCACACCTCCAGGGCCATGAGCCATTGCAAATGAACTCCAGACATATGCGCAACTTTGTGCATCTGGCTTACGTGAGTTCTGGGGAATCAAACCTGTGTCCTTAGGCTTCACAGGCAAGTGCCTTAACAGCTAAGCCATCTCTCCAGCCCCACGTTTTTTTTTTTTTTTGATAGTGCTCACTTTTTTGCGTGTTTTTACTTATTTCTTTTCTTCACCAACTCTGCCCTAACTACAATGCGAGGTCTGTGAGCTCAGGGAGTTTTGCTTATATCCCATTGTGGCAGTTTGAATCAGATGTCTCCCATAAACTTGTGTTCTGAATGCTTGCTCCCCAGCTGGTAGCAATTTGAGAGGTGGAGCCCTTCTGGAGGAGGTGTGTTGCCAAGGGGGGGGAAGTTGAGGTTTATTATCCCTAGCTTGCCAGTGTTAGTTTGGCTCACTCTCCTGTTGCTGTTGTCCACCTGCTGTGGCAGAAGTGATGCCCAGCCTCTGCTCATGCCATGCTTTTTCCCTGCCATCGTAGAGCTTCCCCTCCAGACTTTAAGCCAAATAGAAATCTTTCTCCCATTGGCTGCTTTTGGTTAGGTGCTTTGTGCCAACAACAAGTAGGTAACTATAACACTGGTTCTGAGAAAAGTACCCAGAAGGGCAGTCAGGCTCATTAAGTATTGTTGTTTAGGAGGGAAGACAATGCCCTGGAAAGACAGCATTCACTAGCCTATGATGATCGACCACCCCAGTTTTCCAAGGGCTAGGAGAGCTCCTGAAGCATGGAACTTTCCATGCAAAGACCTGGAAAGTCACAACAGGTCTTCTTAACTAGATCTAATCTATCTTCTATGATACAGTGATCCAAGTGGGCATTCTCACAAACTCCTACCAAGCCTTCCTTGATAACCCTACAGGTGAGCTGCAGAGATGTAGGCTTCAAGATGATGGATCTAGACATTGATGTATGGACCAGTAACAGGGTGGTGGGAAAGCTGCAGTGGGGAGCCACAGAACTGCCTCTTGGCCCAGGATGGTACCATAGTCATCCGAGCTGTAGTTGAGGATGACAAAAGCACAGGGTGGAATTTGCCAAGGGCAGGAAGTGGGGAGAGCAATGTGATTACATGGAGCTGGCTTGAAATAGATGCATGTGACAGCCCTGAAGTAGCAGCTTTAGATTCAAGTAGAAATAAATACTGTTTTCTATTTAGGGTTTAAGAGAAACAGCAACTTGAAGTTTTTATTTGCATGTGTGTGTACGTACCAGAGCCCCTTGGCTGCTGCAAACACACACCTGACACTTGCTCCACTTTTTTTAATTATTTTAAATATTTATTTATTTATGAAAGAGAGAGAGAGAGAGAGAGAGACAGAGATAGAGAGAGAGAATGGGCATGCCAGGGACCCCAGCCACTGCAAACGAACTCCAGGTGCATGTGCCACCCTGTGCATCTGGCTTGAACCTAGGTCCTTAGGCTTTTTCTGGCAAGTGCCATAACCACTAAGCCATCTCTCCAGCTCTTGCTCCACTTTTAACATTTGGCCTATATGAATGGCTTGGGAATTGAATCCCAGGGTGGCTGACTTTGTAAGCACCTTTAACCATTGAGCAATCGCCCAGTCCTTTAAAAGCCATTTCAAATATCTAGAAGGGACCAGGCTTAGTTGACTACTCTTGGTCTAGTGTGAAAATTGTAGGAGGGTGCCATTGCCCAACTTTCTGGTGGCAACACATCTGAGCTTGACACACGTGTCCAGCTCTGAACCAGGTAGAGGCGGCTCATTCACATCTGTTCAGTGTCTAGATATTCCGCTCACCACGACCTACTTAGCCTTACCCTCCATCTTCCCAACGGCAGTCTCTCTTCTCTTTCCAGGAGGAAAGTGTCCCTTGCTCCCTTCCTTTCTGCACTTCACCCAACTTAGTTCTCTGGAGGTAGCCAACCAGTTCAGGGCCCAGGGATTTGGTTGACAGTGCTAGTGAATACCCATCATGACCTTTTTCCCTAGAATAAGAAATTCATTTGTAAGGGCTGTGGTCACATGTCAACAGAGTACTGTGCAGTGAGACCTGGGAACATTGGGTCCAGAGTCAGAGCTGCATTCTATGGCTAAGGGGCTCAAGTTTTCCTGGTTTTCTGTCTGTAATTGAAATTGAGGGAAACAGGTAGATCTGAGATGGTCCTAGGGACGGGGGACACTCCCCTCTCCACCATCAACCCAGACACATTTTTTTTTTAATTTTTAGAGAGAGAGAGAAAGAGGGAGAGAGGGAGAGAGAGAGACAATTGGCATGCTAGGGCCTCAGCCACTGCAGTCAAACTTTTTTTTTTTATAGTGCTCACTTTTTGCGTGTTTTTACTTATTTCTTTTCTTCACCAACTCTGCCCTAACTACAATGCGAGGTCTGTGAGCTCAGGGAGTTTTGCTTATATCCCATTGTGGCAGTTTGAATCAGATGTCTCCCATAAACTTGTGTTCTGAATGCTTGCTCCCCAGCTGGTAGCAATTTGAGAGGTGGAGCCCTTCTGGAGGAGGTGTGTTGCTGGGCGGGGGGGGGGGGGACGTTGAGGTTTATTATCCCCTAGCTTGCCAGTGTTAGTTTGGCTCACTCTCCTGTTGCTGTTGTCCACCTGCTGTGGCAGAAGTGATGCCCAGCCTCTGCTCATGCCATGCTTTCCCTGCCATTGTAGAGCTTCCCCTCCAGACTTTAAGCCAAATAGAAATCTTTCTCCCATTAGCTGCTTTTGGTTAGGTGCTTTGTGCCAACAACAAGTAGGTAACTATAACACTGGTTCTGAGAAAAGTACCCAGAAGGGTAGTCAGGTTCATTAAGTATTGTTGTTTAGGAGGGAAGACAATGCCCTGGAAAGATAGCATTCACTAGCCTATGATGATCAACCACCCCAGTTTTCCAAGGGCTAGGAGAGCTCCTGAAGCATGGAACTTTCCATGCAAAGACCTGGAAAGTCACAACAGGCCTTCTTAACTAGATCTAATCTATCTTCTGTGATACAGTGATCCAAGTGGGCATTCTCACAAACTCCTACCAAGCCTTCCTTGATAACCCTACAGGTGAGCTGCAGAGATGTAGGCTTCAAGATGATGGATCTAGACATTGATGTATGGACCAGTAACAGGGTGGTGGGAAAGCTGCAGTGGGGAGCCACAGAACTGCCTCTTGGCCCAGGATGGTACCATAGTCATCCGAGCTGTAGTTGAGGATGACAAAAGCACAGGGTGGAATTTGCCAAGGGCAGGAAGTGGGGAGAGCAATGTGATTACATGGAGCTGGCTTGAAATAGATGCATGTGACAGCCCTGAAGTAGCAGCTTTAGATTCAAGTAGAAATAAATACTGTTTTCTATTTAGGGTTTAAGAGAAACAGCAACTTGAAGTTTTTATTTGCATGTGTGTGTACGTACCAGAGCCCCTTGGCTGCTGCAAACACACACCTGACACTTGCTCCACTTTTTTTAATTATTTTAAATATTTATTTATTTATGAAAGAGAGAGAGAGAGAGAGAGACAGAGATAGAGAGAGAGAATGGGCATGCCAGGGACCCCAGCCACTGCAAACGAACTCCAGGTGCATGTGCCACCCTGTGCATCTGGCTTGAACCTAGGTCCTTAGGCTTTTCTGGCAAGTGCCATAACCACTAAGCCATCTCTCCAGCTCTTGCTCCACTTTTAACATTTGGCCTATATGAATGGCTTGGGAATTGAATCCCAGGGTGGCTGACTTTGTAAGCACCTTTAACCATTGAGCAATCGCCCCAGTCCTTTAAAAAGCCATTTCAAATATCTAGAAGGGACCAGGCTTAGTTGACTACTCTTGGTCTAGTGTGAAAATTGTAGGGAGGGTGCCATTGCCCAACTTTCTGGTGGCAACACATCTGAGCTTGACACACGTGTCCAGCTCTGAACCAGGGTAGAGGCGGCTCATTCACATCTGTTCAGTGTCTAGATATTCCCGCTCACCACGACCTACTTAGCCTTACCCTCCATCTTCCCAACGGCAGCGTCTCTTCTCTTTCCAGGAGGAAAGTGTCCCTTGCTCCCTTCCTTTCTGCACTTCACCCAACTTAGTTCTCTGGAGGTAGCCAACCAGTTCAGGGCCCAGGGATTTGGTTGACAGTGCTAGTGAATACCCATCATGACCTTTTTCCCTAGAATAAGAAATTCATTTGTAAGGGCTGTGGTCACATGTCAACAGAGTACTGTGCAGTGAGACCTGGGAACATTGGGTCCAGAGTCAGAGCTGCATTCTATGGCTAAGGGGCTCAAGTTTTCCTGGTTTTCTGTCTGTAATTGAAATTGAGGGAAACAGGTAGATCTGAGATGGTCCTAGGGACGGGGGACACTCCCCTCTCCACCATCAACCCAGACACATTTTTTTTTTAATTTTTAGAGAGAGAGAGAAAGAGGGAGAGAGGGAGAGAGAGAGACAATTGGCATGCTAGGGCCTCAGCCACTGCAGTCAAACTCCAGACGTTTTCACCCCCTAGTGGGCATGAGTGACCTTGTGCTTGCCTCACCTTTGTGTGTCTGGCTTACATGGGATCTGGAGAGTTGAACACAGGTCCTTAGGCTTCACAGGCAAGTGCCTTAAATGCTAAGCCATCTCTTCAGCTCCCAGACACATTAAAATTTTTTTTTAAATTATTTATTATTTATTTTTGGAGAGAGACACAGAGAGAGATAGACAGAGAGGGAGAGGGAGACAGAGATGGGTGCGCCAGCAGTCTCTCAGCTGCTGTGAATGAAATCCAGATGCCTGTGCCCCCTTGTGGGCAAGTGCAGCATTGCGCCCTTGCCTCACTTTGCATCTGGCTAAACGTGGGACCTGGAGATCGGAACCGCTGGACATTGGAACCAGCGTTCTTAGGCTTAGCAGGCAGGCGCCTTAGCCGCTAAGCCATCTCTCCACCCCCAGACACATTTTTAAGCGTTTTGAGCTGGAGCCCTAACGTCCTGGGTGGACCACATCTGCTGGGATCACTTTTTAGATTCCTATCACCCAGCTCTAGACTCTTTGGGAAGCTCTGGAATGGTGATATGCCTGGTGATTTGGGGGCCTTACAGAATAGCATCTTCATTCTCCATGTCATGTGAGCTGGCCAACTGCTGATCAAAAGATGGAGGTCTGGGCCTAAAGAGATGGCTCAGTAGTTAAGGGTGCTTGCTTGCAAAACCTAAAGCTTGACAGTTGAGGCTCAATTCCCCAGTACCCACATAAAGCCAGATGCACCAATGGCACATGCATCTCAAGTTTGTCTGCAGTGGCAGGAGGCCCTGGTGTGCCCACACTCACTTTCTTTCTGTCTGCAAGTTTGCACATGCCCACTAGGTGGCTCAAGTGTCTGGAATTCTATTGTAGTGGCTGAGATCCTGGAGCAATTCTCTCCCTGTCTGTCTCTCTCTGCCTTGCTTTCTCTACAAAAAAAAAAAAAAAAAAAAAAAAAAACGTCAAGGGGGCCAGGTGTGATGGTACACACCTTTGATCCCAGCACTTGGGGAAGGGAGAGGTAGGTAGGAGGGTGACCATAAGTTTGAGGTGACCCTGAGACTACAGAGTGAATTCTAGGTCAGCCTGGGCTAGAGTGAGACCCTACCTCCAAAAAACAAAACAAACAGAAAGGCAAAGGGTAGTATCCCATGCCTATAATTCCAGTACTTGGGATGCTATAGAAGGGAGATTGTAAGTCTGAGGCCAGCGAGAACAAAAGAGACTCTGTCTCAAAACACAAACAAGGGGATGGGGCAATAGCTCAGCAGTTAGAGATGCTTACTTGCAAGCCTGCTGGTTCAAGTTCAACAACCCAGCAACTACATAAAAACCAGATGCAAAGTTGAGCATGTGTCTGGGATCCCAACACAATGTGAGGCGGAGCCAGGAGCATCTGCAACCTGCGGGCCAGCTAGACTGACACATAAGTGAAGTGGCGAAAACAAAAATAAGGGAGACCCCATCTCAACCATACACATATACGTCATACAGATCCACACACATAATAATAATAATAAAAAAAACATGTACCCACACAAAGGTGTGTGTGTGTGTAGCAGAGGCTTGGATCAGGTGTGAAAAAGTCTATCGACCCCAAGCTGAAGTCCAGTGGTTCTCAAAGTGTTGTTCCCAGGCTAGCTAAGCTGTTAGCAATGCAGACCAGACACTCTTGGGGTGGGCCAGCCATCTGTGTTTAACCAGCCTGTTATAAGCTGGTGTCACAGTCTCTGCCTAGGGGGAAGGTGGCTTCTGAGAGCCTTGTTTTGGGTGGTTAAAGGATGCTGCCCTATGCTTTCAGTAACCGTTTGGTCTGAGTCCTGGGGCCGGATGCTCTGTTCCTGGTCTGGTGTCCACCTATATACATCTGTAGTCTTGGGGCTGCTTAGGATCTGCTTCTTCTTCCTTGTTTGTTTTTGGTTTTACAAGGCAGCGTCTCATTCTAGCTCAGGCTGACCTGGAATTCACTATGTAGTCTCAAGGGTGACCTTGAACTCACAGTGATCCTCCTACCTCTGCCTCCCGAGTGCTGACATTAAAGATGTGAACTGCCACGCCCAGCTCAAGATCTGCTTCTAATAAGTCTGCCACGTGTTCTGTAATGTAGGGCAACCCTCAGGCTAATATGTGGCTTTTTACCAGTCTCAGGAAGCTCATTCCTTTTACCAGCCTGTCTCAGAGATGGTGTGTTTTTCCCCGTGGCTTCTGGCTCTGGTGTAAACTCTTGGTTGGCCCAGAGCAGCCCCTTTGCCCATGGCTCTGATGGCTTCCCAACAGATGTTCCTCTTCACAGTTGGTCACCAGAAATCAATTAATCACAAGCAAAACCACAGGCCAGGCGTGGTGACACACGCCTTTAATTCCAGCACTCAGGATGCTGAGGTAGGGAGCCAGCCTGGGCTAGAGGGAGACCTTGCTTTGAAAAACAAAACAAAACAAAAAAACCCAAAACCACAAAAGCAAACCAGGCCCATTGCAAATTATAGCGAAATGGAATGGAAAGATAAATGTGGCCATTTTCTAAACCCACCATCCTCGCCTCTCAGACCCTCCACTGCCCGTGCCCCCTCCGGCACCTCCTCCCATGCCGTGAGCCAAGTCTCTTGCTGTTGTGATTTACAGTGCCCTGCATGACTCTGCCTCTTGGGTGGGTTTAATTAGAAATAGGCCTGGAAGAGCTTCTTATGCACTGGCATGTTAATTGCTTATCAGAGAACGGGGGACCAGGTTTGGAGAAAGAAATTTCCGCTCTCTCTCCATCCACTGGTTTGTCTCCGTCCTCTTACTCTGCCTCGCCTCCTCCCCGTTCTCCCTTGCTGGTCACTCTTCTTGCCCTTTGTCCCTCTTCCTCTAGCTTCCTGCTCATGGCTCTGGGGTCATGGTGGGGGCTGGAGCACATTCAGATGCCAGAAATCAAACCAAAAAGGGAACACTGCCAGGTCTCTTTCTTCTCCAAGCTCTCATTGCATCCCGGTCCCCACCACCTCTGTCACTTCCAAGCTTTGCAGAGACCCTCCCCCAGCACAGGGCTCTTTGCTTACACTCAGCACACTAAAGATTATCCCCCTCATTTTTGTTATTGTTTATTTTTATTTTTTACAAAACAGGAGAAAAGATTGAATTGGTTTGGGGGCAGGTGACACATTTCTCCACGAAGGTACAAAACTTGCCTATAGAAAGTCAATTTCTGAGCCCAGGCATCCCTGGGCATCCCTCTCTCCAGATACCCTTCAGATCCAGCTGGAGGTCACTCCCATTTTGGGAAGGAGATGGCCCAAGATGGGAAGGAGAGGCCTCCTTCAGCCCTTGCCCAGGAGGGGGACGAGCAAGCAACTGAGACTGTACAAAGAAAGAGAAGAGGAAGGGGCATATTCCTGTGGGCCAGCAGCCTGGGGACAAAGGCAGGCCACAACCAGGCAGAGGCCCAGCAGCCTCTGGGGAGGTGGGAGGCTCTAGGCAGAGTCCTTCCTGTTTCTTGGAGATGTTTCTCAGAATGGCAGCCAAGAACTCCCAAAAGGTAACAGTAACTCCCAGGAGCCACAGAGCCGTGTGTGTCTTAGTCCAGTGGCCGGACCTCAAGCACATGGTCCTTGCCACTTTCTCGGCAGGGCATCTGGCCCAGATTGCTTCCCTTTTGGTAAAAAGTGGTCCTAGTTATTTCTCTACTGCTGAGAACTAGCTGAGCTTCAGGAATGTTGAGATAATGGTGGTGACTGTGGCATCCCTTCTGAGCATCTGGATGGCTTCCTCCCTGGATTCCAAGGCTGGACAAGGGGTGCCGACACCACCCGGACTGACGGGGCACTCCAGCCCCAGAATGCCCAGGCTGGAAAGAGAGGCCGTCTACCCACTCCTTGGTTGGGCTGGCCTGTGCCAAGGTGGGCTGCAAGCCCAGCTGCCAGTAGGAGGACAGCAAGAGCAAGGATGGCTATGAGCCCAGGCCGGTCCCCTAGGGCTCTGTGGCAAAGAGAAGCTTCTTTAGTCCTGGCCCATACACAAGCCAACTGGGCATGGGCATCAGCAAAGGCCACTCGCAGGCAGGCCCAGTACTCTGTGGCTGGAAGGAGGCGGGTGATGTTGTAGCGATGGGTGCCACGGGGCAGGCGAGCTGAAGCAGTGGTGCCCTGGCCTTGAAGGGACGAGGTGCTGGACCAGGTGAGGTTGGTGGAGACGATGTTGGGCGGGGGTACCCAAGACAGCAGGATGTGATATGGGTGGGTGTCTTGCACCCGGAGCTCCAGTCCCCGTCCCTTGTCCCTGCCTGGCTGGAAGGGAGCATGGCCAACCATTACATTGACTGTCTTAGTGTCAGCCCCCACCAGGTTCTGGGCCACACAGGTGTACAACCCTGCCTCTTCTGCTGTCACCCTCCACAGCTCCAGGGTCCCCTCTGGGTACACCCGGTACCTCCTGCTTGCGTGGGCAGGCGTCAGTCGAATCCCAGCCGGGGTGACCCAGTAGATTTCAGGCTCTGGTTCAGCCAGTGCCCGGCAGTGCAGTACCAGGCTCTCTCCGCTGGCCACCTGAAGGCTGGGAGGAAAGCTGCGGGGGGAGATGAGGGGCAGGCAATGGTCTGTCATCTCCCGGAAGGGCACCTCGCGGACTGGGCGGCGCTGGAGGTCCGGGGGCTCAGCACATAGGGTGGACTGTGGTTCTATGAAGCGAACACGGGTGCCTGTGGCATTGGCCCAACGGATGACACAGTCACAGCGGATGGGGTTGCCGTGGAGCCCCACCTCCTGCAGGTTGGGCAGAGACTCCACGGTCTGCTGGTGCAAGGCACTAAGAGCATTGTTGTTGAGCATGAGGGTCTCCATGTGGGGCAGGTGGTGGAAGGCGCGGGGATGGATGAAAGAGAGCCGGGGGTTGTTGGTGACATCCAGCTTGGTGAGCTCAGGGAGGTTCACCAGAGCAAACTTGTCGATGGACACCAGCTCGTCCATGTTATTCAGCCCCAGCTCTTTGAGGTGCAACATGTTGGCAAAGTCTCCCCGCCCTACTCGCTGTAGTGGGTTTTTGTTTAGGTCTAGGAACTTGAGCCCGGGCACCTGCTCCAAGGCCCGCCTGGGCACCTGGGCCAATTGGTTGTCATAGAAGGAGAGGCTCTCCAAATTTTGCAGACCCTCCAGGGCATAGTCAGAGATCTCTCGCAGGCTCATGCCTGCTAGGACCAGGCTTCGCAGGTTGACCAGGGGCCGGAAATTCATGTCCAAGATGGCATCCACCCTGTTGCCACCAATCATGAGGATCTCCAAGTTGGGCAGCATTTCGAACCAGCGGCTGTCGATGGCTCTCAACAGGTTGGAGTTGAGGTGCAGCCGCAGCAGGTTGCTGAGGCCTGCGAAGGCCCTGGGGGCGATGCAGCACAGCTGGTTATGGTTAAGATAGAGTTCTTGCAGGCTGGCCAGCCCGGCAAAGCTGTAGTCCTCCAGCCGGCTCAGTTGATTCTCCTCCAGGTGCAGGCTCAGCAGCTGGGGCAGGGCCCGCAAGTCACAGTCTCGGACATCTGAGAAGCTGTTCTGCGACAGGTCCAGCTCTGTGAGGTTGGCTAGGTAGGCGAGCTCAGTGTGGTCTATTTTGACAATGCTGTTGCTCTGTAGCAGGAGGGTCTGCGTCCCTGAGGGGAGCGCTGAGGGCACTGCGGTCAAGAATAGGTCATTGCAGTCCACAGTGGTGGCCTCACGGTAGGATGAACGGGGTGTGTACCAGGGTCGGATCTGGCAGGCACACTGAGGGGGGCAGGGCACGCGCCAGGGTACCACAGGCACAGCTGCAGTGGCTCCAGCCACCCAAGCTAGCAAGAGGGGGCCCACGAGGAACCTCATTGTGGAGCTGCAGGGCAGTGGACCCTCCACCGGAAGAGTCCTGAACCCTGCTTGTCACGTCTTGTGGACTGAGGGTCAGCGGCCCTGCCAGGGCTGGGGGAACCACCTTCTCAGGGTGGTCATGCTACAGAGGTGGCTGGCATCACTTGGGCCCTCCTGGGTGTGGATCCTCATCCTTGTGTGCTGGGCTGGGCCTCATCTCTCATCTTCACAGTGTGTTGGAAAGGCCTGGAAGGAGAGGACAGCGTTAGGTAGAGGACAGAGGTAGCTGAGAAGCAGAGTCTACCCCTGTTGACAGGCATTCCCCTGGTTGACTGGAGAAGCCAGAGGCACAGCAGGGTGCTGGCATGGGCAGAAGAGCCCTGTTGGACTCTTCCCTCAACTCCATAAGGCTTCAGTGTCCCTTCCTGTCACTGGCTCAGGGAGGAGAGACTTAACTCTTTGGGAAGAGTTCTGGGATGACTCAGTGGTGTGTGTGTACACGCATGCACGTTCTGGTGTGGTATGGTATAGTGTGGTGCGTGTCGTATTTTCGTGGTGGTGGAAGTGTGCACGTATTTGTGAGGGAAGGACAATGTATGGGCTGGCATTACTGTCATCCTCAGAGCCTAGATTGATGCGGAATAGGTTTTCTGACCTTTCTTGCTCTTTCCTCCTCCCCTCCACGGCTCACTGGGTAAGTGAGATCAACGGTCGTTACTGGACATCTCTCTGGTGGTGATGTAGGTGGGAAGGCGGTGGTGAAGACAAGCACATCTAAGATACAGAGTTCTTCAGAACCCTGCAGTTGAAGGCCAGCACACCTTGATACCACATCCATGTGGGGTAGTCTTGCCTAGGCTCTCCCAGATCAGGGCACTGCTTGGGGTGTTGACAATTTCTATTCTGGAGACACGGGCTCTCCCAACAGCCTGTCCAGCGGGATGTCATGGAGTTCAGGGATCTAGGTCTAATCTCAGTCCTGTAGGGCTCCTCTTCTTACCCCAGTACTCATACACTATGCACAGACCTTTCGGGTTGCCATCATCCTCATGTGCCTCGCCTTTCTGTCTCGCAGGCATCTCCTACTGTTCTTTAAGACACAACTCAAGTGCAGTCACCTCCTATGGAAAGTTTCTGCTGGGGCTGCGAGGCTTCTTGTGGGACAACAGGCTTGTCCTAGACAACGGACATGACTCACCGAGCCTCCATGTCAGGGCTAAGGGCTGGCTTCGTGCTCCTTCTGTGCTAGGCTCATTGTTGGCTGGTCCTGACCACACTGCCTGGGAAGCGTCCTCCAGCTTTCTCTGACCTGCCCATCCCTGCATCTGTAGCCCAGGGCAGTGCACAGCCCCGAGTTTATTGTAGGAGTCAAGCTCTGTGTCCCCAGGGCTCCTGCCCCCAGAATGTTTTGCCATCTGGAACTGCTATTCCCATGGCTGTTCCCTTCCTTCTGAGTGTGCATATCCAGCCCAACTTCCCTCTCAGACCCCAGGGCCAGGCTGTGCTATCCTGGAGGTAGGTCTAGAACTGAAGATAGAAACAAAACTGGGCCAGACCCCAGGTTCCTTTCTCAGGCCTGGTCTGACTCTGGGGTGGAGGTCTGATTCCAGACCTTTTTTTTTTTTTTTTTGGCTGCAGGTGTCTAGGAAATGTTTATCAAGCTCCTACCATCATCTGGGGACTGGGACTCTTCAAAGACTCTGGAAGTCTTATATCATGTAACTATCCTAACAGGCAAGCATTCATACCTTCAGCTTGTCAATGAGGTCCTGAAGAGGTCAAAGAACTTGACTCAAGATTCAAAGCTGGTAAGCATCGACGGGCAGGAGCCAACCTCAGCCTGGAGGTTGTGCTGTCTGTACTTCACTGCTCTGCCCCAGGTCTGGCCCAGCCTGCCCTGGGCCTGGGGCCAGCGTGCATTGGCTGCCCTGCAGCAGGCTGGTGCCATTCTTGTCCCCTGAGCAAGCACTCCTTGCCAGGGAGCTGCAGAAAGCTTGGAGCCATGGTTCCCAGCTCTCAGATGCCTCTAGCTGGCCAAAGGGGCTCTTTGCCTCCTCATCCCGCTTCCAGGATACCAGGAGGGAGTGCTGGGGACAGGGCACTCTTCCAGGATGCCAGTGGAGAGCAGTGGGACAGGGCGCACTTCATTGAGCAGCATGCCTGTGTACATCTGATTACATCCCACTTTCCTCTGCAGCTATTTCTGAAGGTGGGAAAAACAACCGTGACTTGAAAGGCACAGAGGTTTGCGTAGGGGTGTGTGTGCACTGACACATAAAACTCAGAGTAAACAAACGTGCACACACGCGTGCCTGCATGTGTGTACAAGAGGAAGCTGGGGGGGAAAACAGCTGGCAGTAACTGGGAGTCAGGAGAGGGAGGGAGGGAAGGAGGTAAGGAGGGAATTTTTTGGTGTACTTTGTGGGAAGGAAGGAAGCAGGGAACAAGCTGAGTCTCTGAGAAGCAGCTGTTGTGCAAGGGATCCAAGCAGTGGTCCTGCCACGCTTCTTCCATACCAGAGGCCCATGACTGCCTCCTAGGTGTCCTGAGAGAGCAGAACCACCTGAAGTAGACCAGGACCCAAAACTTGGCTCCACCTCTGCCCTAGGAAAAGTTACTTGACTTCTCCAAGCACCTGTGGCCGGATCTTTCCTTTATTTCCTTAAGAATGTCAGAATAAAATGAGTGTCATATGTTGCTCATGAAAAGTTCCCTTCATGTTGTACATTTCACAGGGCTGGGAGGCACTCTATGACCACACAGGACCCTGCCTTTCCTTCCTTTTTTCCTTCCTCCTTCCCTCCCTCTCTTCCTTCCTCCCTCCCTCTTCCATCTCCTCCCCCCCTTCCTGACTTCCTTTCCTTCTCTATTTCCTGCCTCCCTTCCTTCTTTTTTTCTTCCGTGGTTCTGAGGTAGGGTTTTGCTATGCGACCTAGGCAGTCCTTGAACTCGGGACCTCCTTCCTCCAATCTCCCAAGGGCTCTGATTACTTGTATGCAGCACCACAAGACTTCCTGAGGACTAACAGACTTCCAGACCACAGACAACAGGGCACAACAAGCTTCCTGTCCACAAAGCTTGCTCGCTGGGGCCCCCATGCTGCCCAAGGTGGGGTAGAGAGCTAGCAGTTGAAATGATTACCCTCCAAAGAGAGCCAGCCTGTAGGAGGGGGCAGGAGTACCCAAACTACAAACCGATAAGGAGAGCCCAGCCTAGACGACCCAGCTGGAGAGGAGGCAGATGCAGGCTGAGCAGGTGGAGGTAGATGCAGGCTAAGCAGCTGGAGAGGGCTCTTCAGCAAGGACCCCAGCATATCACTGACCTTTAATCTGACCAGAGTCTCTGGCTTCTCTCTCCTACAGTACCTTTATTCTGAGCGCTGAGCCAGGATTTAACCCTGCCCAAGCATCACAAAGCCACCCAAACCTAAAATGCTCCACTGCAGGCCGCTTCCCTCCTGGCCTCCTCTGGCTGGGAACACAGAGCCTGCACAGACTTCCTGGGCCAGGAGCCAGGCTGAGCTCGAAGATGCAGCTGAGGGGTGGGGTTCATACTGTCTTTGGGACTCCAGGGTGTGGTGAAGGCCCAGACAAGTCCTCCCTAGAGGCTGAGCACACAGCCCCTCCAGAGATGGAGTTCAGAGCTGCCCCCTCACCTGCTGTCACCATTTAAGGTTGTCTTGTGTACAACCCACTCATGCAGGCTGATTAGCAAGTCCTGTGGGGAGCTGCAGAAAAAGCTAATTGTCTTTTATCTGTAATCTCCTGGGTGCTCCAGAGGAGCGCCGAGTGCACAAGCACACCTCCCCCAGCTGGATTGCAAGTTCTTTGTGACAAATGTCTTACATGCTTGCTGTGTCCCCAAGTGTAGGACTGAACATGTCGAGGGTGCTTGAGAGTGAATGCAAATAGTAAAAACATGTACATTATATACGGAATCTTCCCATCAGCTCTGTGTGTTGGTAACGAAGGGGATCTTTACATTCATTTCGCCAGGCAGGCAACTGAGGGTCAGAAAAGTTATGTGAATTGTCAGAGGCTGTCCAGCTTCTCTGTGGCAAGGTAAGATCCAGGTTCTTTGTAATCTTCCTCACCAGCCCAGTCAAGGTGTGTGTGGGGGTGGGAGGGGGATCAATGCCTGCTGGGCTGGCTTAGCATGCCTGCTTCAGTTGTAAATTCCTTCAGAGATGGACCTGGGTCTTTAGTAAATACACACTGACTGTCACTTCCTGGGCCTGTCAGACCTCTTTCTTGACTCCTGGCTAGACTGCCCCCTCCCCCCCGCCCCATGCCTTGAGGGACAGTGAGGCAGACCTCAGTCTGCCATCTGACGGTGTGGGCACTGGCCAGAGACCTGACATCCCTGACCACTGTCCAGGTCGCAGAGCTCGTCACTCATTCTCTTGAAAGGGTTTGCTCTGCAAATCTCAGCGGACCCATGTCCTCCAGGAATTGTGTTTGGATTTAGCAGAAAGTGTAGAACTGACCTCCCATGTCCCCTGCCAAACTAAGACCCTTGATAAAACTCTAAAGAAAAGAACTGGGGGGGGGGGCACTGTTGTCCCATCCCTCCTTCTCTGGCCTTGCCCACTGCAGTACTGAGACAGAGTCTTGGCTGCATGCAAATTCCTTCCCTCCCCACCTCTGCCATTGCTCTCTCCTTAGCATCTTCCCAAGCCCCTGGGAGCAGAGCGTCCACAGGAAGATGGCAGGCAGGTGGTAATCGATTGCCTGGCCTTGGCTGCTTGGCTACCAGGTCCCCCTGAGCTGCGGAGACAGACGGGTGGCAGAACTGAATGGAGCTTTGATAAACTCCATTCTCCTCGGCAGCAGATAAGCACTGGGTGGGAGAGGCATAGGGAGCAAGGCTGGCCTCCATCTGTACATGTGGCCTCTCAAGTTCCCCTGGGAGATGAGCAAGTCCCTCACTCCCACCTCTCATTTAATCACACACAACCAGAGCTCTGGGCTGGAGACCTCAGCATTTATCTAGTCTCCCAGAATCTGAGTTCCACAAATAACTTACTGGAAGGAGGGCTGGCAGAAGGGAAGAGACTGGGCCTTAACATCAGAGTTTGAGCCTGGCTCTGCTATTTCCTCTGTGACCTTGGGCAAAGTACCTAGCTTTCTGAGCCTTCAGTGCTGCAGCTGGGAATGAAGGACTTGCTGTGGGAAATGCAGGATCTAAGGTCTTAACATGCCTGTTAAATGGTCCCTTTATTTTCCCCAAACCTCCTGGCATCTTCGTCCATCACCTTTTGTTATACTCGCTTTTAATTACTGAAGCCTAAACTAGATCACAAGAAAGTACACAAAGGGCACTAGCCTCAGGTCAGATGTAACTATCCCCGGCCCTCTAGAAGGTTCCCACATGCCCTCTGTTAAACACTGTCCTGACTTCCAGCCCCATCAGTCAGTTTCATCTTTAGACGCAGAATTCCCCTTCCTCTCTGATCACGGGTTAAGATCAGGGTCTTTGGAACTGGCTGGCTCACTGAACTCCTACTTCAAAGTGGGCTTCTCGGTGTCTCACTCAGGAAGAGAGTTGGGTTTATTTCTTGTTCTAGGTTCCCATATCTAAACAGCTCTGTGCCCGAGGTCTCCATCTCTGGCTATAATCCTCAAGGCTTGGGGCTCGGTGCGCCATGTACCTAGGTTTTCTGGGACACTAGACAAAAGGATACATTGGAGGTGTCCTATACTCTTAACTGTCCTGGAGTTCTCCACCTGGCCGTTTCAGAGCCCTGCATGTTCAACTTACCCCAAAGCCGACATCTCCTTCCACCAAACCTGCTCTTGTTTCTTTAGTCTCATCTCCGCCAGTGCCAACGCCTACCAGTGCCTAAGCCTGGACATCTCCATTTCCAACTCTCCCCATACCTCCTGCAAAAACACTTAACCTTCTCTCTTTATTCTTGAACTTGACCTTTATACAGGCCTCTTCTGTCCTGTCTGTTGTAGGGGTGCTCTTCTGTTCATCCTGGAGCAGTTCTCGCATGCTCAGATATACCACTCTGCCCTGACACTTCCTCCCATGCCACAGGCTTCTAACTCTGCCTGTAATGCTCTGCTGTAGTTTCAACTCTCAAACTCCTCTTTAGCCACACAACCCAAATACCACCTCCTCTGCGATGCTTTCCCTAATCCCTTTCGAGAAGGATGGTTATTCCTGTAGCTGGTCTCCTGAGAGCTTCTATGTCATCAACTACTGTAAGTCTGCCTGCCCCGCCAGGCTGAGCTCCTGGGAAGGACACATTGGTGTCTAATGGCTTCTGGACACTCGGAGCTCAGTGCAATGCACTCTCCCTGTAGACCTAGGAGGCTCTGCTGTAAACTGTGACAGCAACCCATTGGAGTGCCAGGAAAGCAATTTAGAGTGAGTTCAATCCAAGACAGGAAATTGCTATGGAGTCCAGGCTAACGTCATGCTCTTGCTCTTCCTGTCTCACTCCTCAGTGGTTGGATTGCAGGTGTGCACCCCCAGGGACAGCCTACTCTACACTTTTAAACAGACGAATAAGGGGCCTGGAGAGATGGCTTAGCGGTTAAGGCACTTGCCTGCGAAGCCTAAGGACCCATGTTCGATTCTCCAGATCCCACATTAGCCAGATGCACAAAGGTGAGGCAAGCTCAAGGTTGCACATGCCCACTAGGTGGCGCAGGCACCTGGAGTTGGATTTCAGTTGAGGCCCCTCGTGTACCAATTCTCTGTCTCTCCTTCTAAAAAAATTTTTTTTTAAAGATGAATAAAAGATGTCAGGATGTGTTATATGTAGCTGAACTGTCGTTTTGAGGTTTTCCATATATTACACACATATACGCATACTTGTGAACAGTGGCATTATGCACTGTCTTGGGTCTAGCTAAAAATGTTTGAAAACCAGGAGCCGAGGAGAAAGCTCAGTTTAAGAGTTTGCTGTGCAAACATGAGGACTTGAGCTTGATCCCCAGAACCCATGTAAAAGAAGCCAGGTGTGATAGTGCATGCTTGTAATTTCAGCACTGGCTGGGGAAAAAAGAGACAAATGGATCCCTGGGCCTCATTGGTTAGCTAGTTTAGCCTAATTGGGGAATTCCAGGCAATGAGAGATAGGTGGGTGGGACTCCTGAGGAACACCACCTGTGCACATGTGTGCACACACACAATTAAAAAATTTTTTTTGTTTATTTTTATTTATTTATTAGCAACAGACAGAGAGAAGGAGAGAGATAGAATGTGTGCACCAGGGCCTCCAGCCACTGCAAATGAACTCCAGATGCATGTGCCACCTTGTGCATCTGGCTTACGTGGGTCCTGGGGAATTGAGCCTCGAACTGGGGTCCTTAGGCTTCACAGGCAAGTGCTTAAACACTAAGCCATTTCTCCAGCCCCATACACACAATTTTTTAAAAGGTTTATCTGGGGCTGAAGAAATGGTTTAGCAGTTGAATCATTTGCTTATGAAGCCTAAAGACCCAGGTTTGATTCCCCAGTATGAACGTTAAGCCAGGTGCACAAGGTGGCACACATGTCTGGAGTTCATTTTCAGTGGCTAGAGGCCCTAGCTCACCCATTCTCTCTATCTGCCTCTTCCTCTCTTTCTCTCTTCCTGTCTCTCAAATAAATAAATAATTTTTAACAGGATTATCTCAGTGTGAAGCTCATGTCTTTAATTCCAGCACTTGGGAGGCTGAGGTAGGAGGATCATCATGAGTTCAAGGCCAGATTCTAGGCTATAGAATGAGTTTCAGATCAGTCTGGACTAGAGTGAGACCCTACCTCAAAAAACAAAACAAAACAAACAGTTAGGCGTGGTTTCACACACCTTTAATCCAAGCACTCAAGAGGCAGAGGTAGGAGGATTGCTGTGAGTTTGAGGCCACCCTGAGACTACATAGCGAATTTCAGGTCAGCCTGGGCTACAGCCAGACCCTACCTCAAGTAAAATAAAATAAAATAAAATAAAATAAAATAAAATAAAATAAAATAAAATAAAATGGCTTAAAAATTGTTACTGTCCTGAGCATCTCTCTTAGTGAGGGAAGCATCTTTCGACTATAGTTGATGGTCTGGGAAAAAGACATTAAGCAGTCTTAGGGGGATATGATACTCTTGAGGACTTCCATGTGCCAGCCACTTTCCCAACACCCTGTGAGGGAGGTGCTTAGCTCAGGGGAAGCTAGGAATCTGACTGAGGCTCTGCAGCGGGTATGTGGAGGGACCCAGTGGGTTTCATTCACAGCCCTAGCTATTTTGGGGTTCTTAGTGCCAGAGGTCACTGACCTGTAGGGTGTCATGGTGGGGAGGGTAGAGGCCTCTTTTAGGGGGCAGAGGGTGAGGTTTTCTTTGTTCAGTCTTGCCCTCTCCTCATCTCTGGAATGCCAGAGGTCAAAATTCTAGTGAAAGTCCTTCCTGGGTAGGGAGAGAAGGGATTTGTTGCCAGGCAGGAGTTTCTCTATAGTCAGCAATCCTGGCTGGCCCAGGCAGAGGGTGTGAGAGCTCTATGCCTGGAAGGGAGCCTGCCTCATTATTTCTTAATTAGAATGGAGGGTGCCAGTAGGTAGCACACAGTCATTTCTGTCTCATTGCGCTGCACCAAAACAGACTGTGGGGGGTCAGAGCCAGTGTGCCTGGGCACAGAGAGCAGCTCAGGCTAAACCCACCCCTTCTCATTGCCAGGGCTTTTGCCAACTCTCAGGGACACCTTCGCTGACCACAGCTGTCTCTCCTGAGCTCCTGTGGTAGCCATTATACCTCCATCAATGCCTGGCTGTTTTCCCTGCAGTCTGGGATTCTGCAAGGAGCCTTGCTCAAGTTGTCAGGTCTTCTAGCAGGCTGGCACACAGTAGGAACTCCGAATGCACCTGGGAAAGGGCCATGCAAGGCAGGCCCAGGGGCTGTCTGTCTCAGGGGTAAGAGGGCAGGAGGATCAACCTCCCAGAGGATGGTTCTTCGTGTGGGCTAACTCTTATGCCCCCCCGCCCCATTGAAATAAAACCAGCATCAGCCCAGAGCCCGTCCTCCCTAGTTCCCCTTTCCCAGTTCAGGCCTCTTCACAACCACGTGGGCCTCTCAGGTTGCTGAAGAAAGCACTTGGCTCTGATTCAAGTTTTGGCCTGGTTTGTCATGCCCCTATGCTGGACCTTCACCCTTCTGCAACTCTCAGGATCCTTCCAGAAATCCCACACTCCGCTGGCCTCTGTGCTCTGAGGACAGTGGTAGAATGTGGGATTTAGAGGATCCTGCCCAAGTCCTGTCGCCGGCTGGCCGTGTACTCTTGACACGCTCACCCAGTCTCATCTGTCAGATGTGGGGAGATCTGCCTCCTGGGGGGAGTTAGAGAAGATGTCTAGACAGTGCCCTGTGGGCCTCGCTAGGGGTCCTTTCCCTTTTTATCTACTTCAGTTTGTCGGAGCCATACTGCCTTGGCTACACCTCGGCTGCTAGTTGATAAGGACATGCTTTTGGAGCCTTTCCACTGGTATTCGAGCCCCAGAGAATAAGTCCTCTTCTAAATCATCAAAAATACTCACTCCTTGCGGCCTCCCGTGGGGGTCCTTGATTCCGGGTCTCAGAACAGCTCTAGTACCAAATTCATTGGTAGGTCACAGAGACCTGACCCCACCCTTGCTAGGTAAATGGGACAGCTGTTCTGGCCAAAGTGAGCAGTGACTGTGTCCCCAGATGTTTCCTGACAGATCCAGAGGGCTGCTCCCAGGATGGCTTTGATGGTATTCCACAGACATTCCCCTGCTCCAGTCACAAGCAAAATGGGCAGCCGGGCCTAGATGCTGACCCAGGTGGGGGTGCTAGACAGATCCCATAACATTCCTTAAAGGTTCCCTTTCCAGCCAGGACCCCAGGATGCCCGTTAGCCACAGTGGATCCCTGAGAACTAGGGATAGAGGTGAGGCAGAAAGGTGGGATAGCATTAGAGACAATGATCTTTCCTGTCCCTGTGCTCTTGCTTGTGCAGGTTTTGCCCTTCCTCACTGTGCATCTGGGAATTCCTTGCTTCTTATGTATTTTATTTTTATTTATTGAGAGAGAGAAAGGGGTGGGAAGAGAGAGAATAGGTGCACCAGGGCCTCTAGCTACTGCAAACGAAACCCAGATGCATGCATCACCTTGTGCCTTCACCACCTCTGTCAGCTGTGGCAGGTAGGCCTCCAGATAAATGGGTACAGCGGAGACACGCTGTTTCCCCCCCTTCCTTTTCCCATCACTGCAGTGAGATGGCCTGCCTGTCTCTGCTATTTTTTTCCAGGGCCACCCTGGCGAGTCCTTCTCCTCTGGCCCTCCCTATTCCACAGGCCTCTCTTAGGACTTCTCCAACTCAGATCTCTCCTACCATCTCCATCACCAGCAGCTTTCTTGAAGCCAGAAGAGAATCAGATAAGGTCAGGGCACAGCTCAGGACAGGGCTGGGCAGACCCCCAGCCTGCAGTGTCTGCAGCTCCAGGAACCTTGTCTAAATGCAGATGTTAAGGCCCACCCAGCCCTCCAGGATCAGAGACTGAGGGTGGGGGTCTAGAAACCCATGTTTGAATAAGCCCTCCAGGTGGTTCTTTTGGGTACTGGATAACCTCTGAGAGCAAGTCCATAAACCAAGGACAGTGACATGATCAATTAAAAGACATTGCTACCCTGGCAGAACCTCCTCACATCCTGGCCATAAAGCTTCCAGGCAGCATTAATAATGCCCTGATGGAACTATGGGCACTGTATACATGTGAACGGCAGGGACATAACATATAGAGATGGCAGGTGGGGATTAACAAGTTAAAAATAAAACAAAGGGGCTAGACAGATGGCTCAGCAGTTAAGGTGCTTGCCTTGCAAAGCCTAACAACCAGGGTTCACTTCTCCAGTACCCACATAAAAGCCATATGCACAAAAATGGCCCATGCATCTGAAGTACATTTGCAGCAGTTGCAGGCCCTGGTGTGCCCATACTTTCTGTCTGTCTCCTCTATCTCTCTCTCTGCTTGCAAATAAAAAAGGAAAACACTCTATAGAATATAGAAGTTGTCACAGCAAGGACAGTAGGGCTCAACCAGGAGAGGGAACATAATTCTGCCCCATGTCAGAATTTGGGCAAGTATTCAGAGGAAATTTGCTAAAAATGGGCAAATTGGTGGTATGCAAATTAGACTTTGATAAAGTTGTTTAAAGGAACTCCCAGGAGGAGTACTGCATGGACCGAAGGTCACCAGATGCACAGTTGGTGGAAAAACCTTCGACATGTACAGGGGCTCCAGGAACAGGTTTCCCATGGTCTGTGCAGGACGGGGGTGCTAAGAGGTGGATGCTACAGGACACAGCCAGTATGGTCTGGACATGATCCTGCGGGCAGAGGCAGCCATAAAGGCATACGGCTATCCCTACTCCAGCCATCAATCAATTCTCCATCGTGCCAGCTCTATCTTGCAGTTGAAACTCTTCCAGACCCACTGTTCTATGTTGCTGTGGTCTGAATGCATGCATTAGAAACCTAATTTCCAGTGGCACAGTGTGGAGGGTAGGACTATAGGGAATGTTTAGGTCATGAGGGCTCAGCTTTCTGAATAGACAAATGCTGTTATGAAGGGGAGAATCTGGTCTTTTTTTCTGTCTATCAAGACACTGTGTTCCTCCTCTGGAAGACCCAGAGTTTAACGACCATTTTGGTAGCAGACAGTAGGTCTCACTAGATACTGGCGCCTTGATTTTGGACTTCTTGGCTTCCAGAACTGTGAGAAACACATTTTTATTCTTTATAGATGACCAAGTCTTTGGTATTCTTTTCTAGCCACATGGGTGAGACAGCTTGATTCTTATAGATGCCAATATTCCTATTTTAAAATGTTTATTTTATTTTTATTTATATGTTTGAGAGAGAGAGAGAGAGAGAGAGAGAGAGAGAGAGAGAGAAAGAATGGACACACCAGGGCCTCCAGCTGCTGTAAACGAACTCCAGACACATGTGCCTCCTTGTGCATCTGGCTTATATGGGTCTTGGGGAATAGAACTTGGGTCCTTTGGCTTTGCAAGCAAGCACCTTAACCACTAAGCCATTTCTCTAGCCCCAATAATCCTATTTTAATACAAATAGTATTAAGTAACTTGCTCAAGATCACACTGCAAACAAGTAATGAGCCAAGGCTAGAAGGCACATTATTTTTTTTAAGTCTAGTCCTGATTGTCCATGTGAGAGGTAATGATAATGGTAGCTATTGGTAGTCTGACTGGGAGCCAGGTCTTAGCCTGGTAGGAATGGATGCCCATGTGTTCATGATACCACTGCAAGGAGGGAATGATGAGTCCCATTTCCCAGACATGGGAGAAGTTGGACGCCTTGCCAAGAATATACAGTTAGCTGGTCAAGCCAGGTATTGGCTGGCTGGTACCGAAGACTGTGCTGACCCTTCATGCTCTTCCAGCCCCACTGCCAGGCTCTCCTCCTTCTTCCTCAAGCCCAGGATGGAACCAGGCAATTTGTACTTGGCTTCTTCTTAATCAAATTCCCCAGGTTCTGGGACAATGCAAGCAAGAAACCCAAAACCCAGCCTTGGGCCTAAACTCATAGTCCTTCCTTAAGGGAAGGCCTTTCCTACTCTAGCATAGCTTTCCTCTCCTTTATGCCTATCCAGTTGTCTGGCCCAGAGTGCCTATGGAGGACCAACAGCTCCTGAGCCCCAAGCCCGGCCAAGGTTTCTATCTGAGATCAATATCAGGCATAATTCAGTGACTGCAGCAAGTACAAAGGAGTATAGGTTAAATCAATATTTAGAAGCTTCAAAATTAAGCTAATTAAGAGCAAACCTTAATGATTTTTACTGTCTGAGAATAAAAAGAGACAAGAAGCCCACCTATATTTCATGGCTGTACTTTAGTAGCTTGTAATACTTTGGGATGAGCATAAATGGATGGTGCTCCAGCTGAGCACCCTGTGCTGAGCTGCAGGAGAGGATGGATCCTGCAAGGATGGATCTTCTGGAGGAAGGCTGGTCCTGCTGATAACTTGAGTTTGAATTTCTAGTCTCCAGAACTGCGAGACAATACGTCTGCACTGCTTTAAGGCACCAAATTTTACTGCTGTTACAGCAGCCCTAGGAAGCTGACACAGGGATTCTGTGCTCTCATTCCCAGGGATTCTCATCCTGCCATCTCCTTCACCACCTCATATTTTCCCCTTCTGAATTGCCTCTCTTTTAGAGGATTGAAAACAAGAGTGGGAAACATACTTCATGAGTGGTGTCAGGTATAAAAATACCACCAGGTCCTGGGCTGAGCTGAATCTGGGAAGAGACTCGGGATCACCTGTCAAAAGAGCCTGTTCCCAGTGGTATCACAGGATCAAGTACACTTTGCACCTTTAGAGATATTATGCACATGAAAGGTGTGGTATGAATGCAAAATGTCCCCTATAGCCTCATGTATTTGTGATTAAGTCTGATACTTAATCCCCCGCTGGTGGAGACTTTAGGAGGTACAGCCTTGCTGGAGGAGGTGTGTCCTTGGAGGTGGGCCTTGGGAGTTTATAGTCTAGCCCCAGTGCTAGTGAGCCCATTCTTACTTCTTTCCTGTTGCTGTGAAGATGTGACACCTGGCTGTCTGCTCCTGCCCTGCTTCCCTCCCCGATGAAGCTTCCCCTTGAAATTGTAAGCCAGAAAGAAACCCTTTCCTTCCATAAACTGCTTCTAGTCAGGAGTTTTTCTTTTTAAACATTTTTTATATTATATTTATTTATTTATTTGAGAGAGGGAAAGAGAAAGGTGGAGGGAGAAAGAGAGAGAGAGAGAATGGCCACTGCAAACAAACTCCAGATGCATGCGCCCCCATGTGCATCTGGCTTAAGTGGGTCCTGGAGAGTCGAAATGGGATCCCTTGGCTTTGCAGGCAAATGCCTTAACCACTAAGCCATCTTTCCAGCTCCTCTATTCAGGAGTTTTGTCCTAACAACAAGAAGGTAACTGCTGGCTGGGCATGGTAGCACACACCTTTAAAGCCAGCACTTGGGTTGTAGAGGTAGGAGAATTGCCATGAGTTAGAGGTCACCCTGAGAGTACATAGTGAATTCCAGGTCAGTTTGGACTAGACATTTTTTTTCCTTAAAGAAGGTAAATGCTTTAAAAACACTCCCCCAAAGCAGGTCTCACTGTAGCCCAGGATGACCTGGAACTCACTCTGTAGCCCCAGACTAGCTCTAAACTCATGTCAATCAGTCCTCCCACCTCAGCCTTCCAAGTGCTGGGATTAAAGGCATGAGCCACCACATCTGGCATGAAAGATGTTTGTGTGTGTGTGGGGGGGCGGGTGGCGCTGGGGAGATGGCTCAGTCAACAAAGAGCCTGTCACACAACTCTGAATACTTGAGTTCAAATCCTCAGGTCCCATGTGAAAAGCAGGAAGCTGTTGTGGCAAGCTTCTGTAACCCCAGTGCACCTATGATGGAAAGGGAGGCTAAGACGTGAGTATTTCAAGGACCAATGGAAAGTAGTCCTCCGACCTCTGCATGTACACACCTGCTCTCACACATGTGAACACACACACCATGTACACAATAAATGAATGCAGTTAATAAAGAAAAATTTTGTTGTTATTTACTTTTTTCTTTTTGGTTTTTCAAGATATGGTCTTGCTCTAGCCCAGGCTGACCTGAAATTTCTATCTTTTTAAACAAAGGGGTGGGAGCTGGGGAGGTGGCTGGGGAGGTAAGAGCACTTGCTGTACAAGCTTGGGGACCTGAGTTCAATCCCTAGCATCTACATAAATAAAGTATATGTGCGTATGCATGCCTATAACCACAGCACTGCGGGGAGTGAGGATAGGAGAATTGCTGGAGTTCGCTGGTCAGTCAAACTAGAAAATGGCATGAACTCCACGAGCAGTGAGATGCTGTCTCAAGGAAATAAAGAGAAGGACACTAACATTCTCCTCTGGCCTCTGCATGAATGTGCATGGGGCATGCACATCTGCACACACATATTCATACGTTATACACATGCAAAATTATTTAAGCCAGTGGTGGTGGCTCACACCCTTAATCCCTGCACTTGGGAGGCTGAAGTAGGAGGATCACCATTGAGTCTGAGGCCAGCTTGGGCTACAGAGTTAGTTCCAGGTCAGCCTAAACTAGAATGGGACCCTATCTAAAAAAAAAAAAGAAATAAAATAAAAAATAATTAAAAAAAAAAAAAACCAACAAACAGTGTGGGGCTAGAGAGATGGCTCAGGGCTAAAGGCTTCGATTCAATTCCCTAGCACATAAAGTCAGATTCATTCAGCAAGAGACCCTGACATGACCACATACACATGCAAATAAATGAATATATTTCTTTAGTGTACTGTCAGGTGTCGTGGTACATATCTGTAATCCAAACACCTGAGAGGTGGAGGGAGGAGGTGCAGGAATTCAAGTCCAGTCTCTCTGTTACATAATGAATCTGAGTTCAGCCTGGGCTACATAAGGCCCTATCTCAAAAACAAATAAACAACCCCCAAAGTGTAGTGTGTGTATAGGTGCATTCTCTTTCTCATCATTAACCCTCTCTGCAGCCTAGAAAGATCAGTTCTGAGGGATGCCAGGCAAGGGCTGATATGGAGCTCAGGAGTGTTCTGGGGGCTTTTGTCTCTGCCCTGGGTAGTCTGGGTTAAGGGAGGGAGATCTTGAGTACTTCCCTGGAGCCTATGAGCTCTGGAGGAGCCAGGAGGCCATGGAGGCAGCCACTAACATCTCTACTGACCATGACATGGCTGCCACACCAGGCTTGGGTGCTCAAAATTAAACAAATGTTCCCAATGCTCCACCGTATTTACCACGGAGCTCTGTCTGCAAGAGCTGGTGCTGCTATTGCTCTGCAAGAGCCTCTCCACGACTCTGTGGATCTCAAGTGGTCTCTCGGAATTTCCGAAGGAGCTGCGCTATGCAGCAGTGGCGGGGTCCCAAATGCACAACCAGGCAACCAGCCTTCCTGCGTGTGGTAACCAGCCTTCTTTGCAGACAGGTATCACTGCAGCAAATGAGTGTCACTGGCACATAACTCTCACAAGGACAGTGACACTAGCAGCTACACTGTGACAACCACCATCTCGTCATCACAGTGCCACCACCAGAGATTTACCGCCCCACCATCTCTGCACAGTCAGCCGCTCTCCTGTGTTAATGCCACCAGCCCATGCCTCACACACACATAAGTCCTCAGCTGTGGTTGGCAGCATTTTCTGTTTGCCATCACCACACATAACTGAACACCCTCTGTTGGCATCTTCATCTCCATCCACTGCCACCAACCTGGGCACCATCAGGACCTTGATCCTCATAAGAGCATACGCTTGCCTCTCTGCTGTCACATGTGTAGAATCCAGAACAGACCCATGTTCTGCCCCTGGCAATGCTAGTGAGAACAAGTGGGACACATATGCATAGAAGGGCACACCACAAGTGTGCACACAGGCAAGTGAAGCTCACATAAGTGCTGGTGGACTCGTGTGATGTGGAAGGGTAAGCAGGGACAGGCCAGGACATTCCTGCAATCTACCTGGGGAACAGAAAAAGGACAGCCACCTGCTTCCCGTTATCTGTTTTTCAAATGGCTGATATTACAGATTCAGATCTTAGCTGGGTGTGGTGAGGCACACCTGTCACCTCCACATTTGGGAGACTGAGGCAGGAGGATCTTGAGTTCCAGGCTAGCCTGGGCTATGTGGTGATACTTTACCTCAGTATGACAAAAACAAACAAAAATGAATAAAGAGGGGACCTTTTAAAATACACCAACGCCAGAAAATAATAAATAAAAATATTTAAAGATAAATAAAAGAAAGTGCACCAATGCCAACGTTCTACTCTAGAGCAATTATATCAGTCTCTGAGGGGTAGGATCCAAGTACGGTTTGGAAATAAAACTTTCCAGAATTTCTTTGTATATAATTTTTGTAACGGTTAAAAACAACCTGTAACTAAAACTTGTATTGCACAGTGTTGACTGCAAGGAGAAGTGGACTGACGCCTACTATTTATTCTGAAGTGTACCAAAAAAAAAAAAAAATCAAATGGATGGATGATAGATGGATGGAAACAGGAGACAGAGAAAGATATAATCAAGCCCATCTGGTAGGGTTGACATCTAAGTGTGTGTGTATGTGGGGAGGTGTGAGTGGTTCTCACTAAAACTGCCCCACACATTGCTGCGTTTTGGAAACCATTCACTAAAAAACATTGAAGGGGAAGAGAATACCCAACCAGTTGTTTTTTTAAAAATTTAAATGCAAAGCTAGGCTGTCTCAGTTAAAGGTGCTTGCTTGCAAAACCTAATGGCCCAGGTTCAGTTTCCCAGTACTCATGTCAAGGCAGATGCACACAGGGACAAATGTCTGGAGTTTGTTTGCAGAGTCAGGGGGCTCTGGCATGCCCACATTCATTCTCATAAATAAATAAATAAAGTGAAGCCAGGCCAGAGAACCACTGCTTCTGCTGCTGGAAAACTCTATAAGCCAGTGAGTGTTTCTTTCCCCTCTCCACACAAGTAAAATAGCAAACTCCATTTCTCTTCAGACTGCCCCAGAGTTGCCCAGCCCTGCTGAGCACAGCGCTGACAGACAAGAGAGACTGCACAGGGCACAGTGGGGAGGGGGAGGTGCCATGAGGGAGATGCATGCTGTCCCAGGCCCCACAGGGCTGCCCTGTGGGTCAAGGCCAAGGTGGCATCCACTATAGACAGGGCAGATGCCAGCTCTATTCTGTGCGGACACCCTCAAACTTCCCTTTTCTAAAGCCCTGCTCAGCATCCCTAGCTAGGATTCATTGCCTTCCTAGAAAAGGCAGCCAGGAGGAGGCTGGCTGGGGCAGTGTGCGGGGCAGTGGGGCTGGGTGGGGTGAGGGCTGCTCGGAGACACAGTGCTCATCTGTATGCTCCTCCACACACTGCCCTACACCCACCCTGGCGCGAGCGCTATGGCAACACCGTGCTCTTTAAACACAGGAGTTTGTGCTGCCATCGAAAAGCAGCATTAGGCAATTTAATTAAGGAGCTGGCAGCAGACAAACTTTGTGAGTTAAAGGCATTTTATTAAATCCCATTGTATTATGCAGCTCTGTTCCCCCAGGAGCTATGGAGCTGGGAGAAGATGGGAGACTTTGCTAGAATTTCTTTCTCTTCCCTGCTGCTTCTGGTCTCCCTTCTAGCTTCAAGAAAGCATGAATATAGGAAGATCCTGGCTGTGGTCACCTGCTCTCCTCAGCCCAGGGCCCAAGACAACAGTATGGGGCACATGATGCTCAGTGCTGTGGGGTGCATGATTTCAGGGCCAGGCCTGCAAGCAGACCTCTGGATCAGCACTGAGTTCGGGGATCCGGGATATCACTTCACGGAGCTCACACCCTGGCAGCAGGAACCCTCAGCATTCTCATTTCACAGATGAGGAAGCTGAGGTGCACAGAGGTGAAGCTGGATAAGCAGAGAAGCCAGCCCAGATCTGCCTGAAGACCACATGGATGCTACAAGGTACAGTGACTCCACGTCACTAAGTAGAGCAGGGCCCTCTGGCCAGGTAGATCCAGCTTGTCTCTGTGAGGCCTTCTTGTGTGAGAAAGCCCAGCGGTGTGTAGCTTGGGCTCCTGGGCCATAAAGGCCTCCCCAGTTGGTCAGCCTGGCTTGACCTCAAATGGAACCAGAGCTGTGTACCCTAGAGCCAGAGGCTGGTTGAGCAAAGGGAAAGAATTGCCTTCCAGTCGGGATTCCTCTGAGTCCACCTGGGCATGGCACCATGGAGTAGGGCCACATAGCTACCTGCCCTCCACATCACAGTACACAGCACACAGGGGTGTCCTCCTAGGCTCCACTTCCTCAGTTCTAGAAAGGAGGTGATCATACACGCCTCATATGGCTGACATGGATGCGTGGTTCATCACAGGCTTATTGTCTGCCAGGCACCTGCCATTAGCTGCCTGTGTCAATCCTCACAGATCTGCTGTATTAGCTCCATCATGCAGCTAAGGACACTGGGGATAAAAGAGCTAAGGCTTCTTCCCAAAGTCATGAAGCTAGAAAGGAGAAAGAGCCAGCTCTCACTCATATGTGACGACAGACAGTCACATGCATGTATGTGACAGGATTATGCCAACAGCTCCTTTGAGATAGACTTCAACTAGGAGCTTACATATCTTATTTCCCAGCCACTGTCTTAGTGCCCTTGGATGTTATCACCAAGTAGCAGAAGCTGAGGAGTTTTTATTTTATTTCTTTATTTGAGAGAGAGAGAGCAAGAGAAAGAAGAAGCAGGTATATAAAGAGAATGGGCCTCTAGCCACTGCAAATGTACTCCAGATGCATGCCCCACCCCGTGCATTTGGATCACACGGGTACTGGGGAATTGAACCTGGGTCCTTAGGCTTCACAGGCAAGCGCCTTAACTGCTAAGCCATGTCTCCAGGCCAGCTGAGGAGTTTATAAACAACAGATCTTCTTTCTCACACCTCTGAAGCTAGGAACTCCAAGATCAATTCACCTGTATATCAGAAGCCAGGAGGGCTTGCCTCTGGTTCGCAGATGGAGGACATCTTCCTGCTGCATCCTCATATAGGTGGAGGGACCAGGCAGCTCTGAGACCTCTTTTATGAGAGAACTAATTCTATTCCTGAAGGATGCACCCCAAGGCCCAATCACCTCCTCAAGTGCCCACCTCTGAACGCCACACCTTGGCGATTTGGCTTCAGCATGTGAAGCGGAGGGCAGGGTGAACCGTCCAGATCACAGCAAGGCATACTGATGCTCTCATTAGTTTCCAAAGATGCTCCCCTTCTTCCTGGACCTCTCAGGAACTGCCGAAAAGGAGCTGGTGGGCTTCACCTTCTGGCTGCTGTGTGGTAGTCGGGAGGCCTACAGCTCTACTCTTCCTCCTTCTCCACTTCTGCCCCTTAGTCTCCTGTCTCTTTTTCTCATCAGTCACCATCTTCTTCTACTGGCAAGACCCTGGGGCTTCTGCCTGGTATTTGGGTCATCTCTACCAACCCACATTCCCTCGCCCCCACCCGGGAGAGACCATAGCTTTGGCACCAAGTGACACCTGTGAGCCATCTCTGAGTGGGTAGACAGGATGTGGGCAGGCCAGGGAGGACAGAGCTGCTGCAGGGGAAAGCCAAAAAGGACCAGCACAACCACACAGACGTCCCAGGAAAACAGTAACACTAAGAAATCGGGTTTGGGTGGAAACTATGGAGCAATTGTACCATGTCCCAATTTCTTCTCATCTGTAAAATGGGGATAAGAATATCTGCCCTGCTTTGTAATAAGTATCATTCATTAAATGCTTACTGTAAAGCTTTGAAAAGAACTCAACCCCCACACAATCCTGGCAGTCATAGTGTTATCATCATGCGAGGAAGAAATGGAAGCTCAGACAGGTTAGATAACTTACCCAAGGTTGCACAACTGGTACACTTTGAGTAGGGCACTGTGTGATGCCAAGGATCTCACTTTTCATCACCTACTGTGTAGCCATGAGGACTCCTACGGAGCAAGGTATATGACAGTGTATAAGCAGAGAGCTCTGGAGCAACTACAGGGTCTTCCCTGCCCTCTCTGCTTCATTTTTCCCATTGTGACAACTCCATAACTACTGTTCCCTGTCACTGTGGTAACAGCCTTCTAATGATGGTGCTGTGGCTTTCTTCCAGTAAGGCAGGAAGAAGAACCAAACCCACCCTTCTCGGTTATGCATGCCACAATCCCCGCAGCTCTGGGTATATCTGTACCCAGGAGAGCTGGCAGGTTAGGGGGAGGACAGGGGCGGCCCCACCTGCAACCAGCCTCCCTCCCCACCCACCAATTTGTCCCCCTCTGAGTCCCTGCAAGGCCACTTCTGCTTATGCAGGATTGCTGGTGCCCCTGCACCAGTAGGGACCACATCCTTCAGGGCTAGCCCCTGCAGGGAACTGCTGATGGCGTCTCTGGTCCCAGCAAGGAGTCATTACATGCCAAATGCCTGGTTTAAACAAGTAATTAGGTGACTCTTATAAACAGCCACGCTTCCCACCAGGGAGGCAGAGCAACTTCCCAAGGTAGCCACGTGGAGAGCACTGAGCATCAAGCACTGAGACTTTCCCAGGGTAGACACATGGACAGCTCTGAGCATCAAGCACTGAGACCTTCCCAGGGTAGCCACATGGAGAGCACTGAGCATCAAGCACTGAGACCTTCCCAGGGTAGCCACATGGAGAGCACTGAGCATCAAGCACTGAGACCTTCCCAGGGTAGCCACATGGAGAACACTGAGCATCAAGCACTGAGACCTTCCCAGGGTAGCCACATGGAGAACACTGAGCATCAAGCACTGAGACCTTCCCAGGGTAGCCACATGGAGAACACTGAGCATCAAGCACTGAGACCTTCCCAGGGTAGCCACATGGAGAACACTGAGAACACTGAGCATCAAGCACTGAGACCTTCCCAGGGTAGCCACATGGAGAACACTGAGCATCAAGCACTGAGACCTTCCCAGGGTAGCCACATGGAGAACACTGAGCATCAAGCACTGAGACCTTCCCAGGGTAGCCACATGGAGAGCACTGAGCATCAAGCACTGAGACCTTCCCAGGGTAGCCATATGGAGAACACTGAGCAGCAAGCACTGAGACCTTCCCAGGGTAGCCACATGGAGAACACTGAGCATCAAGCACTGAGACCTTCCCAGGGTAGCCACATGGAGAGCACTGAGCATCAAGCACTGAGACCTTCCCAGGGTAGCCATATGGAGAACACTGAGCAGCAAGCACTGAGACCTTCCCAGGGTAGCCACATGGAGAGCATCAACACTGAGCATCAAGCACTGAGACCTTCCCAGGGTAGCCACATGGAGAACACTGAGCATCAAGCACTGAGACCTTCCCAGGGTAGCCATATGGAGAACACTGAGCATCAAGCACTGAGACCTTCCCAGGGTAGCCACATGGAGAACACTGAGCATCAAGCACTGAGACCTTCCCAGGGTAGCCATATGGAGAATACTGAGCATCAAGCACTGAACACTGAGCCTGCGGCACCATCCCACAACTGCTTTCCTCCTGCAATGCCTCTTCCAAGAGCCCTGTATATAGGGGCACCCGAGGCTCCCACAGCCCGAATCCTGAGGGGCTCACAACATGACAGGTTTTCAGATGTGGGGCCCACCCACACCGTGATGGACAGATCACCCAAAGTGCTCACGAGGGCAGCTCTAGCCTTCCTGCACAGGATGCCGGCCACATACTTGGTGGTGGTGGTGGTGGGGTTACGTGCACCTCCTCTGGGAGTTTCAGGACAGGGAGGGGTAAGAAGGAGAGACAGAATCTGTTTGTGATAAATATACCCTGTCAAAAGCAGCTTCGGCTCTCCAGTGAAGCCTTTCAGAGCCACCTGAGTCCTCGGCTGGGCTTTGAGGCCTGGCAGGGATTGCTGCAAATGTGTCAGTGTGCAGCAGCAGCAGCAGCAGCATTTTTTTTGTTGTTGTTGTTGTTTGTTTGTTTTGAGGCAAGGTCTCATTGTAGCCCAGACTGGCCTTGACTCATAACGATCCTCCTGTCTTAGCCTCCAGAGTGCTGGGATGATAGGTGCGTGCCACCTCGCCCAACTACAACGCAACTTTGACGATACTCTTGGCTGCCTCTCTGCCCATGAGTTAGCCCCCAGGCCTTCGGCCAGCCCCTGGCCATGACCATGACTTTTTTCCCAATTCAGGAATCAGTTTGGAGGCTGGGCTTCCACCTGCGGCAGAGGGGCCAGAATCCAAGTGGTGATTCAGCTAAAACAGAATTCTGACGAATCCTGCGCCAGGGCGTACCCACCGCATCTCTGCTCCAGGAGTGTTGATAAAGTGCCTTCCTGAGCGCCTCATTTTTCCCATTGTGACAACTCCATATCTACTGTTCCCTGTCACTGTGGTGACAGCCTTCTAATGATGAAAACAGCCTCGGTGTCATATAAATTCTTCCCAAACCCCAAGGGGCTGGAAGATCAGGTTTGGGAAGAACCAAATATTTTCCACATGGCCAAAAGAACAAAGCTGTCAACAATAAAGACTTGTGTTCAAATCATGTCCTGACCTTTTCCCAGCTGTGTGACCCTGTGTGACAAGCTATTTAATCTCTCTCCAAGAGTCACTTTCTACAGCAGAAAGTGAGAACAGAACCTCATAAGGTTATCCTGAGTACCGAAGACGACAAAGGAGAATCTGACATACAGTGTGTTCAATAAATGAGTTCCCTTTTCCAGTAAACATGGGTATATGACATGGGAATCTCTATCATTTTTTTGGCACCAACACAGTATGGGGGAAGAAGGGACCCCACAGGAATGGCTTGGTCAGATGGGAATGGGGGGGTCCGTTACTTTCCGTATGCTGCTGGCTGGAGTCCATCAGTCCTCATGGCTTCTCCTCCATGAAGCTGTCCTTGGAGCCAGTCCCTTACATTCCACAGCTGCCATTTGGGCTGTCCTGCATCTCTCATCCCTTCGTCTACCTTTTATTTATTTATTTATTTTTATTATTTATTTGAAAGTGACAGACCGAGAGAGAAAGAGGCAGATAGAGAATGGGCCTCCAGTCTCTGCAAACGAACTCCAGATGCATGGGCCCCCTTGTGCATCTGGTTTACGTGGGTCCTGGCGAATTGAGCTTCAAACTGGGGTCCTTAGGCTTCACAGGCAAGTGCTTAAACCACTAAGCCATCTCTCCAGCCCTATATTTTTTTAAAAATTCATTTACTAGAGAGACAGAGGAGGGAGGGGGAAAATGAGCATTCCAGGGTGTCTAGCCACTGTAAACAGACTCCAGATGCATGTGCAACCTCATGTATCTGGCTTTTGTGGGTCCTGGGGAATTGAACCTGGGTCCTTTGGCTTTATACGCAAGCACCTTAACCGCTAAGCCATCTCTCCAGCCCCCAGCTCTCTTTTTCTTCAAATTTATTTATTTATATTTTTTATTGACAACTTCTTTAATTGCAGACAATATCCCATGTTATTTCCCTCCCCTCCCCCCAGCTCTCTTTTTGATCAGTTACTCCTCTTGTGACAAGGGAAGACCCGTCCCCAATCTCACCTGCCTTCATCTTCGCTCCCCGCTGTCCCTGAACTCATAGGAATAGGCTACTTTCTCTTTTGTGCATCAAAATCTTTGAATCTGTTGTTCTGGAATGTCCTTCCATTCTCTGCTCTGGGAAATCTTAATTATCCAGCCCTTGCCATCTTTGTGACACTTTCTACTCCCAGAGCACTAGCACTTAGCCTTGTGGCCTTGGCTGCCTCTCTAGGCCCAGCTTCTCAGGGCACAGGGCTGCACATGGGCAGTGCTTGCCAATGCGGGCAGTGTGGGTGAACAGTGTGGCGTATCCTCCTTCATGGAAGCTTCCTTCTAAAGGGGCAGCACTTGGTTCAGGGTGGCTAGCTAGGGTCCTACTGGAGCACGCCTGGCCATGTGTATAGACAAGGCTTGGGGATGTAGTGGTTCCAGGACAGGGAAGAGACAAGGGAAGGGTCTCAGAAGCACGAGATCTGAAGAGTTGGGTCTACCTCTGGAAGACTGACATCCTTCAGTCATTTTACAGTCGGGGGAACTCAGGGGAGTTACTGGCTAGAAGGTATCCGAGAAGTTGCATGCAGCTAAAATGGGAGTCAGCCTGGGCCAGCCCTGGAGCAAGATTCTTTTCTTCATTAAGATGCTGCCTTCTGCAGCAACTGCAACGCAGCTCCCAGAGGAGACAGCAAAGCTTACCCTGAAGAACTGTATCGGTGTGGTATTTGTTCCTGATACTTCTCCACAGACAGGAGGATGGATGGGTGGATGAATGGATCGGGTGATCCATTTGTGGGTGAATAGTTAGATGAGTGGATCACGGGATGTATGTATGTATGGGTGGGTGGGTAGGGTAGATGGATGAGTGGAGAGATGGATGGATGGATGACTAGATGGGTGGGTAGGGAGATTATGTATGGGTGGGTGGTGGATGGATGGATGCATGAGTGGGGTGAATGGATAAGTGGATGGATGGAGAATAGGTTGATCTTCTTGCAGAGGTTCTGGCCAGCCATTTCCTGCAGCAAGGCTGCTTGTGGGTCACAAAATCAGAGCTTAAGCTTCAAGGGACCTCCATGATGTGACCTTATGTGATGGTGACCCTTGGAAATAGGGGTTACTCTCCTACTGACAGGAAGCTCCAGAATGACTCTAAAACAAGAGACTCCTCTAATTCAGTGACAGTGTTGGCCAGTCAGTGACCTGCCGTCCCACTGAATGTCCAGAGTCTCCACTCTAATTGCGGGGAGGCAGGCTGGGGGAAGAAGTGAGAAGTCCTCCATGTGAGAGAAGAGGGACACCCAGACACGATAAGGGAGGGGTCAGGGATAGCAGGTTAGACGAAGCCAGCATATTTCCTCAGGGACAGTGTCTTGATTTGGATCAGAAATAGGTGAGTGACCTGAAGAAACCTAGCACTTATTTGTATGCTTTTTGGTATTTTTCTTCATTTTTTAAAATGAGAGAGAGAGAGAGAGAGAGAGAGAGAGAGAGAGAGAGACAGACAGGGCACACCAGGGCCTCTCAGCTGCTGTGAATGAACTCCAAATGCATACGCCCCCTTGTGTGCATATGCGACATTGTGTTCTTGTGTTTTTTGCATCTAGCTAAATGGACCTGGAGATCTGAACAAGTACTCTTAGGCTTCGCAGGCAGGCGCCTTAACCGCTAAGCCATCTCTCCAGCCCTTTTCTTCAGTTTTTAATAAATGTTCCTTTCAAAAACAACCTCTCTTGTTTCAGTTTAAATTGAGAGGCAACAGAGCTGGGTTTAGATGGGTAACTCTAGGAGCTGGGAGGAGGATGTGGAGGGAGTTACAGGGTAGGCAGTCACAGCTAAGGAACACCGGCTAGAAGCAGGCTGGATTCCCTTTCTGCATAGATGAGCTGTTACAGGAGCCCAGAGTCAGGCCATAAGCAGGCCACTCTGAGCCCCTGATTCACCACGTCAGCCCAGTGACGCTTATGCACTTCCCCTGTGGGTGGCAGGACAGCCAAGAGGGTGGCTGGCTTGACTGCTGCTGCAGTGGGAGGTACACAGAATTGGCTTGCAGTGACTGCAAGAGTCTGACTCCAGGTATAAAAAGAGTAAGGAGGCAATAGACAGTAGAAAGGGGGCAAAAAGGCCTTGGGGAGCCTGGCCTAGCAAGGTTAATTGTTTCTTTCCTTCAGGAGATCTCATGCCACATTGAATAAATAACATACTATGCAATTGCAAAAGATGCGTTGCACAGTATATTAGATATACCACACTGTCACCGTGTCTGTCAGCCACCATCACGGTGATGGATGACTTATCAAAAGCCACTCTGACATTTCCAAATGCGATGTTTTGATAGAGGTGCCATTCAACAGGCCAAAACCTCAGATGGAACCTGAATGTAAATGAGGAACATTTACCACCTTTGTCTCACCTAGTTGAAGGTTTCTTGTCTAATAAAAAAGCTTGTTTTAGGCCAGCTAAGGAGGAAGAGAGAGGGGGTGACCAAAAGAGATGGAAGGTGGGCAGGTGAGAAGAAAGGGAGGCCACCCAAAGGAGAACAGCCGAGGCCAGAACAACTGGAACTCCAAGGAAAACAAAGCAGGTGAGCTGGCTTGGATTTTTACACAGGGTCATGTGATGACTGAGCAGAAAGGGGCAGCAGCACAAACAATGGCCTGAGTTGTCCTGCATGGTAGCCTCACATGTACTCACTGAGCAGCCGAGATGTATCGAGCTGGAACAGAGGTGGGCTATGCATGTGAAACGCACCAAATTTTAATGTGAAAACAGAATGTAATATAATCTCACTAATAAATTGGTTACTGATTACATTTTGAAACAATATTTTTATATATGGGCTGCATGGTATTAATCTCACCAGTTTCTTTTCACTTTTATTTTTATTATTTTTAAGATTTATATTTATTTATTTATGAGAGAGAGAGAGAGAGAGAATGGGTGCACCAGGGCCTCCAGCCACTGCAAACGAACTCCAGATGCATGCACCATCTTGTGCATCTGGCTTATGTGGGACCTGGAGAATCAAACCCGGATCCTTAAGGCTTCGCAGGCAAGTGCCTTAACCACTAAGCCATCTCCCCATCCCTCTTTTCACTTTTTTAGTGTACTCACTCAAATACTAACATACCACTTGGGGATTGCATTCTATTTCTCCTGGAGCAGTGCTAGCATACATCGTGTATTAGAGTTAGGTTCTAATTCCACCTCTAACATCATCACTTATTTGGGGACCTAGGTAAAGTTGAACCATTGAGAAGTGGCACAGGGCTGGCACTGGTTGGGTCAGGGGGTTAGCAGTGGGGACAAAGAGGAAGGGGCAATAATAGGATGCAAGTGAAGGGGGGGTCTCCCACAGTCTGTCCCCACTGTGGTGTAAGTCTCACTGCAAACTTATGTCATGTCAGAGTTGGAAGAGGCCTGATGGATGCTTCAATCCAGGGACCACAGGAAAGCAACTAGAAAATCCCTTCCTTCCCAACTTCTGAATTCATATACTTTCCAGCCCCCAAGAACCTCCGGTTAGTGCATCCACCCCCAACCAACCACAAAGTCCCTCCTACATGCGACATGCTTTATTCAAGGGGCACTGTTACCATGCAGTCAGGCCCCACCTTCCCCACTTTCCAGATGCAAGACCCAAGGCTCAAGGTCTCAATGTCACCCCACGGTGATGGCTCCTCTGACTGGAGCAAGGGCCTTGTGTTAGCTGTGTTGCCTCCATTGGCATGAGGGAGGCAGCAGGCGAGGCCAGGAAAGCTTTTGCCAAAATCGTCCATAGTCAGGAAGAAGAACCAGAGCCAAGATGGAGGAAAACAGGCAAGGGAAATGTAGAAGGTCACAGAAAATGCCTGGGTTAACACGCGGATTCAGATTCCAACCACATGCTCAAGTCACTGACTGAGAGGGGTAAGCTCCCTCTGCAGCATGAGACAGTCTGTTCCTATCTGATGCAGCTCAGAACCCAGCAGGGTGCTCATGTTGAAGGGTGGCCTCAGTGGGTTGGGGCTCTGGGCTGGACAGCTCCACATCTGAAGACCACTAGACCATAGGGTCCTGGAGGCCAGCGGTGGGCCCATTTTATCTTTGCATCCCCAGCATGTGGTATGGCCTTCAGCACACAGCTACGGAACAGAATAACTGCCCAGATGGGTGGAAGAATCAACAACCTAGCTGGAAATGAGGCGAGGTGGGGGTAAGGTATGGGTGATGAGGTGATGGTAGAAGAACACACGGACTGGGACCCTCAGGATGCTTCTCTCCCATTTCCTGCACCCACAAATATGCCAGGCACTGTGCTGGGTACAGGCCATGAACAAGAGCTGAAAGAAGAATGTGGGGGAGAAGAGGGACAATTATGCAAGCACTGACAGAAAACAGGGACGACTCTGGTGTCCTGCAGGGCTCTGACATTGACCGAGATCCTTCCCTTGTATTGTGGATACCTTCATGTTGCTGGGACAAAGCCCCTACTCAAAGCAGCTGATGGGAGGAAAGTTGTTATTTTGGCTTATAGTTCCCTGGGGAAGCTTTATGATGGCAGGGGATGCATGGCATGAGCAGAGGCTGGACGTCACTGCTGCCACAGTAGTTGGAAAACAGCAGCAGGACAGTGAGCAGAATTCTGGCAAGGGGGAGCTGGCCATAATATCCTAAAGTCCACCCTCAACAGCACACCTCTTCCAGCAAGGTTCCCCTTCCCAAACTGCCACCAGCTGGGGGACGAAGTTTTCAAAACACAAGGGGTTTATAGGGGAATGTCTGATTCCAACCATCACATCTCTCTCGGCTTAAATTTGCTGACTACAAGTTGAGGGTTAGACAAGCCAGGCCAAGATCACTTCCCACACTAACCCCCAACAGCTAGCAGATGTAAAGAATCATGGCAGGGCGGGTGCAGGGAGCAAGACCAGGTAGAGACTCCCTGGCCAAAGGAAGGCCAACAGACGCTCCTAAACGTAGGCCTATGGAGACTGCACTGCCAGAGGTAACTGGCTGTGACAAGAAGCAAGCCAGTCAATTCTGTTCAATAAAACTTTGATTGCCTATGAACCTTGTAAACAGGTAGCTCCCATGTGGGCTGGAGGCTCTCTTCCCTCTCCCCTCTTACTGTACCTGTCCTGGGCACTGTGCCAACTCTAAAAGCTCCCTCAGCCCCAGCTGCAGGGCAGGCAGCTAAGGGTTAAATGCCCACTGGCAGGTGAGGACCCAGGCCTGGGGGACAGTGGGAGAGGGAGGGAGCCGGAATCACTTAGCTCTCATTAGTCCAAATTAAAATCAGGAGTGAGATGACAATTACAATTTGCAGTGGGCTAATTGTTTTTCCTCAGAAGCTGATCGCTTTGCAGATTGGGGAAATTAATTGTTTAAGTCCCAGGTGGATTAGCTTTGAACCCAGTGGAGGGAGGCAGGCCCTGCCTCCCTCCACCTGGACACCACTTGTGGGGCTTCTGCTCTTACTGGTTCTCACTCAGGGACAGACTGAGGGTCTTGGTCCTAGTAATCTTCCTTTGTGTGGGAAGCTTTGGCAGGGAGTCAGGATTGGTGTGTGTGTGGGGGGGTTTTGGCCTGCCTCATCCTACTTGCCATCAGCTTCCTTGGGTTTGTCAGAGTTCCTGTCCCCATTGCCCTTGGGCATTTTAATGGCCACCATAGTGTTCAATCATTCACTTACCAAGCCCAATAGCCTACTGTGTGCCAAGCAATGTCTAAGGAGACACTGACATGTACACTACAGACACAGTCACTCTTCTCATGGAGGTGACGGGGTGAGGGGTCGTGTCAGTGAAAAGTGGTCAGAGAATGAGGGTCTGAAGGTACTTAGATAGGCAGAAAAGCCCTCTAAACCTCTCTGGCCTGGTAACTGTTAACTTACATGGCAAAAGTCACTTGGAAGATGCCATTAACGTTAAAGGCTTTAGTGTTAGAATGGTTAGAGTTATCTGGGAGGGCAGCTCTAATTGCATTCTAACTGAAGCCATCAGAGAGGGGACCTTTCTCCAGCTGGAAGCAGAAGAGGGATGCCCACCATGTCCTCTTACTGGTACTGAGGCTTAGGAGGCTGTGCACAGCACAGCACAACAGAGAGGCCTCTGGGAACTGAGGGTAGCCCTCAGCTGACAGCCAGCATGGAAACACAAATGCTGGCCCCACAATAGGACCTGATGTCACCAACCACCCAAATGAGATCTGAAGCAGATTCCTCCGCAGCTGACACCTTGGTTTGTCCTTTTGAAACCTGGAGCAGAGTAAACAACCAGTCAGTCCAGCTGGACCTCTGAGGTGCAGGACCACGTCATAACACACATGGGTGACTGACTCTAAGCCACTACAGCTGTGGTAACACATCCTGGCAACCATCAAAATCTTCTCATTTTTATTGATTTATTTGAGAGAGAAAAAGAGGCAGAGAGAGAGAGAGAGAGAGAGAGAGAGAGAGAGAGAGAGAGAGAATTGGTGTGCCGGGGCCTCCAGCGGTTGCAAACAAATTCCAGACCCTCATGTCATCTTGTGCATTTGGCTTATGTGGGTCCTGGGGAATTGAACCTGGGTCCTTTAGATTTGCAGGCAAATGCCTTAACCGCTAAGCCATCTCTCCAGCCTAACAATCAAAATCTTTTTTTTTTTTTTTTTTTTTTTTTTTTTGGTTTTTCCAGACAGGTCTTGCTCTAGCTCAGGCTGACCTGGAATTCACTATGTAGTCTCAGGCTGGCCTTGAACTCACAGCAAGCCCCCACTTCCAGTGACAATCAAAATCTTAACCAGGGTACTATGGTAGTGACGTGGTGCTCTTCTCTCCCGGTGTCCTCTGTGAGGAGGGGACTTGTGAACTGAGGCCAGAAAGATGATGAAGTAGAGTGAGGACGTATTAGTTCCTGTCTCATTTCTGTAAACAAATGTCTGACCAGCAACGTAAGAAAGGAAAGGATTTATTTTGTGATGGCACAGTGGGGAAGGCATGGTAGGGCCAGCTTGTCACATTCAGGCAGAGACAGGAAGCAGAGGCAAACGCAAAGTGGGACTGAGCTATAAAATCTCAAGGCCTGCCCCCAGTGACCCAGTTCTTTCAGAAAGGTTCCATTTCACAACCTTCCCAAAGTGCCACTAGCTGGGGACCAAGAGTTCAAACACATGAGCCTATGGAGGGCATTTTACATTACATACCACAGTAGGGGATAACCAACTTCTCTCCATTTCCTATTTTTTTTAAATTAAATTTATTTTTTTTAATTTTTTTAAATTTTATTTTTATTTATTTTTGGAGAGAGGACAGAGAGGGAGAAGGAGACAGACAGAGAATGGGTGCGCCAGCAGTCTCTCAGCTGCTGTGAACAAAATCCAGATGTGTGCGCCCCCTTGTGGGCAAGTGCGGCATTGCGCCCTTGCGTCACTTTGCATCTGGCTAAACGTGGGACCTGGAGATTGGAACCGGGTTCTTTAGGCTTAGCAGGCAGGTGCCTTAACCGCTAAGCCATCTCTCCAGCCCTTAATTTATTTTTTTCATTGACAATTCTATAATTATAGACAATAAACCATGGTAATTCCCTCCCTCCCCCCACTTTCCCCTTTGAAACTCCACTCTCCATCATATCCCCCCCTTTTTTTTTTTTTTTTTGAGGTAGAGTCTAACTCTGGCCCAGGCTGACCTGGAATTCACTATGTAGTCTCAGGGTGGCCTCAAACTCATGGCGATCCTCCTACCTCTGCCTCCCGAGTGCTGGGATTAAAGGCGTGTACTACCACGCCTGGCTCTTCCATTTCCTAATTTTAACACTGAAGTCCTGCATCCTCAAAACCCCTCCATCCCAGGACAAACCCATGGTAGCAGAAGGGATAGCAGGGCAAATACTCTGAAGAGGAAGCTCCTGAGGGGAGCTCTGTAAGTCACAGGAGCAGGATACAGAGACTGCTAGAGATTTACCAGCAAAACCATGGAATAGAGACTGAGCAATTAGAGCCAAAGGGAGAGGGCCTCTGCTTCCCTCGCCCCCTCCTCCCAGTGGTGCAGCCAGTGAGGTTCCACTGCTTGTCCTGCCCCGTGCTGCCTCCTTTTTCCTCTGTGCCTTTCTCCCCCAGCTTGCCCCTACAGTGCCCAGGAGTCTCCATGTACCAAGGTACCATGTGCCTGCTGCTGCCTTCCCCAGTGGGGATGTTGGTATGCTGCCAAACAGCACATAGCAGGGGGAATTTTTCAAGATGACTTTAATTAGGGAGACAATAGGAGGCTGGAAAGAAGGAAGGCAAAGATCCTGGACAGCTTTGTGCCCTGTCAAAACGGTGGCTGTGCACCTGAAGAACATCAGGGTGGAGGAGGAGAAAGGAGAAGGCAAGTGGGCACAGGGATCTGCCCCAGCTCCTGTCCCATCTTTATGGTGCCTGTTTCCTCCTGGGGCAGCTGCTGGAGTTGGGACAGTGTATCTGTTTGGGCCTTGGGTGAGCAGGCAGAGTGGTGCATGGAAGAGCAAAGTAGGACCATTTTTGTCTCCTTATCTGTTTAATGTCTGGAAACTTAATTGTTCTGAGCCTCAGTTTCCTCTTCTATACAATTAAGAGCATTAATACCTACTTTGCAGGGTGTTTATAAAGATCAGAGATGTCAAAAAGTGCTTCATGTGGTTCAGTGGGTAAGAACAAGCTTTGAATGTGGAATGTCCCCCATAGGCTCACGTGTCCCCAACAGTTGGCATAATTTGAGAACATTGTGGAACTTGGGAGGTGGAGCCTTGCTGGAGGAAGTGGGGTTACTAAGGATGAGCCTTAAGGTTTCATAAGTCAGCCCAACTTCCTATTCATCTTCTGCTTCCTGTCTACTGATGTGACAACTGGCTCCCTGTTCCTGCCATGTCTTTCCTGACATGATGAACTCTATCCTCTGGAACTGAAAGCCAAAATAAACTCTTTCCACCAGGCATGGTGGTGCACACCTTTAATCCCAACACTCAGGAGGCAGAGGTAGGAGGATCACTTTGAGTTTGAGGCCCGCCTGAGACTACATAGTGAATTTCAGGTCAGCTTGGGCTACAGTGAGACCCTACCTTGAAAAAAAATAATTCTTTCCTTCTCTAAGTTGCTTCTGTTCCAAAATTTGTTCATAGCAATAAGAAAGTAACTGATACACTTAGCAAGCATGAGGACCTGAGTTCAATCCCCAGTACCCACATGAAAAGCCAGGTGTGGCCACACCCATCTGCAAATCCAGCACTGAGGTGGGCAGAGACAAGAGAATTGTTGGGAGTGACTGGTCAACCAGTCTAACTGAAAGATAGTGCAAGCTCCAGGCTACAAAGGTTCAAATCCAGCCTTAGCTGAATCTAAATGCTCAGGACCCTCAGGGCTTCTCTTTCTTCTTTTTTTCTTCTTCTTTCTCCTTTCCTCTATCATTCAGGCACTAATTTCTATGCCAGCACTCTGCTGGAATGCAGGCTGTGAGGCTTTGCAAGCGAGTACCTTAACCATTGAGCTGTTTCTCTGGCCCACCAATGTTATATTTTGATGTCTGTCTTCTCAGGCTTTTTCTGATAATAGGAAATATTCTATTTGTCTCTCTACCTGGAGCCACATGTCCTCTCTGTTTTCCACCTTGGTTTGGCATAGTATATCCTTAATCCACTCTTGTAAAAAGAAGTAAGTTTCTTGAAAATCTGCATGCTTGAACATGTCCTTAATCAGCATGGTTAATTGACAGTTTGCTGATACAATTTCACATTGAGAACAATTTTCCCTGGCTGTCTGAAAACACTGTTCCATTGTTTACTAGCTTCCAGGTTGCTGTTAAGAAGTCTGTTGTATCCTAAAGCCTGTCCTTGCCTTTCTGGATACTTCTAGAATCTTCACTTTATCCCTGATGTTAGGAAATTTCAAAATGTGTGCTGGCAGAAGCCACTGCTTTGAGATAAGGTCTTGATATGTTACCCAGACTTGTTTCAACCTTCTGGACTTAAGAAATCCTCTTATTTTAGCCTCCCAAGTGCTGGGACTACAGCCACTGCGCTCAGCTTTTATAGGGTTCTTTTTGCATTAATTGTGCTGGTTCCTTGTGATTTAAAAAGCAATCAATCTGTATTTAAGGAAGTAGTCTGTCTAAGTGTTTTGGAGCTCTGGGGTTCAAACCCAGGGCTTTGTGCATGGAAGGCAAAGGTTGCACCACTCATTAATATCCCAGACCTTGGTTTGTTGAGAAAGCATCATGCTATGTAGCCCAGGATGGCTGGAAACTCTTGGTCCTTCTGCCTTTGCCTCTCAAGTGTGTCGCCACACTCAGAACATATTTTAACTTCCCAAGAGCTCCTTCTTTCTTGCATCTGCCTTAAAAGCAAAATCATCCATATGCTCAGCTGATAAATGGATTAGAAATAGAGTACCAATAGTCTGATACTGTTATCCAATCATAACAAGGAATGAAGTCATGACACATGCTACGACATGGATGAACCTTGAAAACATTGTGCTCAGTGTAAGAAGCTAGACACGAACAAGTACACATTAGATGGTTCCGCTTATATGAGATGTCAGAATAGAGGCAGAGTGGTTTAGTGATTGCCAACACCTAGGGAGAGAAGAATGAGTGACTGACTACTTAAATAGGTATGGGTTTCTTTCTAGGATAATGAAAACATTCTAGAATTAGTGGTGATGGATGAACACCCTTGTGAACATACAAAACCCCACCAAATTGTGTGTTTTAGCAGGTTGAATTTTATGATACGTGAACTACCTCTCAATTTTTAAAAAGTATCCTTTGGGGCTGGAGAGGTGGCTTAGCAGTTACGGTGCTTGCCTGAGAAGCCTAAGAACCCAGGTTCGATTCCCTAGTACTCACATAAACAAGATGCATAAGGTGGTGCATGTGTTTGGAGATCACTTGAGGTGGCTAGAGGCCCTGGCACACCCATCTCTCTCTCTCTCAGACAATAAACAAAAACTTTAAAGTATACTTTGTTCTTATTTTGTGGGCATAATGTCCTCTCATCTCTTCTCCAAAATATTATTTGATTTTTCATATTATTTTCTGTTCATTTTGGCTTATTCTTTTTTTTTTTTTTGAGGTAGCATTTTACTCTAGTCCAGGCTGACCTGGAATTCACTCTGTATTCTCAAGGTGGACTAGAACTCATGGTAATTCTCCTACCTCTGCCTCCTGATGCTAGGATTAAAGGTGTGTGCCACCATGCCCTGGTGGCTTATGCTTTTTTTTTTCGAGGTAGGGTCTCACTCTAGCCCAGGCTGACCTGGAATTCACTATGTAGTCTGAGTAGCCTCGAACTCATGGTGATCCTCCTACCTCTGCCTCCCAACTGGTGGGATTACAGACGTGTGACACCACTCCTGGCTAGCTTATGCTTTAAAAAATATATATTTATTTCCAAGTTGGGAGAGAGAGAGAGGGGAAGGGAGGAAGAGAGAAATGGAAAGAGAGAGAATGGGAATGTCAGGGCTTCTAGCTGCTGCAAATGAATTCTAGATGCATGTGCCAGTTTGTGTATCTGGCTTCATGTAGGTACTGGGAATCAGATCCTGGTTGTTAGGCTTTTCAGGCAAGCGCCTTAACCACTGAGCAATCTCTCCAGTCTGGGTTTTGCTTTCTTTAAAAAAATATGTATTAGATGCTTTCCTTTAAAATCTAGTACTTGTTAGCCATGGTCTGTATTTATGAGGGAGGAAGTGAAAGTCTGATTAAAAGGGTACATGTGCTTGGGCAGAACTTGTGAATTGTGGGAGGTTTCAAACCAGTGCTCCCAGCATCACCATGTATCCTGCTACCACCATTCCTAGAACGACCTGGTGGAAACAGCAAAGAGGCTCCTCATTTTACTTGAAAATGTTCAGCAAGGCTCCATTTTTCTGTATATTGTCTCATTCCTCACTCATATTTGTGCCTATGTTCCCAAGGCATCATTTCTTGAGATCAGTCTCTTTGGGAAGCAAAGTTCTGGCTGAGATACTATGTGGTGAAGCCAGGACAACCATGGGGTAAGATATGGTGAGGAAGTGACCTGGGGTACCACTGTTCTATGCCCTACTTTCAGACCATGAAGTTCTGGGCCTTTCTGTGGCTGGAATCTTCCCATTTCTCATGTGCTGACCTCCTTGTAGGCCTTTAAGAGGTTTTTGTTCTCTGCCAAGCCAGTGAATTTCTCAATTTCCTAAACTGGATGGATGCTGCTTATTGGCCTGGCTTGGCCTTGTGGGCCGGCATCTTTTTCACTCCCCTGTTCTTGTTTTAGTGTGGATTGGAAGGCACCGAGACCTCTGGATGTGTCTAGTCCATCATGCTTAATCAGAATGCCCTCCTAGCTACTGTTGCTTGAAAGGGGCAGCAGACACTAGCATTCTCAGGTTTATTTCAGATTTATTACAGGTTTATCTCAGGTGTTTTCCGCTGTCATGACCCTGATCTATGTGAAACAGCCTATACTACTGACTTGCAAGGCTGTGAGATTGGTATCGGGAGGGCTCCTGGCCAGCTGTGAGTTAGGGGACTGTGCCCTTGCTAATCATCTTTGTTACATTTTTTCAGTCATACTTTACTGCATTTTATGGGGGAAATGATGTGGTTGTACCTCATCCATGGATTCCTAAAGGGCTATGATGTATCCCTGGAGAATGTCAAGGGTCTCCTGTACCTCTGTTGCTATGGAAACTAGTTCCCTGGTGGCAATATGGCTTAACAACATCCACAATGATGTGATACACATGGATTCTAACAGAGAGTGGTCCCCAGAGAGCTAGCCACCCTCCCCCTCATCACCAGCCATATCCTCCTTCATGTCTCCAGCGTCTCCTCCCAGCCTAACACCTTACCCAGGGCCTGGCCTGGAAGGCTTCAGCTCAGGGGAAGGTGGGGAGGGGAAGATGAGCCTGTTTGCCTGCTAAGGTCTGGAAAATGCTTCCAAACCACTTCCCAAGACTTCGGCATCAGGGTCACCTGAGAGAGAGGGATGTAGAGCTCTTACAGTGGTCAACTGTCAGGATAGGTGTATGTATGTGGTAGATAGTTCAAAAGTCATTTGTGGGGCTGGAGAGATGGCTTAGTGGTTGAGGCACTTGCCTGAGAAGCCTAAGGACCCAGGCTCGATTCTCTAGGTCCCACATAAGCCAGATGAACAAGATGGTGCATGTGTCTGGAGTTCGTTTGCAATGGCTAGAAGCCCTGGTGCACCTAATTCTCCCTCTCTCTCTTTCTCTCCCTCTGTCTCTGATAAATAAATAAAAATAAGCCAGGTGTGGTGGTTCACGCCTTTAATCCCAGCACTCAGGAGGCAGAGGTAGGAGGATTGCTGCAAGTTCAAGGACACCCTGAGACTACATAGTGAATTCCAGGTTAGCCTGAGCCAGAGACCCTACCTTGAAAAACAAAAAACAAAACAAAACAAAACAAAAAAACCAAAATAAATAAATAAATATAAATAAAAAAATTTTAAAGTCATTTGTGTATGGTTTTGAAATGCATAGGGCGTTTATGCCCCAACATAATTACTATGCAAATTAGTTAACATGCGTGAAGTGCTCAGAATAGCCTGGCTCATGGTAAGTGCTTTGTGTTTGCTATTATTATTACTCAAATTGGATTTAGCTTGGGTCCATATAAAAACAAATTTGCAGGGTGGAGAGATGGCTCAGTGGTTAAGGCGTTTGCCTACAAAGCCTAGTGACTGGGTCTGATTCCCCAATACCCATGTAAAGCCAGATGCACAGTGGCATATGTGTCTGGAATTTGTTTGCAGCGGTTAGAGGCACTGGTGCACTCATTCTCTCTGCTTGTAAATAAATTTAAATAAATATTAAAAAAATAAAATATAGGGGCTGGAGAGATGGCTCAGTGGGTAAGGTACTTGCCTGCAAAGCCTAAGGATCCAGGTTCAATTCCCCAGTACCTACCTAAAGCCAGATGCACAAGGTGGTGCATGAGTCTGGAGTTTGTCTGCAGTGGCTGGAGGCCCTGGTGTGCCCATTCTGTCTACCTCTATTCTCTCTGTCTCTCTCTGCTTACAAATAAATTTAAAAAAACATATTTAAAAACATAGAAATAAAAACAAATTCCCATTCTTTGCCTCTTTGTAAAATCAATGCCTTAGGGCTCCAGCAACTGACAACTCCTGGGTCTTTGGTCTCTCTTTAGGAGAGAGGCTAAGCCACCACTTATATGGCTTGTTGGTTCCCTTCCATCACTGGGTTGACATTTTATCAAGAACCAATCTCCATCTCTCCAAGTGATGTCTGGATTTCTTGCTGACTTGAACCCAGATGTTCTGTCACATCTTCACTGGGTTGACATTTTACCAAAACCACATTGGTGACCGCGAAGGCATTTGTGGCTTCTCTCTCCAGGGCACCCTCCTGCTACCTTCTTTGGGCCAGGAAGGCCCTGCTTCTCTTCCCCTGCTTGGTATTTATTGTTCCAGCACACCTTCATCCTGCAATGGCCCCGGCTATCTCAGCTCTCCAGTGTCGTCTCATCACCCTGCTTGCGCTCCTTCCGCATCGCCTTGCCCTCTCTGTCAGCATCACCATCACCTCACTTTTCCCTTCCCGGCGCTCGGAGCACCTGTGCAAAGGTCTTGTTCATTTTTATAGTCAGAACACCCAGCATGGGGCCTGGAACCTAGTCAATAGTTAAAATATTTGTTTCTCTTTTGAGAATGACAGAACCATCTTTCTGTGTTGTCTTGTTTTTCTGGTGCTTGCCAGGTGTCCTCTGCCTGCCTTTTCCACTCTCCCTTACTCCTATGTGCACGCATACACCCACATGTACACACACTCATCCTCTCTAGTTTCCCCAGGAGCCTCTTGGACTGCTCCTCTGTCTGCCTGGATGGGGGAAGGAGATGGTGTTTCCCAGTGCCAGGAAAGCCCTTCTGACCCCAGCTGCGGAGAGAGGCGGAAATTGGCTCTGTAGCTCAGCATGTCCGCACTGATACCTAGACGAGGACGAGGCTTGTTCTGTGCAATTTCCATCTCATTTGTCTCTTCATTTGTAGCTGAAATTGGTCAATTTCATCTGGAGTGTGCCTGGACTTTGTAGCAACACACACCCAACAAATGAGCAGCCTTAGTTGCTGTCTGTAGAGTGAATGGCAGGGGGGGCTGGCCCAAGGGCTCCCCAGTTGCTGAGCATCCCTCCCCATGTGTGAAAGCTTGAAGGATGGTGTTCAGATGTGGTCTCCACAAGGCTAGGTGAGAAGAGGCAGGAAACTGCAATGGCTGGGGTTTAGGGTTTGGGTTTGGGAGAACTGATCTCTTTCAGTATCTTGGAAGAGGCCAAAGCACATGGGATGGCAGATTGCTCTTTTAAGAGTACACAGCACGGAAATAATTTTGAGTGAAAGACGTCAAGCGCTCCGTGCGCGTGAAGTTAGAAATGGGTGAAGTAAATTCACACTGCGAGACTCCTAATAGTGGCACCTCCTTCAGTCACAGTACGAGGAGGAGAGAGAGGGCTGTGGTCTCTCTTTACATCACACGTCTGTGTTCAATGGTTGGGTCTGGGAACGGTAACATGGAAACATGGGGGGGGGTGGCCCATGGACAAGTTCAGCCAGCTGCCCATGGGGGATCTGTTTGCTTTACTACATGAGTTCTCCCTCAGTAAAAACAGGGGGGCAGTCATGCCAATGTTCTTCAAATTTTATTGTGCATAACAAGTTTATGGAAACTTATTTAAAACTCAGATTTCTGGACCCTCCAATCTGAAGTACTGTCTGGAAATAGGCATTTAAAAAATTTTAATTTATACATACACTTATACATATGTGAGGTTAGATTTAGGTGAATTAACGTTGACCTCTGGCCTCCACATGCACACACCCATACACAATGTAGATTCCATATGCAATAACACACACACACCCCTAGTCATGTATTTGGTTGGGAATCTTTCTTAACTCCACTCCACTTTTTTTTTTTTTTTTTTTTTTTTTTTGATTGATTTTTTTCTTTCTTCTTCTTTTTTTTTTTTTTTTTTTTTTTTTTGGTTTTGCAAGGTAGGGTCTCACTCTGGTCCAGGCTGACCTGGAATTAACTATGTAGTCTCAGGGTGGCCTTGAACTCTCGGCGATCCTCCTACCTCTGCCTCCCGAGTGCTGGGATTAAAGGCGTGAGCCACCACGCCCGGCTATGATTTCTTGCTGAACCTGAAACTCTCTAACTCAGCTACACCAGCTAGCCAGCAAGTCGCAGGGATCTTCTTGTCCCTGCCTCCCAGCTCTGGGATTACAGATCTGAGCCTTCGTGCCCAGCTTCTTTTTTTTGGGGGGGGGTTAATTATTATTTTTTATTGACAACTTTTATACTTACATACAAAAAACCCACCTGATATTTCCCTCCCCTCCCCCCATTCCACTTTAGAACTCCAGTCTCCATCATATCCCCTCTCTCTCTCCATTAGTCTCTCTTTTAATTTGATGTCATCATCTTTTTCTTCTATTTTGAGGGTCTTGCGGAGGTATTGCTAGGCACTGCAAGGTCATGGATATCGAGGCCAATTTCTGTCTGCGTGCCCAGCTTCTTATGTGGGATCTGAACTTAAGTCCTCATGCTGGCATGACAAGCACTTTCCTGACTGAGCCTTCTCCCCAGCCCAGAACCTGCACTCTTCATGTCTTTTCACTACAAAGGGTTATTTTGAGGAGAGGATACAAAGATCATATAAGACCACAGAGGGGCTTGGATAGCTACCTAGATGAAGAACATTCTTCCAGATGCCATGGTGGCAGATAGTATTAAAGGGCTCCCAGGCCTTGACAGAGAGGATCAGAGGTTGGCCAGAGGTGTGGCATAGAGGAGGCACCATCAGAATTGCAAAACAGATAACGGAAGCAAAAGGTCATTTTTCTGGGCCACGTAGGGTCAGGAGAGAAGCAGAGGCACTCTCCAGCGTTCCTGTTCCAAGGACCTTCCACAGGATGGCTAAAGAAACCTCAGAGAGTCAGCGACAGCACTGGGGAAAATGTGCCCCTCAGCCTAAGACTATAGGGCCTGCAGAATGGATTTGATCAGTCAGGCATCCTCCAGCAGGATGCTTGTTTGACAAGAAGAAGAAACTTGATATCAAAGACATGTGCCTAAAGATGAGGCCCTGGGGAGAGTGCAGACACTGTGGCATTTCCATAGATAAATGCCAGGACAGGCTGGGTGTCTGTAAATGTGTGCCAATGATGTCTTCTGAGCTGCTCTTGGCTTAAAGGTCTGGGAGGGCTAAGCCAGAAGGAGGCGAACCACACATAGGGAAAAGGGAAGAGAGCAGTATGTTCAATGCCAGACCCCACACAAGCACATTCTCTCTCTGGCACAAGTTTACAGATGATGAAACCAAGTGAGAAGTTCACCAACTTGTCTAAAGCCATAGACTCCCAAACTGGGAACTGGAAATCAGGTCTATAAGGCTTGGGATAGGACCTTTCTACCATTCTTAGCACTCCTCTCAGCCAGGGACAGGACATTTCAGAACCTGCAAAATACTCTCTCACACCTTCCCCTATTTGACTTTTGCAAGCATTTTGTGTGAGGCAGGTACTGAGTTCTATTCTAGGGAAGAGAAATTGTTCTACAGTTAAAGATTAACCGGTGCAGGCTAAATAACTGGTTGGTAGCTGGGACTTAAGCAGTTTGGGTGCTTCTAAGCACACTGCAATCCCTTTCCTGGGGAATATCTCCAGCCCTTATCATCAGTCTTGGAGCACTGGTGATGGACCTTCTAAGGAAATGGCTTATTTCTCTATGAGTAAAAATGGGCTGTCAGAGCTCTTTTCTCCTCTTGAGTGATTCGGGGGATTGGGCTGAAGAAAAGGCCTAGGTGGGGAAATGGAGGTCTGGAAGGCTTTGGTGAGCAGGTCATGGTTACACAGGATGCTGGGCCAGAGGTGAGACCTGAATCCACATGTTCTTACTGCTTTCTCTTCCATAGCCTTTGAGGATGTTCCTTTAACCTAAAGTTCTCTGCCTCAGGCACTCTTCCATGTCATCCATTTTAACTATAGTCCATGGAGGCCCAAGGTGCAAAGAGAGTCTCAGTGTTGGGATGGCAGCAGAGCAGCACTCCACAGACGTCAGTAAGGGGACAGGTGAGGGCAGATCATGCCATGGCATCCTGGATCACAGTCCTGATGCTACTAATAGGAACTTTCCCAGTTTTCTTCTAGGTTAGCCTGGTCAGTAAAGAATCAAACACAGGGCTGGGGAGATTTCTCAGTGGTTAAGGCACTTTCCAGCAAAGCCAAAGGACCCAGGCTGGATTCCCCAGTATCCACATAAAGCCAGATGCCCAAAGTGGCGCATACATCCAGAGTTTGTTTGCAGTGGCTGGAGGCCCAGGCACACCTATACTCTCTCTGACGCTGTCTCTATCTCCCTCTCTGTGTCAAATAAACACATGAGGCATATCAAAAAGAAGCTGTGTTCTGGGGTATCCTACAGTATCTGCATTCATTGGCTATGCCAAGTCTTCAAATAATGGCAAGCATCATAGGCCCTCCAAGTTTACGTGGTGATTATTATATTCAGTCGCCTCTCCACAGCAAACATTTTGAGTATATCTCAATATCTCCTGGCTGCCTGTTCTACTCTGGAAAATGCATCCTGCCTTCTCTAAGTCAGCTCTAATTAGACCAGCAATCAGGGGCTCTTGAGTCCTCACAGCACACTCCAGCACAGATGGAGAAGCTGTGAGTTATCCTGTGAGCTGTCGGTTGTATCTGTTTGCGTTCCTCTGGATTATCCATTCTTTGCACTCTGCCTTCCATCACCTTCCTAATGGAGAGGCAGGACACAGCACCCACAGGCCACCATTCATCTTCCCAACCCGACCCTTGGAGAGGCTATTAAGCTGCTGCTGCCAGAGAGAAGAGGGGAGGGAAAAAAAGGAAGCACATGGGGAGTGGTGGAGGGCAGAGATGCTCTGAGAACAGGGGCCATCCATAAGTCAGGCCAAGGAGAAACGATGGAAGCTTTTCAAAGTTCCCCAGACAGCAAGGCTGAGGCCAGTGCTAATGCGCTTCTGAGATGGCCTATCCATAGGAAGAGACCAGCCTCTGTAGTGGACTGAGGTCACTGCTGCCCCTGTCTCAACTAAAACATGAGAAAGCGTCCTCTCCAAAAGCATTGCAGAGGAAAATGTGGAAGCTGGCAGACCAGCCCTGTTATAGAGGCACAATTCCAGCTCATCCAGTCCTTTTCTGGCTGCTGCTCCAGCACTCCCTGCAGAGGTACACCCATCTGCACCAGCTTCTGAACAGGTCACCCTGCCCAACCTCCTAACTCCTGGTCCTCTTCTCTGTGCCTCCCACACCTGCCCATTCCACCTGCTTCCCATCGGGCTTACAGGGGAGAGATTTCCCCCTCTTAAAACCAGCTTCATCCCCACTGCCTCAGGAAACTCAGTAACTTCCTTACCTGCCTTCCTCCTCCTTTAAGAACAACCATCAGAAGTCTCCTTGGTCTGTCACTCCTTATACACAGATTCCCTCCTACAAGCCTCTAGAGTTGTCTTTGATCTCATGGCTCCAACCATCTGCATTTCTTCAGCTTTCAGTCCCTGGGAGCTCCTGGGACCATCGGCACAGCCAAGAACCTCTGCTTCCCAGGTCCTGGATCACTGTCTTCCTTGCTGTTCTATCTGTGGGACAACCCTCTGCTTTTCCAAAAGGGCCAGCCCCCCTTCCTTTGCAGGTTCTACACAGATCAGGTAGTTTCTTATGTTGCCAGTGTTAACTCAGGACCACCTCTTGCTCTTGATTTTTCTTCCCACTTCCGTTCCCTCCACCATCAAACTTCTAGTGTCCTTAGAACTGATCCTAAATCAGAAGTGGCATCCTTTTATTTGGTAGTAGCCCCACTTCCTAACAGTCCCTTCTATTTCCCCAACTACCATTTCATTTGAGTTAACTTTCTGTTACTGGAACACAATGCTTGGATAATCAACTTACAACGAGGGAAAATTTATGGAGCGCACAGTTTTGGAGGGTTAAGTCCATTGTCTGAATTGCTCCTGTTGCTTTGGGTCTGTGGTGTGGCAGTACATCACGATGGGAGCGTGTGGTAGAACAAACTACTCACCAATGACCTAGAACCTCCTAGTAGACTCCACCTCTTAAAAGCTTCACAACCTCCTAACAGTTACTCTGGAGGACAAACCTGTAACACCAGGGCTTCTGGGGGACACCTACTCAAACAACAGCACTGTCTCTTGGAAGATGATTGGTCAGCCCTCCTTCTGAGCTGTTCCATTGGCCAAGCGCTCCTGCATTCCAGGGGCTGAAGACACAGTCCAAAACAGGCCCGTAAAGGTCCAAATTACTGTGAAGTCTCAGGGCCTCCAGCCACTACAAATGAACTCCAGATGCATGCACCACTTAGTTCATCTGGCTTAGTTCATGTGGATACTGGGGAATCAAACCCCGGGTTGTCAGGCATTGCAGGTAAGCGCCTTAACCACTGAGCAATCTCTCCAGCCCTGACGTCTCATTTGAACCTCATACTTGGCCCATACTTGCTTTCCCAGAAGGTTTCCTCCCCGTTTCAGTGCTGAGAACTATGTTCCTGGGCCTACTCTTCAATGCCCAGCATGAGCACTGCTCAGTCAACACATTCTGTCCAGGGTTCTGGTCAACACAATCTGTCCTTTCCAAGTGTGACTACCGGTGCTCAGGCCTGCGTGATGAGGTTGGCATCTGGTGATTCTGAATTGCTTTGAGGAGGAGTCAAATTCATTGCCAACTCCTTGAGGCAGGGTCTAGTCACACCATCTTGATCGGTCCCTCTCACTTATGGCCCTTGGTAAAACCTTTATAGGCCAAAACGACAGGTTCCCTTCAAGCCCACAGGACGTATTTTCAAATATCCTGTGACAGTCCCACCTTGGGGACCCCACTCATTCCCAGTGTGTCTCTACTGGCAGGGGATGGCTGGCTTGTCACCTCACCTCTCAAAGAGAGGAGTGGCAGAAGGTGCTCAAGCAAGCCCATCTCCTGGGCACTGTGCCCAGGGTGAGACTGGTCCAACTTGTGGTTGCTTTCCAGTCAATCACATTTGGCTCTCCTCACCTCAGGTTGAGGACTTCAAATTGCTCCACAAATCCTCCTTAATTAAACCTCCTGAGGCTCCTGCTGAGTAGCTATAACTTGTCACCTCTTCCACAAGCAAGAACACCCCAAAAGACTTTTCAGCTCAGGTTGGCACTCTCAGGACCCAACCAATCATTTCCATAGACTGCTCCTGCATAGCCTGACCTGGGACCAGAACAGCCTGACCCAGCATAGTAAACCCTGACCCTCAAGCACCTACAAGGGCAGGAGCCAAAAAGGGCAAGATGAAAGGTTGCCTGCATTTTTTTTTTTTTTTGAGAGAGAGAGACACAGAGAGAGAGAGAGAGAGGGAGAGGGGGACAGATAGAGGATGGGCACGCCAGCAGCCTCTCAGCCACTGTGAACAAACTCCAGATGCATGTGCCCCCTTGTGGGCAAGTGCAGCATTGTGCCCTTGCATCACTTTGCATGTGGTTAAATGTGGGACCTGGAAATTGGAACCGGTATTCTTAGGCTTAGCAGGCAGGCACCTTAACTGCTAAGCTATCTCTCCAGCCCAGGTCACCTGCATTTTGACTAAACTAAACTAAACCTAACTAAACGAACAGCCTACAAATCATATGCAAAATACTATAAAAATATGGTACTTATAATGGAGCCAATAGTTTGGGGCATTTTAGAGAATAAAATGCCACACCTGTCTGTGATCAATATTTATTGCTCAATTTTCCTTTCCTAAGATCCCAAGTAAAGATGGGCATGGTGGTGCACGCCTTTAATCCCAGCACTCAGAAGACAGAAGTAGGAGGATCGCTGTGAGTTTGAGGCCAGCCTGAAACTGCACAGTGAATTCCAGGTCAGCCTGGGCTAGAGAGTGAAACCCTACCTTGAAGAAAAAAAAAAAAAGAAGATTCTAAGTAAAACTCATAGTGTAGTTATAGAGTAAGATATCAAGAGGAGCATATTTCGCTCTTGAAAATGTCTAGTGCACAGTAAATTGGACATGACTCTAACCTATATAAATTTAGATGCACATCCTCACTGGCAAGCATTTAGCAAGTTCCTGAGATGTGTCAAACAACTTGCTGGGTGTTAAGAAAAGAGCATAAAGTGCCCTCATGCAGTTGAGTGTAGCATATACACATCTATTAGTTTCCTATTAGTCAACAGCTATTAAATGCCACTTATTAGCCATATGACCCTGGGCAAGTTAGGTTTTTCACTTGTTAAATGAAGTAAGGAAAATGTCCCACAGTGGCCGAACAGTTAAACCAACTGCAGCATGTTCCTTTCTTGGAGTACTAGTCAGCAGCAAAGAGGAACAAATGAAGCCAGGTGTGGTGGCACACGCCTTTAATCCCAGCACTCAGGAGACAGAGGTAGGAGGACTGATTGCCATGAGTTTGAGGCCACCCTGAGACTGCAGAGTGAATGCCAGGTCAGCCTGGGCTAGAGTGAGACCCTACCTTGAAAAACCAAAAAGAAAAAAAAAAAGAACAAATGACACAAGCAACAATTTGGACGACCCTGAAGGAAATTATGCTAAGTGAAAAAAAAAAAAAAAAAAAAAAAAAAACCTAACAGTGAAAGATTGTAGCCTGTATGATTCCTCTTCTATAACATCTGGAAATCACATAATTATAGAGATGGAGAACAGATTGGTGGGTGGCAGGTACTATGGCTGGGAAGATGCAGTTCTAAAGGGGTAACAGAAGGCAATCTTGTTATGCTACACTTAAGTATCTTATTATATTATTATTTTTGAGAAAATGTCTTGCTATGTAGCATAGGCTAGCCTGGAACTCTGGGTAGCCTAGGGTGGCCTTGAATCCACAATCCTTCTGTCTCAGCCTCTGAGGTACTGGGATTACAGGCAGGTACATCAGCACACCATGCCTGGATTCAGTCCAGCGTTTTAATTTTAGTTGTAGTTACACAAAGCTATATACACACAAATGAGCACAAAATGTGCATAAGGTTTATGGGTTACACCATTATCAGTTTCCTGCTTTTTATTATTTTACTTTTGAGAGAGAGAGAGAATGGGGGCACCGGGGCCTTTCAGCCACTGTGAACAAACTCCAGATGTTGCACCCCCTTGTGTGCATGTGTGACATTGCATGCTTGTGTCACTGTGCATCTGGCTATGTGGGACCTGGAGATTTGAGCATGAGTTCTTAGGCATTGCAGGCAAGCGCCTTAGCTGCTAAGCCATCTCTCCAGCCCAGTTTCCTGCTTTTAATCTTGCACTATAGTTAGGCAAGATGTTAACATTAGGGGGGAGGATAGTTGAAGGGAATTTGGGACTTCCCTGTACATTTTTTTTTTTTTTTGCACCTCCGGTGAACCTATACTTAGTTTAAAAAACAAAAAGTTGCTCTGAGATTCAGTGTAGCATCTAGCACGCAGCAAACCTTCAGCATGTGTTGTTATTGTTCTACCACAGCATGCCAGCCAATGGGAATACCCATGTGAGTAGCACACACTCTGTCTTTGAGGAGCTTCCAAAACAGCAGAAGAGAAAGACCAGCAAAGAAGGCCCTTTACTAGAGCAAGCAGTGTGCTCAGTAAGTTGGTGGGGGGGGAGTTCCTAGGAAACATGGCACTGATGTAAGCAGAGGAGACTAGAAAGGGTCCCAGGGTCAGAGGTGTGAAGCACCATGGGATAGCTGAGGAACCAGGGCAGTTGGCTTTTACTTGGGCCAGCTGGGAGGCACTGAGGAGTCACCGAGAGGCTAGCAGAGGAGGCAGAAGCCAAGGCAAGGAGTGCATGCATGTCTGCAGAGATGGACTTGGTCCTTCAGGAGATAAGGTGAGGAGCCACAGATCTCCATCACCTTCTACCATCTTCATTCTTCACTATGGATCCTCTGGGCCCTCCTGCTCCTGGAATTCAGAGTACTCTGTCCCCAGAACTGAATGCAGGGCTATGAGGATCTGTGAGAAAAGGGAGAGGCCCAGCTGGCAGCTCAACTATGGAGGAAATCATTCTACTGCAATCAAACTGCAGGTTATCCCCCAGGCCCCTACCTTCTGTTCATCAAGGTTTGTTTCGGGTGTGACTCCATGTTTTGTGACGGATCATCTTTTTTATTATTTTTGTTTTGATTAATTGATTTATTTATTTAAGAGAGAGATAAAATGGCCGTGCCAGGCCTCTAGCTACTGCAAATGAACTCCAGATGTACGTGCTACCTTGTGCATCTGGCTTACATGGGTACTGGGGAATCAAACTTGGGTCCTTAGGCTTCAAGGCAAGTGCCTTAACCACAAAGCCATCTTAAGCATGCAGCACAAGCATGGAGGTGTAGCAGTAGAGAAAGCTTTGTCATGGGACCCCCAAGCACCAGGCAAGTGTATAACTCTGCACTTAGCAGACATGTGACTGCAGGTGAACCACCAAACCCCTCTAAGCCATGGCTTCCCCCATTGTGCAACAAGTGATCATACACATTCCAGCTACCTCACAGGGTGGCACAAAGGACAAATGCAATCAAACACTGTGACGTACGTAAAAGTTCTGTAGGTGCAAAGAGTGGCTCAAATGTCAAATGTGAAAGATTACTACAGAACTCTTGGTGAGGAGGAGCCTGCACTAGAAACTCAGAGACTCTTCCTGGAATCTGGGCTGGAGCTGGAGAAGGAGGAGGAAAGGGAAGTGGAGTGGAGGGAGAGTGGGGCAACAGCCCAGAACTTCCTTACATAATGGACCACTGACAAGGTGTGGACATCTGGTCTACCAACAATCAGATAGATGGGCTCCCCACTACTTTTTGTTGTTGTTGTTGTTGTTATTTGTTTGTTTTTTATTTTTCGAGGTAGGGTCTCACTCTAGCCCAGGCGGACCTGGAATTCACTATGTAGTCTCAGGGTGGCCTTGAACTCATGGTGATCCTCCTACCTCTGCCTCCTGAGAGCTGCGATTAAAGGCGTGCACCACCATGCCCGACATCCCCCTGTTTTTTGCCATGAGATTTTTTGTGTGTATTAAAACTAAGGCCTTTTGTTAATGAATTCACTTCTGAATCCTTTTACTTATTTGACATTTTTGTGGCTTTCTTTCTTTCTTCCTAGTTTGAGACAGAATTTTACATTGTAGTAGGGTGGCCTTGAACTTGTGATTCTCCTGTCCCTGCCTTCTGATTGCTAGAATTACAAGTGTATACTACCACATCCCAGCCCTTATTTGATACTGTTTTTTGAGACAGGGTGTCCCTGTGTAGCCCAGCTTAGCTTTGGACTTGAGATCCTCTTGCTGATGCCTCCTTAATGCTGGTATTATTAGATGTGTGTGCCACCATGCCTGGCCTGAATAGTTGTTTTCCTTTTTAATTTTATTAATTAATTTATTTAAAAAATTTTTATTGACAGCTTCTATACTTACAGACAATCTGACTAATTTTGAATACTGAATCTGTGCCAGATGTCAGTGACACAGGGTCACTAAACAGATGAGCACTGTGCTTATGGGGTCACAGCCTTGTGGCAGAGACAGAAGATACCCACAAAGCTCTTGATATAATTAGCTCTCAAGATTGGTGCTGCGAAAGAAGCACACAGGACATTGTGAGAGTATTCAACAGGGTTCTGGGATATCCTGGAGCTTTGGGAACCTTTGCTAAGGAAGAACAACTTAAGTTTAGATTTGAGTTTTAGGAGAAGTATGGGACAGGAAAATGAATACAGCAAGTACGAAGGTCATGGCGACAAAAGGGCCTAGAAGTGCAGGCTCAGAGTGCAGAGCTCAAAGAGGGAGCAGGGTGCTGCAGGGCAGGCCGGGGTGATCCTACACGGGGCGCTCCCAGGGCCACCGTAAGAGCACCAGGAGTGCGCGGAGTGCTGAGATTGGGGCAGAATGTGACTGGGTCAGATCTGTGTCCTAAAACATCCCCCAAGCAAAGATTCGGTGCTCAGACTTGAGGTGCAAGAGTGGATATGGCCTAGCCGGGCGTGGTGGCGCACACCTTTAATCCCAGCACTCGGGAGGCAGAGGTAGGAGGATCGCCGAGAGTTCGAGGCTACCCTGAGACTACATAGTTAATTCCAGGTCAGCCTGGACTAGAGTGAAACCCTACCTCGAGAAACCAAAAAAAAAAAAAAAAAGAGTGGATATGGCCAATGAGGGGGTGACCAACCCCAGTGGTTGGAGCCAGAGGTGAGGTAGCCTGCGCTTAGATCTGGTTTCAGAGATCTGGTTTCAGACCTGGTGACAGAATGGAGTGCAAGGGGTAAAAACAAAGGAAGAATGGCTTACTGCACTGGTTTGGGGTGGTATCTGTCATAAAGTTGGGCCACACTGCACAAGGGTGAGGTACACGTGGGAAGTCAACGGGGATTTCAGAGACAATGTCTATAGTCTTTGGCTCTAGATATACTGAATCTTTCTCAGCATATCCATCTTAGTTACCTAGGCGGGTGAATATGGAGATCCAGAGCTGAGATGAGAAGATGCACACTAGAGATCTGGATGTTATCTACGTGTGGTGTGATGGCCTAGAGACAGGGTCCCCAGGCAGAAGATGGCACCTCCGATAGACACATGGGAAGGAATGCTAACATTTAAAGATGAAGGCTGGGAGAGTGAGTCAGCACAGATGATTTGGGAGTAGCAGGAATATGGGGTTAGAGAAGCCCAAGGAGAGAGAAGTGTCAACAAGGAGGGGAAGATGCTTGTGCAAATTGGAACCTGCTCCGTGGCTTGAGCGGTGTGGAGAGCTGCTTTGGCAAGGCCGGAGGAGGAAGCCAGACTGCAGCAGGGCTGAGGAAGGCGTGGGCAGTGCGAAATGGAGCACACTGGTGGAGCCAAGTCTCTCAAGACACTTGGCTTAAGAGGATGGGGATAGGATGGGGGCAGAGGAAGGATTTCATTGTTGTTTTGTTTTCTGAAGCCAAGAGAAACTTGAGCATGACGGGAGGGCTCTTCCCCAGATGGGCTCTAGAACCCATGGGGAAGCACAGACCTGCGCAGAACCTTGCTGCCTTGGCTGAAGCAGAGGATGGATGCAGCGGAAGGCAAGCCTGAAGGTTTGGTGGGGACAAGCTGGAGAATTCTGTCTGGAGACTGCTATTTCTCGGTGAAGTGGGAGGTGAGGTCCTCAGCTGAGAGCATGAACAGAGGCGGAGGTTTGGGGAGGAAGGTGTGAAACAGTCATCAGAGACTTAGGGGGTGCGGTAGCAACACCAGATACTTTTGAAGAACAAGCTGGGTTGGTGACGGTGAGTTTGTAGATAGATGTACCCATCTGCCTCACTCTCTGTGTGTGTGTGTGTGTGTGTGTGTGTGTGTGTGTACACTCGCGCCTGTGTTTTCCCAGCAGCTTCACTGCCTGGATGCAGGCAAAAGCAGATAAGCTGCCAGGTGTGGTGGCGCACGCCTTTAATCGCAGCACTTGAGAGGCAGAGAAAGGAAGATCACCATGAATTTGAGGCAAGGCTGGGCTAAAGAGTGAGACCCTGTTTTAAAATAAGGAGGAGGAGTAATTGATCCATAACTGGGACTTTGCCAAAAAGGGGAAGTAAAAAGACAGAGGGGGCTGGAGAGATGGCTTAGTGGTTAAGGCACTTGCCTGCAAAGCCTGAGGATCCATGTTCTACTCTCCAGATCCCACATTAGCCAGACACACAAAGGTGAGACAAGTACAAGGTCACACATGCCCACGAGTGGCACAAGCACCTGGAGTTCGATTGCAGTGGCTAAGGCCCTGGTGTGCCAATTCTCTTATCTTTCTCTCTTTCTCTTGCTCTCTCTCTCTCTCGCTCTCAAAAAAAAAAAAAAAAAAAAAAAAAAGACAGAGGGTCAAGAAAGCTTAGGATACTGGCAGGCAGATCCTTAACTTGGACCACAGAATCTGTCAGGAATCATAAAAAGGGAGGCCAGAGGGGCCAATGGACCCACACTCCCAAAGTTCAGCAATAGTCGTGTGAGAGTGTTTGGCCAAGCAGGTTTGGAGACTAGGTGGTGGCAATCAGAAAGCAGGGTCCTCCACTAGGTGATTCCCAGGTGGTGGGAAGATCTGGGCCCTAGGGGGTGGCCGCTGGAGTGTCTGAGGTGGAAGAGCCAGTGAAGGTACTGAGGATCAGCGTGGGGGGGGAGGGTAGGGGCAGGCTGTGTTGATCTCACCAGGATGATGGATGACTTGGAAAGGGGAAGATGAGTATGTGTAGATACCAAAGGTCTCACTGAATGCGGTGAGGAACAGGGGCTGGGGAGATTCAGTCTGACTAGAGGATTTAGAGAAATGACCTTCCCAGGTATCTGAAGAGCTCTGGAGAGTGAATCACCAGGAAAGACAGTGAAAGAAGATTTGAGAAAAGGCAGCATGTAGCACAAGGCCAGAAGTTAGAAGCATTGTATCTAGTTCCCATGAACACTAGTTCCCGGGACACTGGCACAATGTGTGACCCCAGGCAAGTCATTTCCCTTTCCTGAAGCTGAAGTTTCCCACGGACAAAACTAGTTCTGGGGGCACTGTCTGAAGTATGGCTTCCTGCGGAGGCTGGGAGTGACAAATGTTTTACAGGTGTGCTGAGGTAGGGGTCCCACAGTGCTGGGGCCAGTAGGAGCCCCTGACTCATTAATACTGTGTCCTTGAGCTGTAATATGGGGATAACGTGACAGGCTTAGCCACTCCCTGGGGCCACAGCCATTTTGTTGGGACATCTCTGGTGCGGCTTCTCAGAGGAGGCTGCAGGGAGATCAGAGAAGAACAGACTCCTGGCATAGTCCAAAGTCCATCTGCTGGTAGAGAGGGAAGCCAAGCATCCTACTTCCCCTTGTTCTTGGACTCTCTGTTCCTGCACCACACGGGGAAGCCATGGCGGGCTCAGTTGCCCGGGAGACAGCAGATGCATCCTGCTCCTCTCTAGCTGCTCTGTGCGGCCCTGTGGAGCCTTCTGAAGTAGAGCCACACCTATCGGCGCCTTGATCCACTCTATCCACTTCTGAAAAGGCTCCCCCCTGCTGAGAAGCTAGGCATGTTTCTCCTTGTACAACCTAGACAGAGCCTTCACAAGGCAGGGCTTTGGGGGTCCAGCCACTTCTCAGAGTCACACAAGACCCTCTCACATGGCACCTCCTGAGAGGTGCTTTGCGTTTAAAGAATGCTTAAGTAAGATCATCACACCCTTTGGTCATTTGAATTGGATGTTCCCCATAAACTCATGTGTCCTGAATGCTTGGTCCCCAACGGGTGGAAATTTGGGAGGTGGAGCCTTGCTAGAGGGATGTGTTGTTAATTTAGGGGTGTTATAGTCAGCTCCCCCTTGTCAGAGATCAGTTCACTCTCTAGCTGCTGTTTTCCACTTGCTGTGGTAGAAGTGATGGCCAGCCTCTGCTCACGCCCTACTTTTCCCTTGCCATCATGAAGCTTCCTCTTGAGACTGTAAGCCAAAAGTAACCCTTTCCTCCCATAAGCTGCTTTTGGTCAGGTGTTTTGTCCTGGCAACATGAAAATAACTACAACACATCTTGAACATGACACACCAGGGAAGACCCAGCATATGGCCCAGTACCTATACTCAGTAGATGCTCAGTAAACATTTATTGCATAAATGAAGATGATTTTCAAATATTTAGAAAAGGGGGCTTTATTCCCTATCACCTCCCTCATGGCAGGAGCTCTCTGTAGTTCCTCCTCTTTCCTTCTCTTAATCTAATAAACTCTCTCTAAACCTTAAAAAATATTTAGAAAAGAAAACCTCACCAATTCAAGAACCAGAGTTCTCTGTTTTCTATTTCTTCTCCTCCTCCTCCTCCTCCTTCTTCTTTTTTTTCTTTTTTGAGGCAGGGTCTCACCTAACCTAGGCTGACCTGAAATTCACTCTGCAATTCCATGCTTTCCTCAGACACTCAGAAAGTCTCCTATCTCTGCCTCCTGAGTGCCAGGTTTAAGGGTGTGCACACTACACCCTGCTCCACCAGAGTTCTTAAAGTTATTGATTACATTGCTCCTTTATCCTCGTTGGGTAGGTAATTAAGGTCCACTTTTAACATTCTTCAGTACTTACTGGAGCTTACTGTATAACAAGCATTTTACAAGTGCAAGCTGATTTCATTTTCACAATCCTGTGAGCCGGGCATCTTAATTCCATTTTAAAGACAAGCAAACCGAGGCTCAGGAGAGGTCATAAAGCTGGTAAGCTGCCCACAGGATTTGACCTCTATGGATACAGCTTTAAAGGCAGAGCTCAGCTCAGCACATCAGCTGCTTTCCCACCACTGCGCAACAGAGTGGCATTGAGAGTGACAGGGGCAAGAGGCAGGCTGAGAAGTTGTGCACTGGAAGACTGCAGCGGCACAGGTGGAGGCTCCCACTGCTTAGCCCTGGGAAAACTGTACTGAGGTTGGGCAAGCTTTGTCGCAGGACAATATAGCATGGTCAGGCCCTGGCTCTCTTCTCCTGCTGTGACGGCTCAGTTGCTTTGTACCTGCCCCGCACTTATATCATCTGGCATTCATTCAGGGCTTCCCTGCTTAGTTCTCTGAGTGCTCGAGGGGCCTTGAAACTGCAAGGACTTGTCCAGTGGACATGGTGTCCTAATCCCTCTCCCCGTGAGACCAAGTGACTCAGGCCTAGAAGGGACCCCTTGTTCCAGAGCCCAAAGAGCAGGCAGGAGTGTGGTGGAAGACACGAGTGGTCTGACCTGAGATGGCTGGACACGGCTGCCAGCTCCCCTACACCTGCCCTAACCTGCCTGCCAGGTGAGCAGCTGTGTTTCACATCTGTCTGTCCATCTGGCGAGAGCTAATGCTCCTCAGAGGGGTGGCCCGGGACCGGAGGCAGCTCCCTTACTTGAGCTGCTAATCAGTAGGAACTAGGAATGGTAGGGCAGAAAGAAGTGTGTCTTAGTTTCCATCTAACACCCCAGCCCCTCCTACTTCCATGTCCCCTCATTGCCTTCAGCCCCTCCTCCCCAGCTCCCAGAGCTCTGTCTGCCAAGCTCTGCAAATTACCACACTTGCCAGTAAGTCATTAGAAACCAGAACGGAAAATGTGGGGTTGCCATGGAGACCAACACCAGGAGCTGGCAGCCCTGGAGGCTGGCCGGTGGCTCAGGTGTTGTGAGGGGAGACCGAAATGCCTGGCAGAGGGTAGAAAAGGCACTATTGGGGTGCTCATGTCAGGCAGGACACCAGCTCTGCTACCCTCCTTCCCTTCTCTTCCCAACCCCACGTGCTGCCCACCTGCAGCTTGTTAGATGAGGAATGCTACCCAGGCTGCCAGTGTGAGAGGGAGGGCAGGTGAAGCGGAGATGGCTGTGATAAAGCCCAGCTGGGCAAGGAATGCCGTAGCCCTAAGCAGCCTGGGTTGGTTGCTTGTGTTTGGGGGGAAACTGAGGACCCAGTGAAGGGCTATGGGCATGGCAGAACCCAGGTGGTACTGTCCACCTGGGGCTCTTTTTGTCTCTGCCCAGTGCTTAGCATGGCACACAGGCCTTTGTAGGTAAACATTTGCTGCACGTGGGTGAGTGGAGGAGGAAATTCGTAGCGTCATCCGGGATTTCTGACGTGATGGGAGCAAGCCCTAGATGGGAGGCCTGGCTTGTTCACTAATTCTGTGACTTCCAACAAAACCTCTTCTCTCTAGAAAGTGTGGAGGTGGTACTTCAAACTCAGGCCTTCAGGGCTGCCTCATAATGAGGTGATTCTCCAGGGTTACTGGGAGGTCAGGAGGCCAAGTGGGACTCTCCTCTGCTTCTGCCTTTACTTTCCTGTGATTGAGAGTAAGACAAATGTATTACAGACCTACAGGTCAGACTGAAATGGGTTTATGTGAAAGTCAGGGTGTTTACAGATTCGTTCCTTTCTGGAGGCTTCAGGGGGGAATCTGTTTTCTGCCTTTCCCAGGTCCTATAGGCTGCCTGCATTCCTTGGCTCATAGCCCCTTCCTTCCTTCTGAGTCAGCAATGGCCACTCATATCTTTCTCATATGGCATCAGTCTAACAGTGACTAGTGCCTTCTCTTTCCATGTTATAGTCGGGCCACCAGGATAATCCAGGTCCATTTCTTGTTTGAAGGTCAACCAGCACCCAACATCCCACAGTCAGCATTGCTTCCACTCTGCTTTGTAACACAACACAGTCACAGGTTCCAAGGATTAACATAATCTAGAAGGGTTGCTATTCTGTTGCCCACATATCCACAGTTTTGTTTTGAAAAAAATTGCACCAATTTCTAGAAGCACTGGAAAGCCACATGGCTAGATGCCTTTCCGTTCTAAAGCACCATGACCTGGGGCTTATCGTCCTTGTTTCTCTTGGGTGAGCCTTATGGAGAAACAGAAGAACTTTGGGGGTCTGCCCATCAAGTGTGAATGTTGCCAGGCTCTCCTGGAGGGCTGCACAGAGATGAGTCTCTATGTCCAGCAGAAAAGGGGTTTCCGGGGAGAAATGAATGTGAGGACTGGGAGAAACCTCTCTGTTGCCACTCCTTTCTCTCCCCTCTGTGGGTAGCTCACTATCCAGACTAGCCTGCAATACGCATTTCTTGTTTTATTTCCAGGTAAAGCGAGCTGTGTGTGCGGTGCAGAAGGCACACAGATTGAGCGGTCATGGAGTCCGACACGGTTCTCTCCTCCCCACACCTTAATCCCCAGCATTGACCTCTGCCCATCCAGCCCTCATGGTCAGCTCCAGCATTTGCAGGGGAAACAGCCTGGTCCTCACCCTGGGGGAGATGGTGGCCTCCCCTCTCCTTTTACACATATCACCTCTGCTGTCACCTCAGCAGGTACCTTCTGCCAAGGGCTTGGGACCTAGCGGGTCTGAAGAACAACACTCTTCAGAGCAAGGTGCCCTGGGAGTTAATCATGGCCCTGCTGTCTTATGATTTCATGCAAATAGCTCACCCTCTCTCAGCCCTGCTTCCCCTTTGGTATAAAGCAGCAGCTCATTCCCATCCCTATTTCTCACATCCCGAGGGACTCTGGAAGAGCTATGTGTTGCAGTAGGGAAAAGCGTTTCTCTAGAAGAGTGGCCCTGGGGACAAGGAGAAGAAAAGAAACTAACATTTATTGAGCTTCTACTTTGTAGCAGGCACTTTACACAGATTAGATTGTTTAATGTGGTGGCTGAGAACCAGGGCTCTGGAGCCACAGCCATGTGGGGTTGAAGTCTGGCTCTGTCACTTGTGACTGTGTGTGGCCTCAGGCAAGTGACTTAATGCTTTCCAGCTTTAGTTCCGTCAGCTGCAAAATGGGGAAAATAATGTCAGCTTCCCAGTGTTCGGTGGATTAAATGAGATAAATGCACATAAGCACTCCCAAACGTTAGCTGTTATTAATAACAACCCCTGGGAGTGGGTGTTATTAACCCACACTTACAGTTGTGCAAGCTGAGGCTCAGGAGGGTAAGCTAAAATGCCCACGGGCAAGTGCTAGAGAATGTAGGCACTAACCCATATCCAATACAGTCCACTTGCTCTGGACTTGAGCCACAAGGACTTGACCCTGCAGCTCCCAGGAGCAGAATCTGGGAGACATCCCTCTTTTCTCAGCTCCGAACCCAGAGCAGAAAAGAGGGCTAGAGAGTGAGTGGTGACTTTTTACTCTCATGAGTCCTGGCTTCTGCTCAGTGTCTGGGGTCCAGGGAGGAGTGCATCTCCACCTGTGTCTCAGGTGGGTGAGGGCATGCCAGTGGATCCTTTTATTCCACTCCACACTCTTTCTCCTTACGGCAGAAGGGAGCCATCTCCCACTCCTGCGAGGACACTCCGCTATCTCCCTTTGGTGAGATCTCACTTCCAAGTTCACTAACAGGAATATCACGGAGTAACCTGCCAGGCAGGAGGTCAGGCCCTAAGAGGAAGTAAGAGGAGAAGCTGGCTGCAGACTGAGTAGGGAAGTGAGACCCAGGGCCATTACAGAGCAGTGGGATCCCGACATCAGTGGTCTGAAAGAATCAGTGGAAGAGTGGCAGATCAAAAGATCGGTGGATGTGGAATAGGGAGAAAATTGTCCCAGGCAAATGGCTTCCAAGAACAGAGAGCAGCTGGCCCTGGACACCCCAAAGTGCTACTGTCCTTGGAAGGCAGGGAAGAGAGGGTATAAGAATCCTAGACCAGGGGGCTGGAGAGATGGTTTCACAGTTAAGGCATTTGCCTGCAATGCCAAAGGATCCTGGTTTGATTCTCTAGGACCCATGTAAGCCAGATGCACAAAGGGCACATGCGTCTGGAGTTGGTTTGCAGTGGCTGGAGGTCCTGGCACTCCCTCTCTCTCTCTTTACCTCTTTCTCTTTCTCAAAAAAACAAATAAATACAATTTAAAAAAAAAATAAAAGTATCCTAGATGGTTGGAAAGGGGCTGATCCAGGGACCAAGCCTAGTCTTGGGGCACTGAGCACTGGGTGACTTCCCCCCACAGGTGGAAGTGTCCAGGACCCTGCCCCTCCCGGCCCTCAGCCACAAATTCTTGCTCAAGCCTTCCCCTCTGCAGAGTAGAACCCCACTCCGCTCTCCAGACCTAAATCCACCACACCTCCTGAGGAAGCGTTCCTTATATACTCCCACACGGAGCTCACAGTTCTGATAACATTTATAGTCTAAATCACACAGTTTAGCACTTGGTTTTAAATACTGTCTGGTATTATTCCCTCATTATTTCAGAGTATGAGTTCTGCCTCCCCAGCTCATCTCTGTGTCTCCTCACCAACAGAGACTAGATCTTAATGATTCTTATGTTCTCCCAACCCCACCCTATGTCCCTCCCCCGACCCCCAGACCAAGGTCCCCAAACACATAGACACACACTGGATGACCAAAATACCTTCCATGGCAGTAGTCACAACTTCCTGACTAGCCTTTTAGGGCAATGCTGACATGGATGGCCCAAGCCCCTCGCGTTTCAAAAATCCAAACCTGACAAAGCTTCCATCTTACTCAGATAAGCTCAACTCATCACCGGGCCCCATGGCTCGAGTCTGACCTCTTGGTTATTCCTCAACCTTGGCTCCTGCCTTTCTCCTCAACACCACACTCCCACAGCCTCCTTAGTCCTCCTTCAGCAACCTCAGCCCCATTCTGTGTCCCAGCTGTAGCTGCTGGTCCCTCTGCCCAGCACTCTGCCCAGCTCTCAGTGTTGCCATGTCCGCTAGCCTCTGTGGTGACCCTGGACAAACCGCAGCCTCTGCTCTTCCCATCGCATATCTTCTATTTCTCCTCCTTGCTGTGTTTTTCTCTAGAGCACTTAACACTCTCTAATATGCCATTTGCTTTCTAAGTTTATTTTGCTGTTTCCCTAGATAATAAAATAAAAGCTCCTTAAGGGCAGAGCTCTCTGGTCCTGTCCCCTGCTATCTGCGCCCTTGGGGCTCGACTCAATAACTACTGGCTAATGAAGAGACTCAGGTCCCACCCAGGTGTGATGGCAGAAGCATGGCTATGGCAGAGATGGGCAGTGAGCAAGACAATTCTGCAGGTTCCCTTGGGTTGTGGAAGTCTACCCTTCCTCTTTCACCTGCTCTGGGGAACACCTTCTGATGTTCAGGGCAAAACACCAGGCTCTGTCCCTGCATTTCCTTCTGCAAAGTTTTCACATCTCCAGTGGCCCTGTGGTGATCACTTCACCTTTCGGGCATCACCACTTTGCCCCTAGCTCCAGGGCTCAGATGGAACACTTTATAGACACATAACCTCTGTGGCCTTACTTCTCCGTGCCTCCTTCTTCTTTCTCCCTAGAAGGATCTGGTAAGACAGACCTGCTTCTCCTGGAGGACCTAAGCTGGCTGCTTCATAATGGCTTCCCCTTTGACCACAGTTTTTCTCCGAATGTTACAGGGCAGATTGTACTTGCTCTTCCCATGACACATGAGCCTGTCTTGTCAGTAACATCCCACTGTCAGCAGACCCTCAGCCCACCAGGTCTCCATCCATTTTGACCAGGTGTATCTCATTTCTCATGTCTTCCAGCGAGTCACATTCTCTGGACACTATCCTATGTCCATGGGTACCAACTCTTAAGTTAGCTTCTCTGTGGATCTTAAACATTTGGTCCTTGGGGCTGGGACTCACTGGTAAGCGTTTGCCTGGCATGCTAAAGACCCTAGTTTCAATCCATAGCACTTCCACAAAAACAAACAATAAAAACACTCCAATGGTATTAAATATCACATCTTTTTTTTTCTTTTTCAGTTTCAATCTTCACAGTTTTTTTTCTCCCTTATCAAATGAGGGTTTTTTTTCTTTTTCTACTTCAAATATCATGTCCTTTAAGAGCAGGAGGAAGAAGGTGGTCAGGAAGACCCTCTGTAATGATCCTCAAAAGAGGAAAGGCAGGGGCTGGAAAGATGGCTTAGAGGTTAAGGCGCTTGCCTGCAGAGCCAAAGGATCCAAGTTTGACTCTCCAGGACCCACATAAGCCAGATACACAAGGGTATGCGTGCATCTGGAGTTCGTTTGCAGTGGCTGGAGGCCCTGGCATGCCCATTTTCTCTCTCTCTCTCTCTCTCTCTCTCTGTCATTCTGCCTCTTTCCCTCTCTCAAATAAATAAATAAAAATAAAAAATAAAAATAAAGGAAAGCAGCCTCTGGCTTGGGTAGGGCTGGCATAGGGAACTCCATCCTGCAGGGAGAAGCTAGCTAGGAGAATGGGCTATATCACCCTAGGGCATATCTAAGTCCAAGGAGGGATGGATTCCAGGGGGTAATGAAGGGGCCAGAGCCCTGGAGGCAGATTAAATCTCCATTTTTTCACATGTCCTCAATTTTGAGCAAAGTTGAGCCTCAGTTTCTTCATGTTTGAATTAGGGATAAGAATATTTATGGAGCTAATGGGGGTGTTTGATGGTCTTATTGGATAATGCAGGTGAAGCACCTGACTGGGTGCCTGGCACGCCAAAGTGTGTAAATGCTAGGTGCTGAAATGTATGTCACTGCAAGTTGAGAGGTGGATGCTGAGAGACTGTTTTTGCTCCCAGGAACCCTCTGCTGTGCTTCATGCTGGAACTCACTTCAAGTCCATCAAACACTGCTCAGCAGGGAAGATGTGGGTGGAAGAAGCTTATAGGGACACACTGAATTCCAAAGCAGACCTGGTGAAACTCCCTTCCTGCAAGGCAGCACTCTTGGGCCAAGGCATCTCCTAGATTCCTGGGAAGTGCCAGGAGGCAGAGGCCAAGGCCATAGCAGCTCTGGTTTGGAATGAAATCTGGGCCTTGATGACTTAAACTGTGCAGGAGCCCAAGGTCATGCCACCAAATCTAGCAGGCTTGTAGCAGCTCCCCTGGCTGGAGGCCCACTCTTTGAGACCAAAGAGTGTGGGGCTGATCTGGGCAGCTGGGCACCTCCACTGGAAGCCCAGCTCCTAGCACTGGGGACAAAGAGGCTGAGGCGGATGGCTCAGCAGTATGAGTGATGTCCTTGAAGGACATCACCATACACACCACAGCACTTTTTCACATTTGATTCCTGTGCCCAGATACCCTTAGCACCAGTGTCCCAGGCCCACTCCTTCTCCTGGCTGGCTCTTTTTCAAGCCTTGACCCAAATACCACATGCTTCAGCAGATGTAGGTGGTGTCTTCTGCTCAGCCCTGAACTACATTACTGACTCCCCACCCAGTAACAATAGTAAACATACTTGTATAGCACAGACACTGTTCTGAGCTCCTTAGTGCATTATTTAATCCTCATAATAGGCCTATGAAGTCAATACTACTACCATCCCAGTGACAAATGGGGAAACTAAGGCATAGAGAGCAGTTAGATGACTTTGCTGATGTCTCCTAGCTCCATGTGGTGCAGTGGTTGGGACTCCAGCTGGATGGCTCCAGAATCTATACCCTTACTGTGAGCTCCCTGAGGAGTTCCCTCTGTTTCTGCACAGGGCCCAGGACAGGCTGGGTGCTTAGGAAAGATGGGCTACTTAAAAAGACCTGAATGAGACAAACTCAGGGCATTTTCAACATGCACACTGCGAGGCCAAGATGAAGGCATCCTTAAGATCTGACCTCTCTTAGAGCCCCAACCACACAATGTGGCAGACGGGTACAGACTAGCTTTTGCTGTTTTTGTCATGTTTCTCATCTTCTGGGGTTTTTATTGTTGTTGTGTTGTTATTGTTTTTCTAGGTAGGGTCTCATTCTAGTCCAGGCTGACCTGGCACTCTGTAGTCCCAAGCTGGCTTTGAACTCACAGTGATCCTCCTACCTCTGATCAACCCCCCCCCCCATGCGTGCTGGGACTAAAGGTGCACTTGTCAGTTATGTTCTGCCTTTGTTTTCCATCCTTCTGTGTCTTGGTCATGCTCCACACTTCCTGTCTCCTTCTAGCCTTGACCATTGACCTTGTCCTTGCCTGTAGTCCTTGCAAGCTCTCAAGCTTTCCGCTCCTATACTCAGTCTTGGGTCTTTCATAAGAGTCCAGGCTTGAGCTGGAGAGATGGCTTAGTGATTAAGCGCTTGCCTGTGAAGCCTAAGGACCCTGGTTCGAGGCATAATTCCTTAGTACCCATGTAAGCCAGATGCACTAGGTGGTGGTTGCATCTGAAGTTCGTTTACACTGGCTGGAGACCCTGGTGCACCCATTCTCTCTGTCTGCCTCTTTTTCTGTCTGTCGCTCTCAAATAATTTTTTTTTAAGTTAAAAAAGATTTTTTTTTTAAAAAAAGAATTTTTAAAAGAGTCTAGGCTTGTCCAAGAGGCTAAGAACAGGAGTGAGACTGACTCATTAGACTGACCATGGACAGAGCCTCTATACTAATCCTGAATGAAAACAGCAATTTTCTGCCCACTCTATCCAGATGCAGGTGGGGACTTGGGGAGGAGAGGTGCCAGCTGCAGCTTGTCCCACAGTGTAAAAGGTCATAAAGATTCTCTGCCCTCCCTGTGTTCTCTCCAGGGTCCAAACTTCTCCAGGAAGGCTTCCTCAATCATGTGAGAAGGCTTATTCATGCAAATCATGTAATCATTCTGCTAATACATTCTAGTACTATTTTTTGCAGTGCTAAGAATCGAACCTACGGTGAACCTAGGATCTCCTGCATGCTAGGCAAGTGCTCTACGTCTATGCTATCTTCCCAGCCTTTATAGTCTAATAACTCTAATATTTTAAGTGGAGGAACAAGACACACTCAAGAAAAACTAGGGTAAAATTGGAGTTTCATCATAACTGTAGAACTTTTCCTATGCCACTGACATCACAGGAGCCAAGTGAATTGCAGATAATCAGTGATTTCAAACCTGAGTGGCCTAGAACAAGTGGTCCATTCCCTACAGACCTCCATCTCCTCAGCTAGAAAACAGGGCCAATGATGCAATCACAAACCAATCAGGAGAACTGAGCATAATGGTTTTGGTAAAGCTCCTAACACACAGAGTAGCTTCTCAACAAACAGTCCTTATTGCTTCCCTTCTTGTGCAAGCACTACCTTCAACTCAGCCTAGCCTCCCAGAGAGCTGGTGAGACTGCTCCAGTCTTTGGGGTCAGAAATGTTGACAAGTGGTACCTGGTGCATGGCAAGGGAAGGTCCTGCTATGTTAAGCGTCATTCTGTGATGATGCTGATAATCTTCGAATCTTTGAACGAAGCTGGTGAACATAGAACTGTTAAGTCCAAATACAAGTTTAGTTCAGTCCAAGACACATAGGTTTGTCTATTGTTATACACTCAGCTCTTAAAATAGTGCTAATCACACACTAGGTGCTCAATAAATAGTTGTTGAATGAGCAAATTTAAAAAGTAATGGATTAGAAAAAAAAGCATATGGATTTTCACTTTCCCTCCCCTCCAAAAAAAGAAAAGACAAGAAACAAGGGGGTGTGGAATAGGAGGGGCAAGTGAGTGTAGGGACACCAGGGTCAAAGAAATGCTGGTACCAGGACAACCAGCCTGCAAAGGAGATCCAACAGAAGCAATAGTGAATGTGCCCCCCACTGTGTGTGTGTGTGGAGGGGACATGTGCAGCTGGCAAGGAACCTGCTGGCCTAGCCTGGCTGGAATGCAGCTCTCTGACCTCTCACTGCCATGGGTAGTTTCTGTCAGGGAAGATGTGAATTTAGGGGTGCTCGAGGACTAAGGTGCCAGATCGTGGGTGGGGTTCAGTCCCTGAAGCACCAAGGCTTTTCCTTGTATTCTTTCCAAATATTAGGTCTTACCCCAGGCTCAAGTTACCCCTAAAAGGAAGGGGAAGGCGTTTGAGGCACCCCAGGGAAGGAAAAAGGCCTGGGAGGGATAGACTACCACCACAGTACCTGGTAGGAAAGAGGATCCACAGACAAGGGGACCTTGGTGCCCTGTACACAGTCCTGTCCACCCCATACTCTTTTGGAGGGGCATTTAGGAGCAGTGGGCATCAGCCCCAGCGTCATCCAGGGTTGGTGCAGCCAGGGGCATGGAGCCTGTCGTCATTCTGGACAAGTATAGAACCCTAGATCTGCTTTCTCTGTCCTCCCAGTGCTGGTGACCAAGCTGGCAGGGAGCCACCTCTGCCGTCCTGACCTAGGAAGGCTGTCCTCTCTACTGCTCCTCTCCTGGGGTCTTCAAGCAGAAGGCCTTCCAGTCTGTCCCTGGCAACCATCGCTGTGCCCGGCCCACCCTCTCCAGCCCTGCCAGCCGCCCAATTAGAAGCTGCGTTGGCTCCAACAGATGGGAGCTGCGGCAGCCTGAGGAACAGAGCACAAAGCCCAGCTGACATTTTCCTTCCTGTTCCTTTGGTGGGGTGGGGTGGGGGGGAAGGACGGGGACGGGGAAGCACGGGCAACACCCCTAGGACTTACTCCCTGGGTCCAGCTCTCTCCTCCACCTCTTCAGCGTCTCAGCTCAGCCCCTTCATCCCACCACTCCCGACTCTGGGCCGGCTGGGCAGCCTGAGCCTGCACAGCCCTGCCATTGCCAGCAGGACAGACGGCCCACCTGTGGCTGGTCAGCCCAGACTGTCTCCCCGACTCCCTCCCGGTGCAGCAGTGGTGCTCTGAGCAACCCTTCCATTTCCGCTCCTCCCCACCCCCACAGCGCTCAGGCTGATTCCGCCCGCCCCTCCTCCACCCCAAATGTCCCATCCTAGGCTGCAGTGAGATGCCAGCCGCTGGCCAGGGAGGAGTCTGGCTTCTGGTGCCCGTTACTTTGGGCAGTGTCTAGGCCACCCTGTCCCTCCAGCACAAAGGGACGAGCTCCAAGGAAGGAAAAGTCCCCGAGGCTCTGAAGCATTTTCCATCCTGCTAGTGTGCCCCTGTCACGCCCTCCCTAACCCCCGGGTGCCACCTCTCTGGCTCCTCCACCCCTTCGGGGCTCCGTTCTGCCCAGCAACAGTTTTCTTTGGGGGGTGGGGGCGGGGTGGGAATGTTGGGGTCTCTCAGGGTAGATTAAGGCCCAGACCCCCTTCCCCCTCCGCTCAGGTCCCGTGGGTGCAGCCGGCCACCTCCTGGGCATTCTCCAGCTCTCCTTCCCTCTCCCCTCCACTGAGTCACCAGGTCCCTGCAGGCACGTCGGCGACGACCACAGTCGCCCCTCCTCCGGCCCTCCCCAGGTCATCCGAGCTGCGGCCCGCGGTGGGGATGCGGGTGGGGAGACCGGAGCTAGGCGCCCCGAGGCGGAGGCTCCCGCCGGGTCCCTCGCAGCAAGCGCCAGCGGCCTCGGCGTCCAAGACACCGGGCCGCGGCCGCCCGGGAGCCGCACACTCACCCCGCGGGTGTTGTCCGCTGTCCGTCCGTCCGTCCGCCCGCCCGTCCGCCGCCGGGCTGGCCTGGGGCTGGGTGGAAACGGCGCTCCGTGCCCTCCCGCCGCGAGCGCTGCCCGCACCGACCCGGAGAGCTGGCCAGGCGCCTTCCCCAACGTGCAACTCGTCCTGGGTGGGAGTGGTGGCGGGCCGAGCCGGCGACGGCCCGATCGCAGTCGGTCCCCACCCTACCCTCCCCCCACCCTACGGGAGACAGCCCGTCTGCCCGTGCACCGAGCAGGCAGGCCCTCGGGCGCCGGGCGCCCCCTGTGCGCGCCCCGCTCCCTCCCGGCTTCTCGCTGGTTCGCGCTCCTCACTCGCAGCTCCGCCGCTCTCCCAACCTCCCCGGCCCACTCCGGTCGCCTCCTCCCAGTCTGCTCGCCGCGCCAACCCCCTCCAGTCCCGCTGCCGTTTTAACTCCTGAGTGGCCAGAGGCCCCCTCCGCATAACAGACACACATCCCAGAGAAAGGAGTTGGGGTGGGGCCCAAGGCTGTAGTTAGCTGCCCTCCAACGTTGCGCTTGGGTCAGGACAGATGGGAAATTCAGCTTGTAGGACAGGTTGCAAGCTCGTAGGCTCAATGCATGCATCTGTGACTTTTTTTTTTTTTTTTTTTTTTTTGCCTTGCATGGTGCCTCCCCAGGTTAACCGTGGGCTAAGGAGAATAGTGGCTTAGAATTTCTTCATGGGCACAGACACCTCTCATGCTAAAGGAGGGAGTGGAATAGCTCTGAGTTCTCAGTGGTGATTTTTTTTTTTTCCAGCCATTGCCTCCAGAACAGGTAGCTTAGCGTCCTGGCATTTAGTAAAGGAGGTTAGTCTCAGGAGGACTAAGGTAGGAAGGGCTTCCACTCTGTGCGTTGGCCATCACCAAGCCAAAAAGGCAAGCGCGGGCACATCCATGCGGAAATGGGATCTGGGGGATGGGGAGATGGTTTAGCGGTTAAGGCGTTTGCGTGCAAAGCCAAAGGACCCAGGTTCGATTCTCCAGGACCCACGTAAGCCAGATGCACAAGGTGGCACATGCATCTGGTGTTCGTTTGCAGTGGCTGGAGGCCCTGGTGTGCCCATTCTCTCTCTCCCTCTTTCTCTCTGTCAAATAAATAAAATAAATAATTTTAAAAAAGAAGTGGGGGTTGGAGAGATCTTAATGGTTAAGGCGCTTGCCTGCAAAGCCAAAGGACCTCCCCGTTCAATTCCCCAGTACCCACATAAGCCAGATGCACAAGCGGGCACATGCATCTGGAGTTCATTTGCAGTAGCTGGGAGCCCTGGGACACCCATTCTTTCTCTCTATTTCCCTCACTCTGCCTCTTTCTCTCTCTCAAATAAATAAATAAAAATAAAAATTAAATTAAAAAAAGGAAATGGGGGCTGGAGAGATGGCTTAGCAGTTAGGGCGTTTGTCTGCAAAGTCAAAGGACCCTGGTTCGATTTTCCAGGACCCAGGTAAGCCAGATGCACAAGGAGGTGCATGCATCTGGAGTTTGTTTGCAGTGGTTGAATGCCCTGGTGCACCCATTCTCTCTCTGTCTCTCCCTCCTCCTCTCTCTCTCTCTCTCTCTCTCTCAAATAAATAAATAAATACATAAATAAATAAATAAATAATATTTTTTAAAAAGGAAATGAGATCTGGGTTGCTGCCTGGTGACAGGAAATTTGTGTCAGTACCACATGTAGGGGCATAGGAAAGTGGGTTTCCTGCCCAGGGCTTTGAAGGGCCTGGACCACTCAGAACGCAGATGAAAGCTTAGTTCTATGGCAGGTCACATCCCACCAGAACCCAAGCTCCCACAGGCAAGGGGATTTCTGTAAGGCAGGGCCTCCCTAGGCTACCAGGCAGGGCTTGAGCTGAGTGTCCCTGGTCAGACACAGACTGGGTACCCCAGTCCTACCTTTTCCAAGAGCACAACCAGCAGTGACAGTCAAACCCGGAGGCTTTGTGCTGTGAGATTGAAGGTTTGTATTCACTATGCACCTCCATCCACTCACTCATCCATCCACCCATCCACCCACCCACTCATCCACCCATCCATCCATCCACCCACCCACCCAATAAGCATATACTAGGTCCTGCTGAACCACTCCTATATCTCCACCCTCCACCCTCCACCCCTGCTGTGGGTATAATGGTCTTGAGGAGCCAAGAGCGACAAGTTAGAAGCATATGAAACAAATTTGAACATTTCAAGGCAATAGAAAGCGCCATAGAAATACAGAAAGAAAATGCCCTTATGGGCTCGGGTTATTCATGAAAAGTTTTATAGAGGAGCTGAGCTTCCAGCTGAGCCCAGCTGGAGGGATAGGATTTAAACTGGCAGAGAAAATGGGGACCAGCAAGGCTGGAAAGGGGAGGCAAGTAGGATGGAACAGGTTGTATGTCAGGGCAAAAATTTACAGCCCAACCATTAGCCCAACCATTAGATGCCAAGCCTTTTGATGTATTTCCCCATCTGAGCCTGAGTTGACTTACAGCCCCATTTAACAGACTAGAGACCAGAGGCTGGGAGAGTTTAAGGAAGTAGCCCCATCTAGAGGCAGAATTCTAGTCCTCATTCTAGTCATGGCAGCACACTCGCAGGGCTACTTTGGGTGTGTGTGGGGGGGGAGACACAGCTAAGGGGCCTGAAGAGCTGAGCTCAGCAATGCAGCTGCTGCCCAGTGCACAGTGATTTGGGGTAAAGGAGGCTGGGATATGGCTATTGCAGACATGGGGGTGGGGTTGGGGGCAGTAAGAATGGAGAGCAAATTCCAAGGCCCTTTTAAGGAAGACTTGGCAGAACTGAATGCTAGGGTCCAAAATTAGACTCCAAGCTTTTGAATCTGAGCATTTGGGCCCCTTATCAAGTCAGTGGAGATATCTTTGCCAGCCCCAAGGCCAAGGTCAATGTATGCAAACTGATGATGAAAGGAGATTTTGTCAATCCTCCCCAGCTCCACAGCTGGGCTAGCACTCACAGTGCCCTGCAGCCCAGTGCCCACACTTCTAAGTATAGCTGGCCTCACCTTAACCACGGGGCAAACTCTAGGTCCTACGCAACCCCAAGTGTTGTAGTGGATACCCAACAATTGGTTGTGATTGTGACTTGGGGTCAAGGTCATTGTACGTAACCCTCTAACTTTCAATCCTCCTTACTCGGTGTTCTGAGTGCTGGGATTGCAAGCATGTGCCACCATACCTGGTAATAACTGATTCGTGAAAGAACACATGGGGTAAATGCAAATAACGTTTGCCATGGGCTGATCTCTGAGTGGTGGACCCTGAAGCATGCTGAGGGTGGGGGTGAGGGAGGTCCCAGGGGACTTGCCTCAGCCATGGGGCTGATTCTGGAGCTGATTCCAAGTTTCTTATAACCCAGTAGGGAAGGTTTTAGAGTCAGAGAGATCTGGGTTTGAAATTTGCTTCTCTACTTACTCTTTGTGGTGTCATGAAAAGTACTGAGCTTCTCTGAACTCCCTTTCCTGTGTAAAAAAATATTACTTTTAAATTAAATAATAGCAATGTATGTGCTAATCAAATAGTAGCCATTACTTTATTAATAGTAATTGGTTTGTAAAGAGCAACTGACTTATGAATGAAGCAGTATCAGTGAGCACTTACTGAGCACGTACTACACGCAAGAGAGTGATTTCACTTCTGAGTCATCTAACCAAAAACTCCAGATGGACATGGTGATATATATCTGGCATTCCAGTTGTTTTGGAGGCTAAGGCAAGAGGATCATGGGTTCAAGGCCAGCCTGGGTAACTAAATAAGACCCTGTCTCAAAAATAATCCAGGGCTGAGAATGTGGCTCAGAGGTTGACAACTTGACTAGCATGCATAAGGCCCAACAATGCAAGAAGACAGAAGAAAATTCTGGTGGCATGGTAGTGTATTACTTTAATCCCAGCACTTGGGAGGCAGAGGTAGGAGGATCACTGTGAGTCTGAGGCCAGCCTAAGACTACATGGTGAATTTCAGATTAGCCTGGGCTACAGCAAGACCTTGAAAAGAAAGAAAGAAAGAAAGAAAGAAAGAAAGAAAGAAAGAAAGAAAGAAAGAGGAAAGAAAGAAAATTCCACCAAACCTAGGACTCTAGAAATAGAACAGCTCACTCACCGTTCATATAAGTAGCACATGAGGGCTGGAGGGATGGCTTAGTAGTTAAGGCGTTTGCCTGCAAAGCCAGAGGACCCATTTTCAATTCCCCAGTACCCATGTTAGCCAGATGCACAAACTAGTGCACACGTCTGGAGTTCATTTGCAGTGGCTGGAGGCCCTGGTGCGCCCATTCTCTCTCTCTCTTTCCCCTTTTCTCTGTCAGATAAATAAGTAGATAAATAAATAAAAATAAAATATTTTTTTTAAAAAAACAGTAGCACATGAAAGGATGGGCTAAGGTCTGAACTCCAAGCAGAGTGCAGAGTCCAAGCATGGAGCCAATGCCCCGTTGTTCTTCGTTTACAAGAGGGTACCACTGATGCATAGTCGGGACTGTTCTGAGGTGTCACAGAGGCTATTATGCGTGGGGTGGGCATGGTGTCTGACACACAGAGCCTCTCAGTGAATGACAGGTATCACTCTCCTGTGCTGCCGATCTGATGGAGATGGATGCTTCCCTGGGGAAAGCTGAGAACTCAATCCACAGTCGCTCTCTCAGAAGCTGCTAGGTAATTACTCAGAGGATTTAATGGCCCTGTCGTTCCAAGTTTAATCTCTAAGCTTAGCCAAGAACAATGTCCTGCCAGGAACCCTGGGACTCTAGAACATCAGAGGGTCTCTAGAGAGGGATGTTGGGATGACACACCCTTAGAAATGATCCTCTGCTCAACCTCACTTGCTCACTTGACTCTTTTTTTTTTTTTTTTTTTTTTATTTTTGGTTTTTCGAGGTAGGATCTCACTCTGGCGCAGGCGGACCTGGAATTTACTATGTAGTCTCAAGGTGGCCAAAAACTCACAGCGATCCTCCTACCTCTGCCTCCCGAGTGCTGGGATTAAAGGCGTGTGCCACCACACCTGGCTCCTCACTTGACTCTTTAGTAGCAGGATCACGGCCTTGAATGCATAGGCATACTCTTTGAGTATGTGCAGGTTATAAGGAGGGAGGTCCCCTCCTGGAGTCTGGCAGATAAACTAAGACAGAGGAGGGAGACTGGGATGTGGTGGGACCCTTTCTACCAACGTGTGAACCCTACTGCATGCAACTTCAACTCAGCATCTCAGGAGATGCAAACGAAAGCTTTGGTAGTCGAGGATGTTTGCCCCACCAGTGGCCCAAGTTACAGGGAGTAGGAAGGACTCCAGAGCAGTGGTCCTCAGACATGAGAGTCACCCAGGGAACATGTAGACATACTCACTGGGCCTAGCCCAGATTCAGGTTGTGCAGCATGTGAAGTCTGTATTTTGGAAGAACTATCCAGGGGCTTCTGAGTCAGGTGATGGGAAGGACCTGGCTTTGGTGGCTGGGAGTGCCCCTGGCTCTCTGAACTTGCCCTGTCTGAGCTCCCCAGGAGAGAGCCCTGTCCTCGCGCTTTTGAGGATTAACTAATAGGCAGATATATAGTGAAACTAATGAAGCTCAAGTTTTGGGGTCTTCACCCAGAAAAGGGTTAGCTATGGAAGCTGGGAGTTGTGGAGTGTTCTTGGTGGGGCAGGAAAGCCAATTTGCAAACAGGAAGCATTTTTTTTTTTTTTTTTAATTTTAGAGTGAGCTTGTGCGAGAGATAATTGGTACACCCGGCCACTGAAATCGAACTCCAGACACTTGCACTACCTAGTGGGTGTGTGCAACCTTGCACTTGCCTCACCTTTGTGCGTCTGGCTTACGTGAGATCTGGAGAGTTGAACATGGGTCCTTAGGCTTCTCAGGCAAGCTTCTTAACCGCTAAGGCATCTCTCCAGCCCAGGAAGCATTTTTTTTTTTTTTTTTTTTTTTGGTTTTTCGAGGTAGGGTCTCACTCTAGCCCAGACTGACCTGGAACTTACTATGTACTCTCACGGTGGCCTTGAACTCATGGCGATCCTCCTACCTCCGCCTCCCAAGTGCTGGGATTAAAGGTGTGCACCACCACGCCCGGCCCAGGAAGCATTTTTATGGGAGCATTTCTGAGAAGCTTAATGAAGAGATATCAAGAGAAAGGTACCTGAATTTCCAAGTCCAAGACTCATGTAAATTTTCTTTCTAATACTAAGAAATATCATTATTGGATCTGAACTAATTCTGTTTTCTTTCTTTTCTTTCTTTTTTTTTTTTCTTGGTGCTGAGGAGCTAACTGGGGGCTTCTCATACTAGACAAATACTACCAACTGAATTATATTCCCAGCCTCGGAACCAATTTTGTATTTGCATTTTTTTGTTCTTTTTCTAACAAGGGCCCCCAAGGATCTTCTCTGGCCCCTGCCCTGGATCCACAGACACAATGGGAGCTCAGAGAACGAGAAAGGTAATACACTACAGATGGCAAAGCTGTGTGGAACCGCAGGGAATCCTCAAATTTTCCCTAGGTTCTATTCCTGAAAAAGGCACTGCAGGTAAAAATGGAGTACAATGAAATCTGTTTCCACCCAGATACAATTTGATAATGGAAATTACATTCCTCACTGAGGTGCTGGTGCCCAACTTTTTATAGGCATAAGCACTGAGAACACCATATTTAATCAACTGTAAATGACACACCTGTACTTTGTATATCCCAAACTGAATCTGAGGATCTAAAACAGCTAAACTGGGCAATATGGTAACCAAATCCCATTCTGTTTAGTGTAACATATTCAAAACCTGCCTGGGGGAAATGCTATTTTTCAGGAGAGGGAAACTCCTTTTCTTCCATACAGACCCCATACAGGCAAGAGGGTGGCTCTCAGAAGTCTGAAGTTGGGAGTAAGGGCTCTGGGCTCCAAAACAGACCAATCAGGCAGCCTCATTAGGGATGCGGCAAGCCCACTCCATCATGCATGTCTGTTATGTCAATGGCGGTTAACATGTAAAGCAAGAATGGGGGACTTCTGTGGGAATCTGGAGTGCTTGAATCAAAGTGTTCCTTACCCTGGAGTACTGAGGTGATCCCTGGAGGAGGGGACTCTTCTGAGCATGCTCAAAAGCAGCAGAGAATGGTGAGGCTCCCAAGGAGTTCAGTCCCAAGGAGTTGACTTTGGTTCTTCTCACCATAGCCTACAGGCTGTCAGAAAGAGTGTCCCCTCTACTTGATGGTTTGAAAACTGCAGGTGGGTTCAAACTATGAGTGGGTTGCAGCAAGCACTTTTAGAAAAATAGTATCCGACATATTTCAGTAGTGCTTTTGTTAGGTCCACATAAATGTATGCATGAGTATTGGGTCATGGAAATTTCCATGGGAATCTTTCCACACGTCACCACTAAACCCTGGTCATTTATTCCCAGAGACTGTGAACAAGATAGACATGGGGTATTCCCATTATTAGAGCATCATACTGTGTATGACTTCTGCAGGGTTGCCTTCTTTTCCATTTATTTCTGAACATGTCATTTTAGAAGTGGCTCACAGGACAAAGACACTGGGCTCATGTCTCCTAATCCTATTCTTTTTTTTCTCTTTGTACTGTCTCTGACCTCTATATCTTCCTTCTTATTTTCTTCTCAGAGACGTAAGTCTTCATGGTTTTACTGCCAATATTTGAATTATTACAACATGCATCTTAGTACTCTCCAAAGATCATTCCTATGATCTGTCCCAACAGCTACCACCTGAATCTTTTGTCATTTTCTAAACTAGAGATTTTTATTTTATTTTTACATTAGCCTTTACTCTTTTATCCTAGTACAATCATTTTTTTCCCAGTTTTTCAAGGTAGGGGTTCACTTTAGCCCAGGCTGACCTGGAATTCACTATGTAGTCTCAGGGTGGCCTCGAACTCATCGCAGTCCTCCTGCCTCTCCCTCCCAAGTTGTGGGATTAAAGGCATGCACCACCACACTGGCTTACTATATATTTATACTTACTATTTATTGTGTTATACTTTTCCATAGATAAATGATATAGGGGAAAGAAAATAGATTTTGACAACAAAATATTTTTGCAGAGCTAGAGATTGAACCCAGGGCCCCTCACATACTAGGCCAGCATTCTTCCACTGAACTAAATCCCAGCCCACTAATGCAGAGTTTCTGAAACAGTATGTGCACATGAGCCACTAGAGGAGCCAAGTAAGATGTGGATTCTTGGGTCCAACCTAGTTAGTGACTCTCAAATGGGGCTCACAGGCTGTAGTTCTCCCTCCCTCCCAGGGTGGGGGATTTGATGCAGGTGGCCTGCGGACCAGCCTTTGGGTCACTTAGCTCATGGGCTCCTTCCTGAAAGCTCTCTCCCAGAATCGAATTCCTCTATCCATGGTCCTGAAGAGATAGTCTTGGTTTATGCTTATTGCAATCTTTTGTGTTTTTTTTTTTCCCTTGAAATCTTATTTTCTCTGGGCATCATGATTCTCAGTTAAATGATAAGCTCTCTCTGGGAAGTGTGCCATTCATTGCTATATCTTCAAAGTGCTCAGTAAAGGGCCTTGCCCATGGAAGACTTCCCATAAGTTCCCTCTGCATGGGACAGAATCCTCCTGGCCCTCCCATACCTTAGCCTGAGGGTCAGAGTCCAAGAGTGCACAGGGCACGATTGGTAAAGCCCTGAGGTTTTTTCCCTAGATCAAACACTGTTGTTGAATGAGTGACTTGGGACTGTCCAACTTTGTCTCCTGGTCTCACCTAGAAAGACTTAGGGAAAAGTGAATGAGTGAAAAAACAAAAGTATCTAGGTGACCCCCTGAGACTATAAATTCATAAAGGGTTGTTACTTTCTTCCATCTTAGAAACTCCTCAAACAGTCAAGCCAGAGGGGGTTGGCAGTGGATGGAAGCTCCATGAAGCCAGCAAGGTGCTCAGGCACATAGTGAAGGGGTGCTTTCAAGAGCCATCCTGCACCTGTGGGACCCCAAGGAGGAAAGCCTGCTGAGCTGGTCCCAGGTGCCATTCTTGCCTTGCCCCAGTCTCATCCCTATGGGGAGCACTGGAACAAGATCCTAACATGTGTGCCTTATAGCGGGCAGAGAGGAGGAGACTGGGGCGGAGTCCATCTGGCATAGTCCTGTGCCTAGATAGAATGAGTCTTCAAGCAGAGGTCAGATGGGCCCATTCTCCTGTCCCAGAAGCCAGCCTGCATGATAAGCAACCTGATCAGGCCTTAGCCCCTGATTCTGAGTTAGAGTATTTGGTGTGTGGTCTCAGTCAGTCCTAGTGAGGTTCAGAATGGTTAAGCTCCCAGCTGGGAAGAGGCCAAAAGTGGTTTCAGCCCCATGTCACCTGACTTTAAGTCCACTGTTTGTGGGTCTTTTTAAAATCTTTTGTTTATTTATTTATTTAAGAGAGAGGGGACAGGGAGACAGAGAAAGAGAGAGAATAGGCATGCCAGGGCCTCTAGCCACTGCAAATGAACTCCAGATGCATGTGCCAACTTATACATCTGGCTTTATGTGGGTACTGGGGAATCGAACCTGGGTTCTTTGGCTTTGCTGGCAAGTGTCTTAACCACTAAACTATCTCTCCACCCCTGTTTGTGAGTTAAAAAAAATATTTTATTTGTTTATTTGAGAAAGAATGAGAGAAAGAGGCATATAGAATGGGCCCACCAGGGCCTCTAGCCACTGCAAGAGAACTCCAGATGCATGCACCACCTTATGCATCTGGCTTTACGTGAGTCCTGGGGAATTGAACTCAAGTCCTTAGGCTTTGCAGGAATGTAGCTTAACTGCTGAGCTATCTCTCCACTCCTGTTTTGTTGTTGTCATTTTTCTCTTACAAACGTTCCTGCTCCTAATGGCAGAGATCCCACAATCCCCCAGAGCTGCCTGTCAAAGGGGTTAAGTGATGACTCCAAAAGCTCGTCCTTCTATTTGATATTTCTTGCTCCTCCCACCATGTCACATTGCATCTTCATTCAGCCTGGGAGGGATGAGGGACAGAAAGCTCCTGGCTATGTGGCCCTGCACATGTGTTCCTTTACTTCCTGAAGTTGCTTCTGTCATTTTTCTTCAGGCGCATTAACCTATCCTCTATTCTGGAGAGTTCCCTTTTATCTTTTCCTTTGTCTTTTCTTTTCTAGAAGAATAAAAATTGGAAGAGGAAGAAGAAAGAAGAGGAAAAACTGCCATCTCCCTGGGTAAAGAAAATGACAGCCTGGAGGCAGGAGATAAGGGATGACCCACGAAATAACTAGGCAGCCTCCTTGCAGGCACAGACCTGGGACAAAGAATACAGGGCCCTCACCATTGTTGCTCCCTTCTGCATGAGTGGCGAAAGGTCCCCAGGCCCCTGCTGCTACCTGAGAAGGTCCCACTTGAAAGGGAAGATGATTTTCCCACTGAGTTCACCTGAACCCCTCAGCCTCAGAATGGTGGGATCTCGGATTCCCAGTGGGAGAACAGATAGCCAAAGGTCAGGGCTAGGAACCAGGGCCTCTCCTTCCCTGGTGTCCCTGCACAGTGGCAGGTGGTTGGAGTGAGTGACGAACACATGTCATTTTCAGGCTGCTCTCTGCACATGAAGGCACATTCAGATCCAGGTTTTCATTGTGTGTGATTTTAGCTGAGATGGCCTTAATTTATTTCCTTTGCTACTTCAGCACTTCCTCTTCTTCCATCATGGTGAAATTATCTGAAATGTTTCTTTTTCCTTAAGGACAAAGAGAAGATGCTGATCTGGCTCCTTTCCCACTGATTGAGGCTCAGAATACTTCAGGGGCTGCCAGATGGCTGTAGGTAGGTGGACGCCTGCTACCTGCCCTTCTACTACCACATGTGCCCAAGGAAAGGCTTCATGCCCTCCTGTGGCCTTGGTGGACCCAGGCATGTTCCCCAACTGAGTGGACATTCACCCAGGACCACTGCTACTTCCAAAATGACAGTGCTTCTATTTTTCATTCAGAGGAAAAGGAGCAATCTGATGTCTTCAAAGGACTTCTGGGATGAAGGGGTTTCTGTGAATCATAGAGAATGGAGGCAGAGGCAACTAAGGTCTTGGAGAGGTGCCGCCAAAGTGGTGCTTTCTTGTTTTATTATTATTTGTTTATGAGAGGGAGAGAGAGTGAGTATAGGCATGCCAGGGCCTCTTGCCATTCAAACAAACTCTAGACGGATGTGTCACTCTGTGCCTCTGGCTCTACGTGAATACTGGGGAATGGACGTGAGCCAGCAGGCTTTGCAAGCGAGCAGAAGCCTGGTACGTAATAGGGTTTTACCAAGTGTCTTCTGAGGAAGTGAGGGAGTGGTCCCGTATTGTCTATTTGGCAGGCCCTCCAGGGAGAGGAGGCTAAGCTTGGGGGAAGCTGAGACCATTAAGTTCTTTAGTGAATGAGTAAACCTCTGACTGAGCTCTTTGTGCGCAGGCTTCTGTCTTACCAGCATGCCAGTATGGCTGGAAAATCGTTCTGAGCATCCCATCTTTCCAGCATGGTTAGGGGCTGATTGGAGGCTAGTATCACCTTTTTGATAAAAATTTCTGCCTGAATTCTCCCTAGGTTGCTCCGAACAGCTCTGGAGTTCAGACAGTTCTTCTTTCTGATTGCCATGGTCATGCCCCAGCTGTGAGAGCAGCAGTCTCGGCCTCTGAAGGGAAATAAGTCTTTGTTCCTTTCCCAGTGGGGACTCATTCAGGACATGGTAGATGCCAATGAATGTGCCATGGTCCCCAGATGTACCACTCTGTTCAGCTTCTGAAAAAATAAATATATACTTGCCATTCACTAGACAGTTGTCCCACAGTCCCAAGAACCCTGTACAAGATTGTTCACGGCAGTTTTATTTGTAATCGCCCCTCCCCCAATGGAAACAACCCAAATGGCATTTAATAGCTAAATTTTTATATAAGCTGTGGTACATCCCTGTCACCACCTGTCACCAAGAACTACTCAGAGGCAAAAAGGAATAATCTACTAATATGAGTGACAACCTCAGTGGCTATCAAGGGCATTGTGTTGAGTGAAAAAAAAAATGGATTTCAAAGGTCATATACTGCATCCTTCCATTAGTATAACATCCTCAAAGTTTCAGAATTATATAGATGGAAAAAAGAGGCCTGCTTGCCAGGGCTTTCAGAGGAGGGCCATGGTGTGACTTTCAAGGGATAGTGTGAGAGATCACTGTCAGTGCAACAGTTCTGTGTCTCAGTCATGGTGGTGAAGAAGTGATCAAATGATATTGACCTGGGCACATACATACCCACTCACAGATGAATGCGTACACACACGTGCTCACACACTTATAGACGCACATATGCACACATGCTTACACACTCATACAAACTGACAAATAGGCATGCTCTCTCTCTCTCTCTCTCTGTCTCTCTCTCTCTCACACACACACATAGTCACAAGTGCATGTAAAACCAGTGAGTTCTGAATAAGGTCTTTGGATTGTACCAACATCCGTTTCCTGGTTCTGATGTTTATTTTACTTAGTTATGTAATATGGTGTACCACTGGGAAAAATTGGATGAACAACCTATGGGCTCTTTTTCTACTCTTCTGCAACTTCCTATGAATGTATAATCACTTCAAAATAAAATATTTATTTCTTTTTTATTATTATTTTATTTTTATTAAGAACATACTTTGTATGGATCCATCCTGTGTTGGCACCAATATTTTATTTGTTCATTTATTGGCGAGAGAGGCAAATACAGAGAGAGAGAGAGAGAGAAAAAGAGAGAGAGAGAGAAAGAATGGGTACACCAGAGTCCCCACCACTGCAGATTAACTCCAGATACATGTGCCACCTTGTGCATCTGGCTTACGTGGGTCCTGGGGAATCAAACCTGGGTCCTTAGGCTTTGCAGGCAAGTGCCTTAACCGCTAAGCAATCTCTCTCGCCCTATTTATTTTAAAATAGTTTCTTCCTGGGGCTGGAAAGCTAGCTGAGCAGTTAAGGCACTTGCTTGCAAAGCCTAAGGACCCAGGTTTGATTCCCCAGGACCCACGTAAGCCAGATGCACAAGGTGACACATGTGTCTGGAGTTCATCTGCAGCAGCTAGGGGCCCTGGTATGCCCATTCTCTCTTTCTATCTCTCAAATAAATAAATAAATAAAATGCTAAAATAATTCCTTACTCACTTATGGTACCACCATTTGCTAGCTTTAGGACTACCTTTGATCTCTGGCAAGGTATTGGAATGATTTTGGAAGGATAGAGTCACCGGGCAATCTCAAATATTAGGAACAGAGCTAAATGCTTTCCTTTTTTCCTGACTCATCATAATTGCATTTGGGAGGTCTATATATCTCCAGCCTGGGCCTGCTCTTAGGATGTTGTATATGCTAAGTCAGTAAACTAGCTTTGGTTTTTGTTTAGCCAAAGCCTAATCATCTTCACTTTCCAGGTGGAGAAAGACCCTGAATTCCATTACTAGAGGACAGCATCTGGAAACTGCTTTATTCTGGAGCCCAGTCTGTGTCCACTGACCCTGCATCATGTATCACTCCTGCTGATCCTGGGCTTCACCCTGTCCTGGGCATGAATTCATGGTGTTCCCGGCCAGGTGAAGCAACTGGGGAGCCTGATACAGCTATTCCAAATCTTGCTTTTTTTTTTTTTTTTTTTTTTTTTTTTTTTTGAGAGAGAGAGACAGAGAGAGAGAAAGAGATACAGAGTCAGAGAGGAAGAAGCAGAGAGAGAGCATGGGAGGGCCAGCAGCCTCTCAGCCACTGTGAATGAACTCCAGATGCACACGCCCCTTTGTGGGCAAGTGCAGCATTGTGTGTTTGTATCACTTTTGCATCTGGCTAAACGTGGGACCTGGAGATTGAAGGGGCATTCTTAGGCTTGGCAGGCAGGCGCCTAAACTGCTAAGCCATCTCTCCAGCCCCAAATCTTGCTTTTTTAAAAAGAGCACCTCATTCCTTCAGGACCCCACTCACTCTCCTCTGAACTCATCTCTGGAAAGAAAGACCGAGCTTTCTCCTGTTTCCTGCCTCATCACTGTTGACTGGGCTGCTCATGTAGGCCCATCCTGTCTCTTGCACCCTGATCTTATAAGGGCTCCCAGAAAGGCAGTCAATCAGACAGAAGTGTGTCTCACCTTTCTTCTTGTCTCCTTGTAAACAGATGGGATTCCTCTAAACAGAGTCTCTTGTGTTATGGGCAGGACAATGAGTCCCTGAAGTGGTTAAGGGCAGTGTGGGTCTGTAGCCCAGTGAGTATTCATACCGACTCTCTGGTAAACAGCATTTTTGTCATGGGGGTGTTTGTTTGGCAACCCTGGGTCATAAGACATCCATCACCTGAGTCATCTGATGAAAACTTATCAGGGTCCTCAATCCCTGCTTCCCTAGGGCCATTCTTCTGGAATTGAAGGGAGGCGGGCAGGAAACACTCAGGAAAGGAGGAGACATCTAGGCATCTTTGGCTTTGTCTCAGCGCTCCAGCATTTTGGAGTACCACGTTCACACTCTGAAGGATCAGCCCTGACCAAGGGTAAGAAGACCAAGTCTCTGAGGGTAGGGACAGCTGACCAGGATGTACTTTGGGAGCCTGGAAAAGATGCTCGCTATATTAAAGAAACCGTCTTTGCCCGGGTACACACACACACACACACACACACACACACACACACACACACACTTCCCCCTGCCCTATTCTATTGTTACAATAGGGACTTGTAGGCTGTTTTCATTTGATTTCCAGGACAAGTATCAGGACCCAGTTTGTTGGGGCTCTCTGATGTCATGCCCCCTATGGCATAGGAGTGTGGTAAAATGTTGAGTGGCTAAGTCCTGTGTACTGCCTCATGACTTTGGACAAGGTTTGCAAACACTGCATCCATTTCTTCATCTCTAAATAGAGGTAATAAGCAGTGTCTGGCTCCCAGGGTTGTCATGAGTACTAGAAGGGAAGATATGTAAAGTGACTAATCTAGTCCTTGGCATTTATCGAGGACTCAAACAATGTAAGTTATTTTGACGATGCTGATCATGATCATAGTAACTGTGAATGTTTCTAAATTATTCTGAATGTAAGTCCCTTGTGTTTCAGCATAGACATCACTTCTCCTTGGAAACCTTGCCTGACTCCACAAGGATGGATGAGGGCCACTCCTCTGAGTCCCCTAGGACCATGGAGAGATGTTCCTTGGTATCTAAGGGGGTTGGTTCTAGCATTTCCCCAACTCTCTTCCCATACAGAAATCCATAGGTCTTCAAGTCCCTTGTAGAAATTGCATATAACCTATGCATAACCTATAGACTTGATATCACCTCTAGATTATTATAAACTCCTAATACAATATGCATGCTATGTAAATACTTGTTCTGTTATATTGTTTAGGGAATGATGATGAGGAAAAAACTATACATGTTCAGTGCAGACACAATCTTTGTGTGGGTGCATGTGTATGTGTGGTATGGTGTGGTGTGGTGGGTGCACATGTGTGTGCAGATGCATGCTCTGTATGCACATGCAGAGGCCAGAGAACATGTCAGGTGCCCTCCTCTATTGCCCATCTGTGTATTTCCTTGAGACAGTTTCTCTCTGAACTGGGTGGTGCTGCTGTTTTCACAAGTGCCAAAGATTTTCTGGTTTCTGCTCTCCATAGGTCTGGGGCTACAGGCAAGTGTGGCCACACCCAACTATTTATGTGTGTGATGAGGTGAATCAGGCCCTGTCCCGCTCTCATGCTTGTGTGCCAAGTGCTCGTACTTGTTGAGCTATTGCCCCCCATCCTAGGCTGACTAGAACTCATTCTGTAGCCAGGCTGGCCTTGAACTTGTAATGATCCTTCCACTTCAGCCCCAGAATGCTAGGGTTAAAGGCATGAGCTACCCTGCCTGGCTAGAAGCTCTTTAAAAAAAATAAGTAGAGAAAAGCCGGGCGTGGTGGCGCACGCCTTTAATCCCAGCACTCGGGAGGCAGTGGTAGGAGGATTGCGGTGAGTTCGAGGCCACCCTGAGAATACATAGTTAATTCCAGGTCAGCCTGGGCTAGAGTGAGACCCTACCTCAAAAAACCAAAAAAAATAAAAATAAAAAAATAAAAAAAATAAATAGAGAGGGAGAGAAACAGACAGAATGGGTGTGCCAGGACCTCTGGTATGCAAACATATTCCAGACACATGTGCCACTTTGTGCATCTGGCTTTTATGTGAGTACTGGGGAATCAAACCTAGGTTGTTAAGCTTTGCAGGCAAGTGCATTAACTCTGAGCCATTTCTCCAGCCCTAAAAAAATATTTTTGATCAGTAGTTGGTTGAACCTGCAGATGTAGCAATTGGAGAACCAACAGCTCTTGTCTACCTTAACATTTTCTCACTGTATTGGCCAGCAGACTGATCTGAGAGCAACAACCTTGTTTATCTTGATATTCCCCAGGTTTAGCACAATATCTGACACCAGTGCTGTTCCAAACATACTTATTGAATGAGTGAATAAGAGATGAAGGAGTGAATGAAAAAGATGACATGTTGGGGCTGGAGAGATTGCTTAGCAGTTAAGGCGCTTGCCTGCAAAGCCTAACGACTGGGTTCAAGCTAGAAGCACAAAGTGCCACATGTGTCTAGATTTGGCTGGCAGTGGCTAGAGGTCCTGGCATGCCAATCTTTCTTTTTTCTCTCTCTCCTTCTCTTCGCTCTCTGTTTACAAATAAAAATAGATAAATAAAAAAATGACATATAAGTGTGGGACTCAATCGCTCCTCCATACTAATCCTAGACCTTTCCTTGATGCCTTTATTTACAACTTAAAAATTTATTTGTACGTATGTGGTGGGGGACACCACACCAGGAGCATGTGCCACTTTGTATCTGGCTTAATTTGGGTGGGGGGAATTGAACCCAGGTCAACAGGCTTTGCAAACAAACACCATTTACTGCTGAGTCATCTCTCCAGCCCCGCTTTTTTTTTTTTTTTTTTTGAGGCAGGGTCTCATGTGGATGGGGTTGCCCTAGAACTGGATAAGTAGCTCTGGCTGGTCTTGAACACCTGATCCTCATATCTCTACCTCCCCAGTGCTGAGATTACAAATGTGCCAGCTTTCTTGGTTTATATATGAAATTTTTCTGTAACATTTCATCTTTCTTTCAAGGACTTCAGGAGGCCTTCTCTGATGGCATCAACTCCGTCTATAATCCTTCTTGGATAGGAACTTGCACAGGACTTACCTGGCATTGAGTTGGACTACGAGTTTGATACGTATGTTAATGACCTGTTTCTCCAACTGGAAGTTCCTAGAACGGATGCCATTCACAGTTTCCTTGCAATATGGCCATCTGGATAGGTGGTCTTAGCTATTGCTTCTAACTATTAGGCCATGTTTTTTTTGCTTTGTTTGTTTTGGTTTTGGTTTGAAGGTAGGGTATCACTCTAGCCCAGGCTGACCTGGAATTCACTATGTACTCTCAGGCTGGCTTTGAACATCCTCCTACCTCTGCCTCCTGAGTGCTAGGGATTAAAGGCCACCATGCTCGGCTGGACCACAGGTTTTTTTTTTTTTAAGTATTGTATTTATTTATTTATTTATTTATTTATTTATTTATTTATGTCTCACTCTGGTCAGGCTGACCCAGTCTCAGGGTGGCCTCGAACTTTTTTTTAAGTGTGGGATTTAATTTATTTTTTTTGAGAGAGAGAGAATATGGACGTGGTGCCAGGGCTTCTAGCCACTGCAAACGAACTCCAGATGCATGTGCCACCTTATGCATCTGGCTTATGTGGGTATTGGGGAACTGAACCTGGGTTCTTAGGCTTTGCAGGCAAACACCTTAACTGCCAAGCTATCTTTCCAGCCAGGGCCATGATTTTTTTTTTTCTCAACTACAGTTGCCTAAGGACAGGGACTAAACATTAGACAAGGTGATGTTCCTTGCATCTCTCAGTCCTCTGACTGAGTGGCCCATACCTGGTTGCTGAATGGGTATGGGATTGATTGAGGCTGTGGTGGGTGAAAAGGTGAGGTATGAACACTGGCTAAGAGTGAAGGGTGACAGTGGCATCAAGTGATAACTTGCAAGACTGTTGTCCCTTTGTGTCTGGGTTTAAAAATGCAGATGAGGGCTAAGGAAATGGCTTAGCAGTAAGGCATTTGCCTGTGAAGCCAAAGGACCCAGGTTCGATTCCCCAGGACTCATGTTAACCAAGATGCACAATGGGGCGCATGCGTCTGGAGTTGGTTTGCAGCAGCTGAAGTCCCTGGCACACCCATCCTGTCTTTCTCTCTGCCTCTTCCTCTCTCTCTTTCAAATAAATAAATAAATAAATAAATAAATAAATAAATATTTTAAAATGCAGATGAGAGCATTGGTCCGTATGGCTATTGTGAGCAAAGTGACAGCTGAGCAGGTCCCCAGGAGCCTGTGGTTTAGGAGGCTATGGCGAGAGGATGGTCTAACCCTAGCTGCTTATATGTGCTGAGTCATACATGACAGGATTCAGTGACAGTAGTCATGACATTCCTCCTTTTCATTGGGTGAAATCACTGTTTTTCTGTCTAGCTAGGTGCTCAGAATTCAATACTCACCCCTGAGTGCCTGAAAGGTGTCTCCTGCGTGACCCACTCCAGGGAGACCATCCCTCTCGTTCATGATCCTCCAGCAGGAAGAATAGGAGGATCCTGCCTTGAAGTGGTCATTGCAGAGAACTCTTCAGGCTTCTCAAAGATGTCCCCACAGACAAGGAGTGTACAGTGACTGTCAGACATGGTGATGTCCCCGGGGGGGGGAGTGTGTCAATCCCAGTTCCTCTGGTTCCCCCACACACTCAACCCTCTGTACCCTCACATCTGCCTGCTGCTTCCTCCATGTGCTCTTGACCCCTTTCCATCCCAGAATCCCTCCTTCAACCCCTTATGTATTTATTGCTTATCGGCACACCATGGGCTTAGCCCAGTAGTGTCAAGAATGGAACACAGAGAAGGTGAAAGGCATTCATGCTCTGGAAGGCGGGGGGGGGCAGGGGGCTCATACACCAACCCCACAGCAAATAGCACCTTCTGGCCAGGCGCTGATCTGGCGCATGGATGCTGAGAATGTAGTGTACAGAGCACGAGAGTTGTGGCTGACAGGGCAGTGGTTGGCCTGTTTCCTGGGCAGGGTGGAGCCCAGTGTCAGTATGACCACGACTTTCCATGCAAACAGGGCCTTTCCCCTTGGGTGCAAGGAGGAGCTAGTGGGGCAGCCACATAAGGGGTCCAGGTAAACAGGACAGGACAGTGAGGTCTGTGCACTTGCCCTTTCTCTGGAAGAGGCCTACGAGCTTTCTCTTGAGATTCTCTCGCAGTCGGCAGCCCATTCCCTGCTTCAAGATGTCCTACCCCCTTGGCACCTTGAAGGAGTCACTTTGGAAGATCTGCCCCAGAGATCTCTACTCTCCAGACCCATAAATGAATGCCTGGATGCAGCAGACAGGCTGGGAGGGCTGAGGCCGAGGAGACATTGTTCCTCTGGCTACTTTATTCCTTTGGTTTGTGGCTGTTTGACAACAGCAGTAAAACCCGCTTATAAATTAGGTGCATGCTACAAACGATAGAAACATCCTTGGTGCAGGGAGCAGAGGGCTCTTTAGGTGAGCAGGGCTCCCTCCCTGGATTCCCAGGTTCCAATCCTTTGACATTCAGACCTAGGGCACACAGGGCAGGGTGTGTTGGTGTCACCCACCTCCTGCTGTCTCCATCACAGGAAGGCCAGAGCCACCATGGCTCCTCAGAGGCTCTTCAAACACAGAGATGTTTATATCTTTTCATGGCTGTTCAGATTACAAGCAGGGAACTGGAGCCCAGGGAAAATAAACCAGGGGATACAAGGTAGGGAATTTTTTTTTTTTAAAACTTGATTGAAATCAACCTCCAGAAGACCTCAAATGAGGCCAATGTGGAGGAAGCCCTGCAAGATATAAATGTGACTCAGGAGCCCAGCATGACTCAATCCATAGTTGCTCTATGCACTGGTCTCAGGTCCCCCCACCCCCACCATACAGCAGCTTCTCTCTCCCAGCTTGCTCAGAAGCCCCATTAATCTAATGGAGAACTGGCACAGTTCTGAGGCACTTCCAGGGCAGGCCTAGTCTTCCTACAGCCACTTGGCTATATCTTTGGCCTGAGGATGGCTGGCCCTAGGCTTATATGGAAGGGCCTGACCCTCTCTTTACCAAGGACACTGGTCTCTCCTGCCTCTTCTAGTTCCTGGGAGCCTCAGGCCCTGGGTCAGAGTTCATGGTGTCTAAGGCAGCCACTCAATATTGTTCCAAGCCAAACTGGAACATAGGCCCCTGCTAGACCCTAGAGTTCAGCTCCTGGGCACAGAACCCAGCTGCTTTGACTCAGCACCCTCACTTCTGTTTCTCTGCTCATTGCATCCGCCCCCCTAGCTTGCTGTGCAAGGCTCTCACAGCTGGGTTGTTACTCCGCACTTGTTTATGTGTTTTCTTCAACTGTGTTAAGTCATTGTGTGTGCGTATCCTGCCTACACACAGAGAGCTGAGAGAGCAAGGACAGGGGCTGCTCCCTCGCTAGAGCTGCAGGTCTGCTTTTGTCGCCATCCTGGCCACAAGGATTCTCAAAGGACACCCAGGACATCAGGGAGAGGGCACCTACGTGTGGTTGTGCGCACACGCGGGTGCTTGTGCATGAATGTCAACACACAGGCATCGATTGAGGTGCAAGACACAAATCTGGTGAGGGCTGTTTTGCTTACAGGCATGTTAGCTTTTTACTTATTTCTTTCTCCTGTGGGGCAGCTGCCCTCATTTCACATCCAATCACACACGGAAGGCCCAAGCGGGTCACATTCCAGGCTGCATTAGATCAGGGTCGGACCTCTTGCATGTGAGACCAGAAAGCTGCAAAGCAATGTGCCACCTTCTTTTGATAGAGATGGCATTTTGTACCCACTGGAAACATTGGGAAAGTATAGCTGCCCCTGAGTTCCCTGGGGAATTGGTTTTAGACTCTTCCCGGAGATACTAGGCCATGGATCTGAAGGCCATTGTATCAAATGGCATAATATTTACACAGAACCTGTTCATACCCTCCTGCCTGCTTGAAATCATCTTTAATTTACTTATAACACCTGAGACAATGCAAATGCTATGTAAATAGTGGGTATACTGTATTATTAAGGAAATAATGACAAGGAGAAAGTCTGGACAAGTTCTGTATAAACTCATTCTTATTTTATTTTATTTTGTTTTGTTTTTTGAGGTAGGGTCTCATTCTAGCCCAGGCTGACCTGTAATTCACTATGTAGTCTCAGGGTGGCCTCAAACTCACAGCTATCCTCCTATCTCTGCCTCCCAAGTGCTGGGATTAAAGGTGTGTGCTACCATGCCCGGCTTCTAAACTCATTCTTTTCTGAAGTAGTTTTTTGAACTGTGGTTAGTTAAGTGCTCAGATGTGGAAGCCATGGATAAGGAGGACCAACTATAAGTTAAATGAGCTGTGTGACTTTAGACAGGTCATGTAGCATCTGAGTTTAGAGCTCATATCTTCTTTGAGTAATTATTATGAAGATCTCATGAGGTAATAAATGAGAATGGGCTCTGAACAAAGTGCTTTGGAATGCCTAGGATTTCATAACAAGCAAACAACCTTTGTGATGAGCAAGGATGAAGGAAGGCACACACTTTGGAGGGGGTGGGAGTCCCACCAGTGTTCTCCTATCATGCCTGCTGACCTATCTTTAAAGTATTTTTTTATTTATTTGAGAGAGAGAGAGAGTGAATTGGCACACCAACTTCAGACACATGAGCCACTTTGTGCATCTGGCTTTACATGGGTACTGGGGAATCAAACCCTGGCTGGCAGGCTGAGCCATCTGATCCACTGTGCTGCTTACAGTGTAACTCAGCTATCTTGCACACATGAGCACACTCACACATACAGGTGCCCAAGGGGATCAGAGTGACATCCTAGAACATCTTTGGCTAGCCTAGGCCAATGTAACTGTTCCCAGCATGGGGGACCCTTGGTATGTAGTTACCTGGAGATAAGGGTCCAGGAGTCTCGGGGAGGATGTTCCCAGCTCCATGTCATTGAGTGGCTTTATATGGTGAGACGATTTCTAGTTTAGCAGAATGGGAGTCAGGTTCTTCCTCAGAACAAAACTTTAGTTTCAAGCCTAAAAATACATCTTCATGGCCAGCCTGTCCAACAGCAGACTCTCAGGTCACCTTGTGGCCTCCCTCACAGCCCAGGTACAGAGCATGAAGCTCAGGGACCTGACCAGAGTTCAATTGCTCTGGGAGAGCCCCAGGAGCAGGCATCAGCCTGCCCCACGCCCTACATTGATCAGTACACAATTCCACCTTGAGGGTGAAAGGCAGCTGCTTGATTTTGACCTTGGCTAGACTATGAATGACAGATTAATGACGTTATCTGTGAGTCTTGATTCCCAGATGAACAGGGACAGTCAAGTTCCCTCAGATGTCTAGGATCTGGGGAGCCCCCTCTCCTCTCTTGACTTTCTGCCTCCTGTTGCCAGAGAGGGCTGGCATGTAGGAGGGTATATGAGTTGTGAGTGGTGGGATGTGGGGATGATTTTGACCTGTGGGAATGACTTGGGAGCTGTTGACAGAAGAACAAAGGCTTAACGTAAGGCATTTCTTCAGGGCAGGTTTTCCCACCCACTTCTCTGGCTTTGGTATTGATTTCAATAGAAAGAAAGCAGGGTTGGGGGTCGGGAGGGGGAAGATAGCCTAAAAGAAGGGGTAGGGAAGTAGAGAGGAGAAGAGGATGGGGAAAAAGCACAATGGCTGGGGCAGAGGAGAGGTGAGTGGAAAAGAAAACAAAAGGAGAGCAGGAGCCGGGCATGGTGGTGCACGCCTTTAATCCCAGCACTCGGGAGGCAGAGGTAGGAGGATTGCCATGAGTTCAAGGCCACCCTGAGACTACATGGTGAATTCCAGGCTAGCCTGAGCTAGAGTGAGACCCTACCTCAAAAAAAAAAAAAAAAAAAAAAAGAGAGAGAGAGAGAGAGAGGGAGAGAACAAGCAAGCTAGCGCAGGAAGCTGCAGCAGGAACATGCAAAGGGAGGAGATAAAGGTGGAGCCAGGGGGCACTTGACTTTCCAGGTGCTTGGCTGCCAATGGAAGGATCTGCCCTCCTGGAATCCATCTGGCGCCCAGTGTACCCAGCACAGTGAGAGTAGAGCAAGGCTGTGCCCCATGGTCCCAGGGTTAGCCCATGAAACCCAAAGGCTTTGTGCCCACCTGATGGGAGAGCCTTCCTGTGCCCCCCCCCCCATTCCTGGTGCACAAGCTGTGGTCACACGTCATATGCCTTTCTGCAGAAGATGGCTGTGGGCAGATTGATCTTCTCTGAGGGAGAGGTGACCTCTGAGAGAAGCCCCCTGATTTCTGGCCCTGGGATGTAGTCTTGGGCCCGAGTAGCCAGGCCAGGTGAAGGCTTTTTGAAGTGATTCCCACCACTCTAGGCTCGGCAATCTCCATTTCTTTCTGTCCTGGGGCTGTAGCTTAGAAAAAGACTTACACACAGTGGTGTTTGTGGCATTGCTGGATTTGTCTGTGTTGCCATGGCAATACTGAGGGCAGCCCCTGTTCTGTCTCCCACCCCATCCCCTGTTCCTTTCACAGACCTCTTCTTTCCCTCTCTATCTCTCCCATCCCTCACCACCATTATTTCTAATTTCCGTGGGACTTGAGCCCTTCCCCTGTTTCTCCCTCTGGAAGTAGTAAACTGTGTGCTTTCCTTCTGTTTTTGTTTGTTTTGTTTTTTTGAGGTAAAGTCTCACTCTAGCCCAGGCTGACCAGGAATTCACTATGCAGTCTCAGGGTGATGGGATTAAAGGCATGCGCACCACCACGCCCTGAGAGTGCTTTGCTTCTAGGACTTTCTCAAGAGCTGGTCCCAATGTCAACAGTAGGGAGTGTCCTCTGTTCTCCCAGGGACAGAGGAAGCTGAGGCCTTGGACAGGGTTCAGGGAGTGGGAGGGCCTCAGGCCTGCAAAGTACTCTGGGAATTTCCCTCTCTTCCTTAGCCCATTCCCCCAGTTTATCTCACCCATCTGCAAGGACCTCTCAGCTTCCTGTTTCCCAAAGACCTGTTACTCTCTTTCTTCCAATTCCTGGTCAAGATTTATCTCCTCTTACAAGCTTTCTCCGTTTAACTCCATCTGACCTCAAACACCAAGATCCTTCTCAGCATTTAAGTGTACTCCGGAGTATTGATCTGCCCTTGCCTCTTGTGTGTGCCCAGTGTCTGCACTCTAAGCTGGTTTGCTGTCCAGCCTCCTCAGCAGCCTGGGGCAAGATTTTTGTCTGTTTGTCCCCAACCCCACTCTGTGTGGGTCATAGGTCTGACCTCCTCCCCCTTTGCCCAGCCCACCTGCCCACAGGGATGGGCATATGAGCCAGACAAGGCCAACAGTGCTGCCACCTAGACGGGAGGCCAGAGTGTAGGCCTCTTTCTCTGCACCCAGGACTATAGGTCTATTTAGGCTGAGTTGTTAGGGCCACATTTTTTAAAATTTTGTTTATTTTTATTTATTTATTTGAGAGCAACACAGAGAGAGAGAGAGAGAGGGAGGGAGGGAGGAGGGGGAGAGAATGGGCGCACCAGGGCTTCCAGCCACTGCAAATGAACTCCAGATACATGCGCCACCTTGTGCATCTGGCTTACTTGGGTACTGGGGAATCGAACCTTGACCCAGGGTCCTTAGGCTTCATAGGCAAGTGCTTAATTGCTAAGCCCTCTCTCCAGCCCTAGGGCCATGTTTTTTTTTTTTTTTAATTTTATTTATTTGAGAGAGAGAGAGATACAGAAATAGGCAGAGAGAGAGAGAGAGAGAGAGAATGGGTGCACCAGGGCCTCCAGCCACTGCAAGCGAACTCCAGATGCATGCACCCCCTTGTGCATCTGGCTTACGTGGGTCCTGGAGAATCGAGCCTCGAACTGGGGTCATTAGGCTTCATAGGCAAGTGTTTAACCGCTAAGCCATCTCTCCAGCCCCATAGGGCCACGTTTTTGATCAAATGAAACGAGATTGACAATGGCTGGGGAGACAGTTCAGTGGGTAAAGTGCTTGTTGCAGAAGTACGAGGGCCTGAGTTTGATCCCTAGCACCCACCTAAACAAGTTAGCCATGGTGGTGCAAGCCTGAGGCTGGGGCACAGAGTGACCTGAAAGCCTGGTGTTGGACAGGCTGGCCATGAAGATGTTTTTAGACTTACAACTAAAGCTTGGTCCTGAGGAAGGACCTGACTTCCATTCTGCTGAACTAGGGATTGTCCCACTTTGTAAAGCCACCCAGTGAGATGGAGCTGGGAACATCCTCCCTGAGAGTCCTGGACCCTTATCGCTAGACAACTATGTATGAAGGAACCCCGTGCTAGGAACAGTTAAGTTGGCCTAGGCTAGCCAAAGATGTTCTAGGATGTCAACCTGATCTCTCTTGGAGTGTGTGTATGTGTTCATGCACATGCGTGTGCAAGGTAACTGAGAGAGGTAGACTATAAGGAGCAATAGGCTGGCAGACACGGTATGAGAACGCTGACTGGACACCGCCAGGGTGCTTGGCTTCCTTCTGGTGTGTGTGAATGTGTATTTGTATGTGTATGATGACACACATGTGCACACATGTATGTGTGAAGGTCAACATCAGGCATCAGAGTGATAAAGTGATAGAGTGATAAACACACATGCACACCGCATGTGCACATACGTACATGCACACACGCACACGTGAGAGAAATACCATGATTAATGTATTTGCTGATCATTCTTGGAACTCCCTGAGGGCAAGATATGTGTCACCCCCGCCATCAACTAAAGCTCTCCAAAGAAGGAACTGGGCCTCCCTCCTCGTCTGGGAGCTCCCCCAGGACAAGAGTGTCTCAGGGAGCAAAGTATTAAAGTCCCAGTGGTGTCCATGGTAAAAATACCAGGAATTTAAAGCTCCCCACCAAGGGAACCTTTATTTGTTTTTATTTTTATTAGAGGTAGGGTCTCCCCAAAGCCCAGGCTGACCTGGAATTCATTGTGTAGCCCAAGCTGCCTTTAAACTCATGGTGATCCTCCTACCTCAGCCTCCTAAGTGAGGTCACGCTGGCTTTTGGATCTCTTTATTATAGTAATGTAATCTGATTCGAAGCTCCACCCAAGAAGTGCCTGTCTTGTCCATCACATGGGGCACTGAGTCAAAATAGAAAGACAAGACAATCTTTGTTCTTGAGGAATTTAGGTCAACCAACAAAATCTTTGTGCAGTGAGCATGGAAAGTACATGTTGAGAGGGGTCACAAGGGGAATGGCAACATTGTCTAAGGCTAGGTCTGGAAAATCTTCAGAGAAAAGACCCAGGCCAAGTCTGGAGTGAGGCAGAGGGTTTGACTTCTGGACGGGGGCAGACTGGCATTCTGGATTAAAGAAGCCACCTGGTTGGGGGTTTGAGGAGCTTGGGATAGGTAGGTGAGTGCGTGAGAGAAGTGAGGCAGAATGCCTTTGGGTGCTCAGCCGAAACCACCCTCTCACTCCTCTACTTGACCCTCCTCGGCTGCAGGTGTTCGGTGGGGTCTTCCTTGGCTGCTTGGACTTTGCCATCCTGAAGGGCAGAGCAAAGGCACTGGGCTGGGCTCTGTTCCCACAGTGGTTGTATTCCTTAGCCTCTACCCTCCAGATACAGTTAATCAGAATTCTGCACCGCAAGTATAGTCATCTCTCCATATCCCGCCATATCCATGGTTTCAGGACCCCTGGGAGATACCAAAATCAAAGCATGTTTGAGTACCTTATACAAACGTAGTTTGCATATAACCCATGCATATTATCTCACCACTTTTTTTGTGGGGTAGGGTCTCATTCTAGCCCAGGCTGACCTGGAACTCACTCTGTAGTACCAGGCTGGCCTCAGACTCACAGCGATCCTCCTACTGCTGCTTTCTGAGGGCTGGGATTAGAGGCATGCACCACCATGCCCAGTTTATCTCACTATTTTTTTTTTTTCCAAGGTAGGGTCTCATTCCAGCCCAGGCTGACCTGGAATCCACTCTGTAGTTTCAGGGTGGCCTCGAACTCATGGAGATCCTCCTACCTCTGCCTCCCGAGTGCTAGGATTAAAGGCGTGCTCCACCACACCCTGCTATTATCTCACTATTTTTAATCACCTCTAGACTGCTTATGTAGATAATTGTTATACTATATTGTTTAAGAAATAATGACCAAAAAAAGTGTCTCATGCTTAATACAGGTGAATTTTTTTCCCTAATAGTTTTGATCTCCTATTAGTTGAATTCATGAATATGGAAAGCTGACTATATCAATAACCAGCTCTCTCTGTTTAAAGGCACAAATACGGAATTCATTGAGAGTTAACTAGGCTACAAAGGTCTACAAAGGTCACAGATGTTTTTCATACTTAAATTAACCCTCCAAGCAACCTTCCAGCCCACTTAGTAGAAGTCCAGCACCTTCATCTCGATGCCTTCTCTTCCTCCCCACATGACATGACTGTGAGGACAGGCTTGTGTCAGTGAAGGGCCAGTGAACAGATAGATGGATCCCTGTATGCCTGGTCAGCACAGGCCACCTCTTTTCCTTCCACCAGCAATTCCGTTTTTTTTTTCCCCATTTTTTTTTCCCCATTCCGTTTTTTTTTTTTGTTTTTGTTTTGCGAGGTAGGGTCTCACTCTGGCCCAGGCTGACCTGGAATTAACTATGTAGTCTCAGGGTGGCCTCGAACTCTCGGTGATCCTCCTACCTCTGCCTCCCGAGTGCTGGGATTAAAGGCGTGCGCCACCACGCCCGGCTGTTTTTTTTTCAATATTTAGATCCATGTGGTCCCGGCTTAGTGGGTCCTGGAGAGTTGAACTGGGATCCTTTGTTTTTGCAGGCAAATGCCTTAACCGCTAAGCCATATCTCCACCCCCTCCCAACCCATTCTTTTTAACTGGGGCTTTCCCACTGCTGTCCCTGCTGACTAAAGCAGCTCAGACCCACCCCAGGAAGGGTCAGGTGATCTTCTAGTCACTAGCTCTGCTGCTGTCCCCATGGTCCACCAGCAAAACAACAGAGACTGGGAGGGTTTATAGTTTCAGCCTCAGGGCCATTGAATCTGAATAAATAAGAGACCAATGTCTTTATCCTTTTTCTTTCAAGAGCCTCCTTGGTGCTTCCCCAGGTGCCTTCCACCACTACTTCTCAAAGTGGGGTCCCCAGGCCTATGTATAGCAGCATTAGCATCACCTGGAAACTTGGTAGAAATAAACATTTTCAGCTCCACCATTGACCCGCTGTGTCTGATGTGATGGTCAGTCTGGGATAGCCACAGAGCAGACTCAGGAGAGGTTCAGGAAAACAGTTCTCAGGGCCATGAGGCAAGATTTTCCCTATAGGGTCACATGGGACAGCCTAAGCCTGGGCAGGAAGCAGAGGGGCAGGATCAAGGGGAGAGCCCAGGACAGAGCATTATGAGGGCTTCCATGAGAGGAAGGCAAGTGGGCAGTTGAGAACAGTTTGGATATGCAAACAGGCTCTAAGCTAGTGGGTCATTGGTCTCCTGAATCCTGGCCCTGGGGTGATAATAAGGCAAAAGGGTGTAAGGCCAGGTAGAGCAGGTAAGCATATGAGTTAGGGTTGCATATCAGACATGTTCTTGAGCCCTTGGTTCTCTCTAAGAATGTGGCAGGTCATGGAGGAGTCATTTTTCCCAGTCAGATTTTCTATGTTTATTTTTATTTACCCATTTAAAGGAGAGAGAGAGAGAGAGAGAGAGAGAAAGAGAGAGATAAATAGAGAACGAGAGCGAGAATGAGCATACCAGGATCTCTTGCCACTGCAGATGAACTCCAGATGCATTCACCACTTTGCACATCTGGATTTACATGGGTACTGGGGAATTGAACCTGGCTGGCAGGCTTTGCAAGCAAGCACCTTTAACCACTGAGCCATCTCCCTAGCCCTAGATATGGTTTTAAACATCACAGCATATTAACATACTCAACATACACCTGCTGGCCCAGAACATCTGGGGTAGGGCTCAGCTCTCTGTTTTAACATGCTTTCTAGGTGATTCTATCACACACTAATGTGTGAGAACCATCACCACCACACCATGAGCCAGCAGAATGACAATCTTTGTCCTCCGTAAACATTGCTATTAAAGGCTTGTGCAAGCTGGGCTTGATGGTGCATGCCTTTAATCCCTGCGCTTGGGAGGCAGAGGTAGGAGGGTTGCTGTGAGTTCGAGGACACCCTGAGACTACATAGTGAATTCCAGGTCAGCCTGAACTAGAGTGAGACACTACCTTGGGGAAAAAAAAAAAAAAAAAAAAAAAAAAAGGCTGTGCAAAACACATTCCTCCAACTTCACCTGAGCAAGGACGCTGACGAGACTTTCCTAAGGTGGCGAGCTGTCTCCATGCAGTCACAGGACCCCGGAAGTAGAGAAGCGTGGGTGGAGTGGCTACCAGATGCTATCCTGCCATTTTCAGCCAGCTGGGTCACTGTCTGGCTGTGTCTAGGGACAGACACTTCACTAACTTCTCTGTGTTCACCCAGCAGAAGGCAGGCATTGAACCCCATGGTCTTCCAGGTTGTTTTCCAGCCTTGCCTGTTCTTGATTCTCCTGATCATTCCAGCCTCATTATCTGTAGCTTTGAGATAATGGGAGGAAATGAGGTGGGGTGTGTGTGTGCGCGCGTGCGCATGGAAGTACCCAACATCTCTGGGAAAGGCTTGATAAATGCAGTTGAATCTTGTTCTTCCAATCCTACCTAAACTTTCTTTTATTTCTCCTTTCTGCCCTTCTTTATGTTTGCCTCTCCTCTCCAGGATTAGCCTCTATACCGAATTAGCACACATTCTTTTTTAATTTTTATTTATTTATTTGAGAGAGAGAGAGAGAGAGAATGAATACACCAGGGCCTGCAACCACTGCAAACAAACTCCAGACACATGTGCCATCTTGTGCATCTGGTTCACATATGTGAGTACTGGGGAATCGAACCTGGGTCCCCAGGCTTTACAGGTAAATGCCTTAACCACTAAGCCATCTCTCTAGCCCAGGGTAGGCATTCTTACATTTATCATCTTGAGGGGAGAGGAGTCTGTCATGGAGGGAAGGACTGGAGCGGTGGAGATGGCACCAGATACCTGGCTACAAGAAAGCCTGGAACATGACAGAGCTGGCTCACTGGCCCTCCCTCCTAATCCCAAATTCCTTTTTCTCTTTCAAGCTTCAACTAGCTCCTCCAAGGAGCTGCTTGGAACATCTGAGCCCAGAGGAGGACCCTTGTGTTTTTTGACTGCCTGTCACTGCAGTACTCTGTCCCCCACCCCACCACCTCCAGGGCTCCTCTGCCAACGGCTGGTTATTTATATCCCGGAGCAGCTGCTGACAGACAGCTGCGAGCTGGGAGGCTTCTGACAGGGATGAGCGAGGCAGAGATGACAAGGTGGTGGGTGGTGCTGTCACTCTTAGTGGGACTACTGGGCAGAGCTCCACCCCTTTACCACAGAGGAGAGCCTGGCAGTCTGACAGGGCATCTGGATAGAGCCCCCTCCAAGGCAAGAAAGCAAGGGTTGCAGTCAAGAGCTGGGCTGTGGCTTACCTTTCCCAGCTAGGGTGGAAGCGGCCGTGGCTTATCTGGGCACCTGCCCATGGTGGGGACTCACGGGCTGCATGACCTTGGGTAAGCCACAGACTGAATCTGAGTGAGGAGGAATGGTTAGAGGCCGTGTTCTCTGAAGAGTCTCTAGCCATGTTAGTGGAGAGCTTACAAACACTGGTGTCGGAATCCTGACTTTCCAGCTTGTTTGCTTGCTTGCTATGTGACCTTGGGCAATTTCTCTGCCTCCAGTGCATATCCATAAAGTAGTGGCTCTTTTTTTTTCAACTTTTTTATTGACAGTCTCTCTTTCCATATATATATATATATATCCCGATCATAATCCCCTCCCACCATCTTGTTTTTCCCCTCTCCCCCCTCCAGTGATTTTTTTTTGAGGTAGGGTCTCCATCTAGCCTTGGCTGACCTGGAATTCACTACGTAATCTCAGGTGGCCTTGGCCTCAAACTCACGGTAATGCTATTTCTGCTTCCCGAGTGCTGAGATTAAAGGTGTGTGCCACCATGCCTACTTTTTTTTTTTTTGGTTTTTCGAGGTAGAGACTCACTGTAGCCCAGGCTGACCTGGAATTCACTTGGTACTCTCAGGGTGGCTTTGAATTCACAGCGATCCTCCTACCTCTGTCTCCCAAGTGCTAGGATTAAAGGCGTGTGCCACCATGTCTGGCTGTTTTTTTGTTTGAGGTAGGGTCTCACTCTAGCTCAGGCTGACATGGAATTCACTATGTAGTCTCAGGGTGGCCTCAAACTCATGGCAATCCTCCTACCTCTGCCTCCCGAGTGCTGGGACTAAAGGCGTGTACCACCATGCCCGTCTTAAAGTAGTGGTTTTTTTTTTTTTTTTTTTGGTTTTTCGAGGTAGGGTCTCACTCTGGTCCAGGCTGACCTGGAATTAACTATGTAGTCTCAGGGTGGCCTTGAACTCTCGGAGATCCACCTACCTCTGCCTCCCGAGTGCTGGGATTAAAGGCGTGCGCCACCACACCCGGCTAAAGTAGTGGTTTTTAATAGCACCTCTGGCCTTTGTTCTTTGTAGGGATGAGATGAGTTAATGGATATAAGTGATGGGATGGGAGCTGTGTCTGGCACATGGAGCAGCTATCTGGCTCAAGAGTCTTATTTCTGTGACTCCTTGTATGTGTCCTCTCGCCCCACAAAGGTAACACTGTATTGGCAAATATTAAAGGAGAAGGGTGGGAGCTTTTAATATACACTACAGCAGGAAGGGAGGTTTGTGGATTTATGCACCACATGTTATCAGGTGGTAGTGATAGTGGACAACATGCAGATGGGGAATGTTCAGGCCGAATCCGCATCTATCCTGAGCCCAAGCCCTGGCTTTGACCAGTGCCTTCTCCTGTAGTCTTTGGGGGCTGTTGTTGGCTTATGACAGCAAAAGGGCTGGATGTAGTAGTGCACACTGGAATCTCAGCACTTGGGAGACTGAAGCAGGAGGACTGAGACGAGTTTGAGGCCAGTCTGAACTATATAGTTAGTGCCAGGCCAGCTGGGATTACATAGTGAGATCCTGTCTCAAAACAAAACAACAAGGGGGAGGGCGAGAGAAAAAAATCAAAAAACAAAAAAAAAAAACCTAGCAAAAGGTTCTTGTTTTTTCCTCTTCCATCCTGTGACTGTCCTTCCTTCCCTCTAGCTTTCTCAGCTCCTGACCCCCTTTTAGCCCAGTCCCATCCTTCTATTTCAAAAACTAATGCCCAGCCCTAGAGAATATGGAACCCTAAGCCTGTAACTAAGTCCCTGACTACAGCTGAGCCCACAGCACAAGCCTGGCTGTCAGGTGGAACTGAACAGGATTCTGGGAAGGCGGTGGACCTGAAAGCAGGGAGCTGGCCACCCAGTACAGGCAGTCAGACTCTCTAGGTTTACAACCACATCTCAGCCACAGCGCCAGAAACAGCTGAGACTGATGCGGAAGATGTTCCTTCTCCCATACCACCCTTGGCCTTCCTGTTTAGAGTACCCCCTCCTTGCCCATCACAGAGGAGGGAAGGAAAAGGGAAGCAAAGAGACATAGGTTACCATGGAAACAAGCCGAACACAAACTTTTAGCTTCAGCTAATACTTGACTTGCAAGAATACTTTCATAACCACAATGTAAGTGAGCGCGCACACGCGCGCGCGCACACACACACACACACACACTCCCTCACACACCATTTTATAAGAATGAATGCTGACTTAATCCTCTAATCACTGCAATTAAGTTCCAATGCTGGATCTAGGGGAGAGGTAAGGGTGAGCTGAATCTGTTCTCTCTCTCTTTCTCTTTAATGTTTAATTTTATCTATTTATTTGAGAGAGAAAGACAGAGAGAGGCAGATCGAGAGAGAATGGGTTTGCCAGGGCCTCTAGCCACTGTAAACAAACTCCAGACACATGCACCACCTTGTGCATTTGGCTTATGTGGGTCCTGGAGAATCGAACATGGGTCCTTTGGCTTCAAAGGCAAGTGCCTTAAACCGTTAAGCCATCTCTCCAGCCCCTGAATCTGTTCTCTTTTAAAGAAGCCCCCTGCAATCCACTCTTCCCGGAAGCATCAGACATTACCTAGAAGTAACATAGTGAGGGATGCACCTGATTCAAAGTCCCTAATGCTTTGCTGAATCACAACAGCCACAGGCTGAGGTGAAGATGTCTGCATTGCCATTGGCCAGTCCCACAGCACCCGAGAAAGAGATGCGTGTCAGAGATGGTTAGCCATTCATTAAACATTCCTGATCACCCACTATGTTCCTAGTGCCAGGAATCCAAAATTATAATAAAAATAATAAAAGGTCTTGTCACGGTTACCCAGGAACACACAACCCAAGCAGTGGGAGATATGATACATATCTGCTGTTAATAATAAAGGTCCACATTTTGCAGATTTTTTTTTTTCAAGGTAGGGTCTTGCTCTAGCCCAGGCTGACCTGGAATTCACTATGGCATCTCAAGCTAGCCTTGAACTCACAGCAATCCTCCTTCTTCTGCCTCCCAAGTGCTGGGATTAAAGGCGTGTGTCACCATGCCCAGCTAAGTTTGTTGTTGTTTTATTAAATATTATTTATTTATTCATTTGAGAGAGAGAGAGAGAGAGAGGCAAATAGAGAGAGTGGGCATGCCAGGGCCTCTAGCCACTGCAAATGAACTCCAGATGCACGCGTCCCCTTGTGCATCTGGTTTACATGAGTCCTGGGGAATCCGATCTGGGGTCCGTAGGCTTCACAGGCAAGCGCCTTAACCGCTATGCCATTTCCCCAGCCCTAAGTTTGTTGTTTTGAGTGATGACCTCTGAATCACTCTCTGCCTTCCTGCCTTCCTTATTTTCTTTGAGTCTCGCTGTGGAGCCCCAGCTGATCCCAGACTTTCAGTCCTCCTTTGTTAACCTCCCAAGTGCTGGGATTAACAGGCATACACTGCCACACCTGCCTGCCTTGAATCTTAAGACGTAACATCTTCCTCACATGTACACTCCCATCCATGAGTCCCATGAGGTCTTTACCAGAGCTGGGCCAATGCCAGCTCCACATCCTAGAGTCTCCAGAACAGAGAGGCAAACCTCTTTCTGTCTAAAGTTAACCTGACAGATAGTTTGTATCGGCAATGAAAAGCAGAGAATACCATCCAAATCGCATCTACTAGCTAAGTTACTGGAACTTGGAGTGGGGAGTACCTGCCTACAAGGTCACATAGCTGCTCCTTTGAGGGTAGCGCTGGTCCTCTCCCCTATGGAGGTTTGTGAGTGGTGAACACTTTCCCCACTGGGTCTGAAAACCTTGGTTGACCTGGTGGGGTAGCCTTGGAGTTCTGTTGAGTCCTTTCTGCCACCCGCAGGCAATCCTCCATTCTGAACATGTTTTTTTTTTTTTTTTTCCCTGACTTCAAGGTTGGATTTTCATCTCTTCTGCCCACATTTGGAAAGTGGCCCTAATCACCAGTGAATCTAATTACCACTCCTTCTAGGCAAGGGCTCTGTCTCTGTTATGCAAATATGGCTATAATTGTGTCAGGCAGGTTTTGTTGTCATTTATCTTTCTTCTCGAACCCCCTTTTCCTTTCAAGCTGGAGTTGCAGTTCCCCCTCCATCCTTTTCATTGTGAAAGCTCCAGAGACCCCCTGCTCCCCTACTGCAAAATCGCCTTGATTACCCATTCCGGATCCCAGGAGCCACAACAAGACCGCCTCGGGGCAGACAGAAGGAAAAATAAACAGCGTTTAGTGGAGTTTATTTTACTTCTTTGGAGATGCAAATCAGAAGGTTCCAGATGAGCTCTGGGAGTGAGATGTGGGATGGGAGAAAGTTGGCTCTGAGAACAAGAGCAATGTCTACTGGGAAAATAGGCCCTTTGGCAGCCAGAGAGGCTGTCTTGATGGGGGACCGGAGGGGGGGGAAGCAGTGCTAAGCCCCCAGCCTTATTTTGTGTTGCTAAAAGCTTCAGAGCATATCTGGATGAAGGCTGTTAGGAAACTAGGCTTTTTACTCAATAGCCTTAGTGGCAATGTGTTTTTAGGTTCCCCGAGAGGGGACCCAACTTTCCCGGGGCGGGGGAGGGGAGAAATCCAGGAATGGCTTCTTTATCTGCCCTCTGCTTGTGACCCTCAGTGGGCAGGGCAGCAGGCAGGGGGGTTCATTCATTCATTTGCTAAAAACACTGAGTGCCACTGGGCATGCTACCACATGCCTATAATCCCAGCACTTGAGGGGTGGGATCAGGAGTTCAAGGTCATCCTTGGCTACATAAGGTATTCCAGCCACACTTTGGGTTAGCAGTTAAGGCATTTGCCGGCGAAGCCTGAGGACCCAGGTTTGATTCCCCAGTACCCATGTAAACCAGATACACAGGTTGGTGCATGAGTCTGGAGTTCGTTTGCAGTGGCTGGAGGCCACGGTGTGCCCATTCTTTCTCTCTCTCTGTCTGCCTCTCTCTTTCTCAAATAAGAAAATAAATTTTAAAAGTTTAAAAAGCTAGCCGGGCGTGGTGGCGCACGCCTTTAATCCCAGCACTTTAGGAGGAAAGCCGAGAGTTCAAGGCCACCCTGAGACTACATAGTTAATTCCAGGACAGCCTCGAAAAACCAAAAAAAAAAAAAAAAAAAAAAAAAAAAAAGTTTAAAAAGCTAAGTGCCTATATGTTCCAGGCAACATTCTAGGTACAGGTAATAGGTCAGTGAATGTATTAGCTGCTAACTCCCACTATGGTGAAGTAGACATTCACAAGAGAATGAACACTCTGTAGCAGGTGGCAATGAGTGTTAAGAAGAAAACCCAGGATCAAGTGGCCAGAGCAGGGCTTGAGAGATGGCTTAGCGGTTAAGGCACTTGCCTACAAAGCCTAACGAACCAGGTTTGATTCCCCAGTATCTACATAAGCCAGATGCACAAGGTGGCCCATGAGTCTGGAGTTCTCTCTATCTGCCTCTCTCTCTCTCTCTCTCCAATAAGTAATAAAATAAGATTTTTAAATAAAAGAGTCCGTGGCATGTCTGTTATGGGGGAAACCAACTGCTCTCTAATTGGACTGGAGCCTGCTCCACAGGAGGGAATACATGCCTGATACTGAAAACCTACAATAGGGTAGTCATGAACCCTAGGGGTGTAACGTCTGCTGCTGACTGGCTAAATGTATGTAGTATGCTCACTGAACTGCCTAGTAAGCACTTCTCTTAATGTTCACACTCATATATTAATGCTACTCTCACTTTTGGTTAGAGAAGCTTCTCTTTTCAGATGACAGTGTCCTTGGGATGACTCAGAAGGCACCTTGGTGCTGAGAAGAAGTGACAGAGGAGTGCTCAGCACTGAAATATCTCTATCACACCTTCCAAGGCTCAGGGTCCATTGTGGAAGAGGTGGCACAAAGAATGTAAGAGCCAAAGGAAGGGTAGGACTCCTTACAACGTGCTCCTCCATACACAAAATGGCCTAGATATTCATGACCACACAGTGCCTGACACTACCTACACAAGACCATCATAATAGGAGGAAAAGATCATGACATCAAAATAAAAGAGACTGATTGAGAGATGGAGGTGATATGATGGAGAGTGGAGTTTCAAAGGGAAAGTGGGGGAGGTAGGGAATTACCATGGGTTATTGTCTATAATTATGAAAGTTGTCATTCAAAAAGTAAATATTTAAAAAAAGGCCAGAGCACAGGGAAGGTGCAGCTTGGAAAGGAAATTCATTCTGGAGAGACAGAGGAATAGCTCATAAATTGAGGTCGGAGGGCTATGCCTGACTCCACATGGCAAGCCAAAGTTTCTAGCTCAGATCTTCTCTTGCTTGTCCTGGACCAGGGCAGAATTAATGAGGAAAAGGACTTCCCAGGCACAGGGTGTTCTCAGCTGAGGTATGGCTGGGTGCTCAGAGACAGACAGGAACTATGTGCAAGGGGGTGAGGTGGCAGAAGAGATCAACACTCAGAAGGCTTTGGAAGTCATCTAGGGATCTTGGATTACTCTGAGTGATGGGAAGGCCCCTGGAAAGTTTTGAGCAGAGAAGTGACACGATATTTTACAAGGACAATTCTAGCTCCTGCTTGGCAGGATGTGTGAGGATATATACAGTAGGCAGAGGGCTTAGGCGGAAAAAGTAGTGTTGACAAGAAGTCCTGGGAGCCAAGAAAATTCCCTCTAGGGAATATGTAGGGAAGAAGGATTCAAGGACAATGTCCCAGGTTTCAGCTGAACCATCCAGCTACCATTGATTAAGGTAGGAGAGAATGGGGGAGAACGAAGCAGGCATGGTGGAAAAATCAAGTACTTGGAGGTGGTAGGTTTCAGACAATTCTGAGGTGACCAGGTGGTGAACAGGAGAAGGTGGCCAGAAACTGGAACATGGGGGTCCAGGCAGAATGGGGCTGAGGTTCTACGTGTGCACATGGATTGTGTTCACAGCGATGAGGATGGATGAATTCATCTACTGAGTGAGCGCTGCCAGGATGACAGGAGGCTGCACTGGGCCTGGCACTCAGTGCCTGCTGCTTACAGCTTCTACTTGGCAGATTGGTGGTATAAGAGGGCTTTCCATGTGTAAACTGAGGGTTGGATTTCCAGCATCCTGACTCTCCACCTGACAAAACTCTAAACTTCTGGAGCCTTAAATTTGGGGGAGGTGAACAGAGGGCACCCTGTTTCTTTATGAGAAATAGAGAGGACAGAGCTACGGTGATCTGAAAGATCACTTCCCTTCCTAGGTCTCCGTTTTGTCCTTTATAAAAGAAATGAAGAAGCTTGGTTTCTGAGGGCTTCCAGCTTCAACTGGCTTCAACTCTAGTAATCCCAGGAACTCAGCCACTGTCGCTGACCTTGGAAAGGCAGTAGGGTAGACACCTCCTTGCCCATGCCTGGCTGTTATGGATTGGGCACTGGTTTTGCAAATTCTTACACTAACTAGAACTTATTTGTAAACCCCAAATTAGTACTGAATACAATTTGTTAGTCAATGACAGGCATGCCCAGAGCATCAAATGACTTGAGCTGCCTGGCATGCTTGCTCTTCGCTGAAGTCAAATGAGGCTCAGAGCAGTCTTCTGGTATTAGCTCTCATACTGTAAACAAGGATCTGTTTCTTTTTGAAAAATATTTCTAGGTTGGAAACATGGCCTAGTGGTTAAGGCACTTGCCTGCAGTCTAAGGACCCAGGTTTGATTCCCTAGTACCCATGTAAGCCAGATGCACAAGGTGCCGCATACTTCTGGAGTTCGTTTGCAGTGACTAGAGGCCCTGGTGTGCCCATATTCTCATTCTCTCCCTCAAATAAATAAATAAATAAATAAATAAATAAATAAATAAATAAATAAATAAATTTAAAAATATTTTTATGTGTGCACATGTGTGTGTGTGTGTGTATGGTGGTGCCAGGGTTATTTGCTGCTGCAAACAAATGCCAGATGCTTGTGACACTTTTTGTGTCTGGCTTTATATGGGTGCTAGGGAATCGAATCAGGGCCAGCAGGCTTTGCAAGCAAGCACCTTTAACTACTGAGCCATATCCTCAACAAAGATCCCTTTTGCAGTCTATTTAGTGCCATATATTTGTATATAACCCAGTCTGGCCTTGAACTTATAATCCTGTTGCCTCAGCCTCCCAAGTGCTAGATTTACAGGTATGTGGAACCATGTAAGCTTATTGTTGAGTTTTGAGGTTTCCTTAAATATTCTAGCTATAAGTAGTTTACCAAATATATGATTTGTAAAAATTTGCTCCCTGTCTATGGCATGTAGTTTAATTTTATTAGTGGAACAAGGTTTTTAATTTTCATAATATTCAATTTACCTTTTTCCTTTGTGGATTATGCATTTGGTATTTTATCTAGAAGCTCTATGCCTAACCAAGATCACAAACATTTTCTCCTATACTTTCATCTAGGGGAAGTTTTACACTTTGCACAAGTCATCAAAACAAGGAACAGGGTCTGTCTTTTTTTTTTTTAGACTTGGAATTCACTATGTAGTCTCAGGGTAGCCTCAAACTCATGGTGATCCTTCTACCTCTGCCTCCTGAGTGCTGGGATTAAAGGCATGTGCCACCACTGCCTGGCACAGGTTCTCTCTCTCTCTCTTTTTTTAAAATATATTTTATTTATTTGAGAGAGACAAAGAGGGAGAGAGAGAGAGAGAGAGAGAGAATGGGCCACAGAGAGAGAGAGAGAGTGAATATGGACACACTTTAGCTACTGCAAACAAACTCCAGACGCCACCTTGTGCGTCTGGCTTACATGGGTCCTGGGTAATCACACCTGAGTCCTTTGGCTTTGCAGGCAAGTACCTTAACCACTAAGCAATCCCTCCAGCCCAGGTTCTCTCTCTCTCTTTTTTAAAATATGTGTTCATGGGGTACTTGTGCATATGCATGCATGCACATGTGTGGGCATGTATGTGGAGGCTGGAGGTTAATGTCAGGTGTATTCCCTGATGGCTCTCTGCCTTATTCATTGAGGCAGGGCAGATCCCTTGAACTCAGGGCTCACTGATTCAGCTCGTCTAGCTAGCCAGCTTGCCACAGGCATTCCTCATCTTCGCCTGTAAAGCACTGGGATTATAGGTGGGCGTCGATGGCCATCTGGCCTTCACATGGGTGCTGGGAATTCAAACTCCAGTCCTTATGTCTTATACGTGCACAGCAAGCACTTTATCCACTGAGCCATCTCCTTGGCCCTGGGGAGCCAGTTTTTTTTCTTTTTAAAAAAAATTTTTAAAAATCATTTTATTTATTTTTGGAAAGAGACATAGAGAGAGACAGACAGAGAAGGAGAAGGAGACAGATAGAGAATGGGCATGCCAGCAGTCTCTCAGCTGCTGTGAACGAAATCCAGATGTGTGCGCCCCCTTGTGGCCAAGTGAGGCATTGCGTCACTTTGCATCTGGCTAAACGTGGGACCTGGAGATTGGAACCGGGTTCTTAGGCTTAGGAGGCAAGCGCCTTAACCACTAAGCCATCTCTCCAGCCCTTCTTTTTCTTTTTTAGGTAGGGTTTCACTTTAGCCCAGGCTGACCTGGAATTTACTATGTTGTCTCAGGTGGCCTTGAACTCATGGCGATCCTCCTACCTCTGCCTCCCGAGTGCTGGGATTAAAGGCGTGCGCCACCACACATGGGGAGAAGGATGAGCTCCACTTGTATCCAGGGATCCCCAGCAGTTAGGGCACTCAGTCTCCCAAGGCTCTGGCTCCTTGGACTGGGGGCGTATGGTGGAAGCTGAAGCCTGGGCTAGAAGCCAGGCTAATTCATCAGCCTGGGGTGAACCTCTGGGAAGTGGAGTGGAGGGGGGGGAAGGCTGTTTGATTTGCTCTCACAGCAAACCCCACTGGAATCACAGCACCAAGGTGTCCAGGTACTTTGACTTTCTCTCCCTGGGTTCCTAATGGAGATTGGCAGAATCTAGCGTCCCAGGTAATTCAATTGTCAGTTTCGGCAGCCTCCTGCACCTCATTAGACAAAAGTAGAGAGAAATTAGCAGAGAGGCAATGTCAGGCCCAGAGGAAAGGCACTGAAAGAGCAGCTTTCAGGAGATGACAAGGCAGTGAGGAATTATCTGGACCAACCCCTCCAGCTCTGGGTGAGACACAGGAATGCCTGCGTCATAGCTCTGCACAGCTGAACCAGCGTGAAGTGCATCACTTCGGTTATAGACCCTTCTCATCGAGCAACAGAACGAGGAGTAGCTAGGAAAGTCTTATCTTGTCCTTATGTTACAGGATCTTCCTGCGTGTGGCCTAGCAGGGAAATGTCTCTGGATGGCCACAGCTTGATATGGTTTGTCCCATAAATTCATGTGCTAAAGGCTTGATCCTCAGTGTAACCATATTGTGAGGCAGCGGGATATTTAAGAGGCAGGTCCCAGTAGGAGGTGTTTGAGTTAGGACCATCCTTGCTGTATTACTTTACTCATTTCTGTGACCAAATACCCGACAAAAAGCAGTTTAGCTGGGCATGGTGGCGTAGGCCTTTAATCCCAGTGCTCAGGAGGCAGAAGTAAAATTGAGGCCAGCCTGAGCAGCATAGTGAATTCCAGGTCAGCCTTGGCTAGAGCAAGATCATACCTCAAAACAAACAAAAACAAATAAACAAACATACAAACAAACAAACATACAAAAAAGCAGCTTAAGGAAGAAAAGGTTTATTTTTGTCTTGTAGTTCCAGAGAATGCATTCCATCATTGGGCAGGCGTGAGGGGGAGTGTATGTGGGAGAGGCAGAGAGGCAGAGTGGCAGGAGCAGGAAGCCAGCTGGTTACACTGCATTCATAGTCAGGAAGCAGAGAGAAAACAGGAAGTGAGGTCAGGCTATAAAACCTGAAGGCCTTGCTCTCTCCCTCCCTCATGACCCACTTCATTCAGCAGTGATGAGCCACTCCCCAAAGGTCCCACAGCCTTCCCAAACAGCACCACCAGCTGAGGACTAAGCGTCCAAACACATGACTATGTGGGGAACATTCACATTTTAACCACAACACTTGCTAAGGGACTGTGGTAGTTTGAATAGATGGTCCCCAACATATTCAGTGTTTTATTAGTTTGTAGTTTGCATCTGCAGCCACCTGGCTGGAGGCAGTGTCACTGGGTGGATCTTAAGGTGTGGTGGTGGGTTTGAGATTTCAATCTAAAGATATGCAAAGTGTGCCTACCTGGAGTTCCTGTGGTGTGCTGTGCTGTCTGTTTTTTGGCTTGTGGCTTTTTTTCTCTGTGTTTGGTCCTATGAAAGCAGGCCAGCTTCTTCTGCCATTATGGAACTTCCCCTGGATCTGTAGGCTTCAATAAATCCCTTCCTCCATAACTGTGCCTGGTCTGGAAGTTCATCTCAGTGAACCTGAAGCTGTCTGCTACAGGGACCATCGCTGGTCTCATGAGTGGGTTACACCTTGTAGAAGGTAGTTTCCATGAGGATGGAAGAGTGAGTCTGATCCGTTTTCCTTCTTACCATGTGACCTTTCTACTGCACATGCTCCCACCATGTGATACCCCTGTCATGTTATAATGCAACCAGATGGCCTTCACCAGAGGCGAACTGGATGGAGCTATCAGATCTTGGTCTTTCAGCCTCCAAGACAAATAAGTAAATCTCTTTACTTTATAAAGCACATGGGCTCTAGCTTCAGATTTTTTTTTAACAGTACACATAATGGACTGAGACAATAGTCAGAGTTTTATTTGATTTAGATAGTCCAGAAAAGAAAGATGGTGCTGATAATTATTGCTGATCCTTACAAGTGAGAAGGGGCAAGGCAGTTTCCTTCAGTTTTTTTTTTTAATTATTTTTTATTTATTTGGAGAGAGAGACACAGAGAGAGAGGGAGAGGGAGACAGAAGGCGCCAGCAGTGTCAGCTGCTGTTCCAGTTTTTAAATCACTTTGCAGCTAAACGTGGGACCTATTGGAACCGCTGGACATTGGAACCAGCATTCTTAGGTTTAGCAGGCAGGGCTAGAGCCATTTCTCCAGCCCATTTTTTTTTTTTTAATAAGAATATCAATCCCTTGGGCTAGAGGGATGGCTTGGTAGTTAAGGCGTTTGCCTGCAAAGCCAAAGGACCCAGGTACAATTCCCCAGGACCCATGTTAGCCAGATGCACAAGGGGACGCATGCATCTGGAGTTTGTTTGCAGTAGCTGGAGGCCCTGGTGCACCCATTCATTCGCTCTCTCTCTCTCTCCCTCTGTCAAGTAAATAAAAATAAAATATTAAAAAAGAAAGAATATCAATCCCATACCCATAGTCCCCTTCCTCTTAATACTCTCATATTTGGGAATAGGTCTCAACATAGGAATTTGGAAGGACACCACAGTCAGACCATAGCAACACTTCACATTCACATATATAAGCTCATGTATAGAAACACCTCTTTGTTTATGAAGTTTCTATCTTTGGCTTATAGTGTAAGCCGCTTTGCTTTCTGTTTACATCTTTGATGTATCCAGCTCACACTCATTCACACCCACCCACCCACTCTCACAACACATAGCACATACTCAAACACCTGTGCCACAAACACATTCACACTCGATAGTTGCATTTGCCCCAATACACACGTCTTTCCCATCTTCCAAGAGCATGAAGTCTCTTGACCAGCTATGGTCACAGAGATGCTTGCCCTTGCACCAAGAGTATACATCTTTGTACCCACACTCCCTCCAGTGGGCCACACCAGGTTCCACACATGAGCAAAGCACTGTTTCCTACCTCCTTTCTGCCATCAACATGCATCACCTGTCTTTTGTCTTTTGCACACTTCACCCTGGCTTTAGCTGGGTGAACGCCAGAGTCTGCCTGGCACAGAGCCCAGAGCAGCAGCCCAGAAGCAACTGTCCTATGGGGATGAGCCTCCATGGGTCAAGAATGGGTGCGTGCCAGGTTAGAAAAGGCCATTAAGGAAAGAGTCTTCCAAAGGTGAGCTGGTCCCGCCCCAATGCTCTGGACAGCCACGGGGGATCTCCTTTCCAGCCTTGACTTTATTCTCCTCACACTTTAGACACTTTGGATGTGCTGGGCCTTTCCTGACTCTGAGAGGCAAGTGAGGCCTGACAGACATGACCCAGCTCAGAGAACCCAGAGGGAGAGCCTGGGCAACTGGATATTCACTAGTCTCCGGTCATGCATCATGGCTGGAGTTTGGATGCGGTTTGTCCCCGAAGTGTTCATGTGCTGTAAGCTCAGTCCCTATTGCAGTGATGCTGGGTGGTGGCTGGACTGTTAAGGGTTGGGGGACTACTGAGAGGTCCTTAGGTCCTCAACAAGGGATTAAGGTAGTCCCATGGGGCCCTTGAGCTCTCATGAGAGAAAGTTATTTTTCCCCCAATATTTCTTTATTTAAGAGAGAGAGAGAAAGAGGGGGGAAGATCGACTAGAGTGAGAATAGGCACGCCAGGGCCTCTAGTCATTGCAAATGAACTCCAGATGCATGCACCACCTTGTGCATCTGGCTTATGTGGGTTCTGGGGAATTGAACCTGGGTCCTTAGTCTTCACAGACAAGTGCCTTAACTGCTAAGCCATCTCTCTGGCCTGAGAACAAGTTTTTATTTATTTATATATATTTTTTGGGTTTTCAAGGTAGGGTCTCACTCTAGCCCAGGCTGACCTGGAACTCACTATGTACTGTCAGGGTGGCCTTGAACTCATGGCGATCCTCCTACCTCTGTCTCCTGAGTGCTGGGATTAAAGGCGTGCACCACCACGTCTGGTGAGAACAAGTTTTTATAAAAAAGCAATCCTGGGACTGGAGGGATGGTTCTGCGGTTAAAGCACTTGCCTGCAAAGCCTAACAACCCGGGTTTGATTCCCGGTACCCATATAGAGCCAGATGCACAAGGTGACGACGATGCATCTGGAATTTGTTTGCAGTGACTACAGGTCCTGGAGTGCCCATTCTCTCTCTCTGCACCCCCTTCCTGTCTCTGCTTACAAATAAAATACAAGACCAAAAAAAAAAAAAAAAAAAGCAATCATGACCCTTGAATTGCTCTCCAGCTTCCTACTTCAAGACACAGGCTCTTTCTCCCATTTGTGTTGCCACCTGATGATGCCATTTGCCATGGGATCCCCACCACAAGTGAGTCAACGCCACTGTCATGTCCTTGAGTCCTCCAGAACTATGAACTAAACAAGCCTCTTTTCTTTATTAAGTTAGTTTGCCTCCAGTATTTCATTATATTAAGGCAAAACAGAGTAATACAATCATTATAGTTTCATAAGCTAGAACATGCCTGGAACAAGAAATCTTAACTACATAAATATGAATGCATGTTAGCCTGAGACAGAATGAACATCACTTTGTCTCTCAGGGCTATGTATAAATTATGAGGAGGAATGCAAATATGAAGAATTTTGGTTCTTACTGTGACCAAAACAGGTAAGTAAGCTGTTCTCTTCCCAGTTCACATGCTTCTAGCCTTCTGCTCCCTCCACCTTGTTCTGCCTGTGACAAGTAATAAGACTCCATTTACCACGCTCCTGCGGCTGTATTGTGGACTCCACAGGCATCTCTTCAGTCTTCAACAATCCCAGTAAGGGAGCACCACCACTTGCAGTTTGCCTTCAGGGAGCTGGAGGTTCGAAGAGACTGAGTAGCTGGGCATGATGGCGTACGCCTTTAATCCCAGCACTTGGGAGGCTGAGGTAGGAGGATTGCCGTGAGTCCGAGGCCACCCTGAGAATACAAAGTGAATTCTAAGTCAGCCTGAACTAGAGCAAGACACTACCTCTAAAACACACACACACACACACACACACACACACACACACACACACACACATAGACTGAGTAGCTTGCCCAAGGTGACACAGCAGAGGTAGGACTTGATCTCAGCTCCTCACTTCTCAAGCCCATGCTTTCTGCACCACACTAAGTTTACAGCTATATACTCTTACCAGGCAAGGAATGCAAACTCTATTTATCCATTGTCTACTTAATCTCCGTTTTCTTTTTTTTTTTACCTGTTTATTATTATTTATTTTTATTTTTTATTTATTTATTTATTGACAACAAAACATACTTACATAAAAACATACTTACTTTAAAAAGGTGCATAGTTTTCCCCCTCTCCAGAGCTAGGAGGATCCCCATTCCCCTTTAGAACTCAGCCTCTCCATCAAATCCCCTCCATCATATCCTCTCCATTAGTCTCTTTTTTAATTTGATGTCATCATCTTTTACTTCTATTATGAGGGTCTTGCGGAGGTATTGCTAGGCACAGCAAGGTCAGGATATCAAGGCCAATTTCTGTCTGGGCAGTTGCATTGTAAGGAGTCGTACCCTTCCTTTGGCTCTTCCATTCTATCCGCCCCTAATCTCTGTTTTCTGTCTATGCTCATCTCTTAATTTTATTTTTTTAAAAATATTTTATTTTTATTTATTTAATTGAGAGAGATATATAGAAATAGGCAGGATTTCAGTATATATATATTTTTGGGTTTTCAAGGTAGGGTCTCACTCTAGCCCAGGCTGACCTGGAACTCACTATGTACTGTCAGGGTGGCCTTGAACTCATGGCGATCCTCCTACCTCTGTCTCCTGAGTGCTGGGATTAAAGGCGTGCACCACCACGTCTGGTGAGAACAAGTTTTTATAAAAAAGCAATCCTGGGACTGGAGGGATGGTTCTGCGGTTAAAGCACTTGCCTGCAAAGCCTAACAACCCGGGTTTGATTCCCCGGTACCCATATAGAGCCAGATGCACAAGGTGACGCATGCATCTGGAATTTGTTTGCAGTGACTACAGGTCCTGGAGTGCCCATTCTCTCTCTCTGCACCCCCTTCCTGTCTCTGCTTACAAATAAAATACAAGACCAAAAAAAAAAAAAAAAAAAGCAATCATGACCCTTGAATTGCTCTCCAGCTTCCTACTTCAAGACACAGGCTCTTTCTCCCATTTGTGTTGCCACCCTGATGATGCCATTTGCCATGGGATCCCCACCACAAGTGAGTCAACGCCACTGTCATGTCCTTGAGTCCTCCAGAACTATGAACTAAACAAGCCTCTTTTCTTTATTAAGTTAGTTTGCCTCCAGTATTTCATTATATTAAGGCAAAACAGAGTAATACAATCATTATAGTTTCATAAGCTAGAACATGCCTGGAACAAGAAATCTTAACTACATAAATATGAATGCATGTTAGCCTGAGACAGAATGAACATCACTTTGTCTCTCAGGGCTATGTATAAATTATGAGGAGGAATGCAAATATGAAGAATTTTGGTTCTTACTGTGACCAAAACAGGTAAGTAAGCTGTTCTCTTCCCAGTTCACATGCTTCTAGCCTTCTGCTCCCCTCCACCTTGTTCTGCCTGTGACAAGTAATAAGACTCCATTTACCACGCTCCTGCGGCTGTATTGTGGACTCCACAGGCATCTCTTCAGTCTTCAACAATCCCAGTAAGGGAGCACCACCACTTGCAGTTTGCCTTCAGGGAGCTGGAGGTTCGAAGAGACTGAGTAGCTGGGCATGATGGCGTACGCCTTTAATCCCAGCACTTGGGAGGCTGAGGTAGGAGGATTGCCGTGAGTCCGAGGCCACCCTGAGAATACAAAGTGAATTCTAAGTCAGCCTGAACTAGAGCAAGACACTACCTCTAAAACACACACACACACACACACACACACACACACACACACACACACACACATAGACTGAGTAGCTTGCCCAAGGTGACACAGCAGAGGTAGGACTTGATCTCAGCTCCTCACTTCTCAAGCCCATGCTTTCTGCACCACACTAAGTTTACAGCTATATACTCCTACCAGGCAAGGAATGCAAACTCTATTTATCCATTGTCTACTTAATCTCCGTTTTCTTTTTTTTTTTTACCTGTTTATTATTATTTATTTTTATTTTTTATTTATTTATTTATTGACAACAAAACATACTTACATAAAAAAGGTGCATAGTTTTCCCTCCCCTCCCCCATTAGAACTCCCCCGTGGTTAGAACTTTAATCCCAGCACTCGGGAGGCTCCATCATCCAGGTCAGCCTGAGTTATAGTGAGACCCTACCTTGAAAACCAAAAAAAAAAAAAAAAAAAAAAAAAAAAAAAAAAAGAACTCCACTCTCCATCTCTCCATTAGTCTCTTTTTAATTTGATGTCATCATCTTTTACTTCTATTATGAGGGTCTTGCGGAGGTATTGCTAGGCACAGCAAGGTCATGGATATCAAGGCCAATTTCTGTCTGGGCAGTTGCATTGTAAGGAGTCGTACCCTTCCTTTGGCTCTTCCATTCTATCCGCCCCCTAATCTCTGTTTTCTGTCTATGCTCATCTCTTAATTTTATTTTTTAAAAATATTTTATTTTTATTTATTTAATTGAGAGAGATATATAGAAATAGGCAGGTAGAGAGAGAGAGAGAGAGAGAGAGAGAGAGAGAGAGAGGGACAGAGAGAGAATGGGCTCGCCAGTCACTGCAAATGAACTCCAGATGTGTGTGCCCCCTTGTGATCTGGCTTACATGGATGCTGGGGAATCGAACCTGGGTCATTTGGCTTTGCAGGCAAATGCCTTAACTGCTAAGCCATCTCTCCAGCCCTCCTCTCTCTCTCTCTCTCTCTCTTTTTTTTTTTTTCGGTTTTTTGAGGTAGGGTCTCACTCTGGCCCAGGCTGACCTGGAATTCACTACGTAATCTCAGGGTTGCCTCGAACTCACAGCAATCCTCCTACCTCTGCCTCCCAAGTGCTGGGATTAAAGGAATGGGCCACCACGCTCGGCTCATCTCTTAATTTTAAACTGCATGCCAGTCTATACAGATGGCAGAAACTGTGCTGATTAAATTCATCTCATAGTGTTTTACATGCTTCCAGGAAAAAAAAAATATATGGATTGATTTTTTTAAATTTTTGTTTATTTATTTGTTTGAGACAGAGAGAGGCAGATAGAGAATAGGTGTACCAGCCACCACAAACAAACTCCAAATGTATGCGCCATGTTGTGCATCTGGCTTACATGGGTCCTGGGGAATCAAACCTGGGTCCTTTGGCTTTGTAGGCAAGTGGCTAAACCACTAAGCCATCTCTTCAGCCCCTGGATTAATTTTGAAAGGAAACAATGGGACCATAAATTTCAAAGTGTATCTGAAGTCAAGAGACCAAATTCTACTACTGCTCATAGACAAGAACAAGCTTTAAGAAGATCGAGTCTAGCCGGGCGTGGTGGCGCACGCCTTTAATCCCAGCACTCGGGAGGCAGAGGTAGGAGGATTGCCTTGAGTTCAAGGCCACCCTGAGACTACATAGTTAATTCCAGGTCAGCCTGGGCCAGAGTGAGACCCTACCTCGAAAAACAAAAAAAAAAAAAAAAAAAAAAAAAGAAGATCGAGTCTGAACAGAAAAGGGTTTTTCACTGTGGCATACTTTTGTACTTTTGCAACCAGATGTGTGGGGTTTCTTTCCCCCATACCAAGTAACTACTGAGCAGATACCAGTGGAATGTGCTATACTTCAGTTCCATTCTGATGCGATGGTCCAGGAGGCAGCACCACATTCCACAGGTTGAGGACCCAGTCTCACAACCCCCTCCCTCCCCACTGATGTCAACCTCAAGCTGTGCATGTGGCTTATTCTTCTGTCCTGCCAGATCTAAGTTAGGGGCTCCCTTTTCTCCCTGGGTTGGATGAATTTACCAGAACAACTCACAGGACTGAAGGAAACAATCTACTTTACCACGACTAGCTTACTGTAACACAGGGTTCTACCAGGGATAGGGGGGTGTGTACAGGGGATGGGAACATACAGGGGAGGTGTGTGGGGATGGGTGTAGAGCTTCTAGGCCTTTTCTGGGCGTGCAACTGGAGCCTCCAACAGCTATGCAGAAGCTCTCTGAACTTTGTCCTCTTTGAACTCTGACACCTCTGGAACCTCGTCCTTTGGGGAATTTATGGATATCTTCTCCTTGCTGGGACAAAGCACCTGACCCAAAGCAACTGATGGGAGGAGGGTTTTTATTTTGGCTTACAGTGTCAAGGGGGAAACGTCATGATGGCAAGGGAAAGCATGGCATGAGCAGAGGCTGGGCATCACCTCTGCTACAACATGTGGCAAATAGCAGCAGGAGAGTCAGCAAGAGTCTAGCCAGGGGAAGCTGGCTATAACACCCATAAGCCCTTTCCCCACAACACACCTTCTCCTTCAAGGCTCCACCTCCAAGATTGCTATCAGCTGGGGACCACCATGTTCAGAACACATGAGCTTATGAGGGACACCACCTGACTGAAACCTCCACACACAGACATGATTGATTACACAGCTAGCTATTGGCGATCAATAGAACATTTAACAGAAAAGCTCTTTGCCCCAGAAGTTGGGAGATGTGGCTGAACCCTGAAATGATGACTTGGTTATTCTGGCGAGTTATCTTGGGAGCCCTAACAATCATCTCATGAGCATACAAACTCCAGTCATACTGAGCGTGGTGGCACACGCCTTTAATCCCAGCACTCGGGCGGCAGAGGTAGGAGGATCACTGTGAGTTTGAGGCCAGCCTGAGACTACATAGTGAATTCTAGGTCAGCCTGGGCTAGAGCGAGAACCCCCTGAAAAACAAAGAAACAAAACAAAACAACCAAAACTGCAGTCACACACTCTAAGAGTATTAGGAACTGTTGGCCAGGAACTAGGGCAGAGACCAGATACACGGTTCATACTGACACCCCAATATCCATCTGGATCTGGGTCACATTCCATCATTTATCATCATTGCCTCAGTTTCCTCACCCACAAAATGAGGCCCCGGGTGTACTTGTCTCTTGGGTTTCTGCACACATGACTTGCTGAGCGTCTGCTGTTCTACATGGCACTGAGTGGAAGTGATGACCTGACAATCATTCCGTGTGCTTCCAGAGTAGAACTTTTCCGCAATGCCGTCTCCCGCCTGGGTTCACCTTCCTGCACCGCTCCTGAAGGGGTACACTAAGTCAGGATGGAAAGTCCTCTCATCGAAGATGAAGACACTCTTTGACAGCTTGTCTACAAGACAGCCATCTGGAGCTTTCCAGAGCCAGTCAATCATCCACCCATATGCCAAACATTTCATGTGCTGAACACTGCCTGTGTACTTAATGAGCCTGTAGTCAAAAAAATGAAAAAGAAAAAAGAAAAGACAAGACGAGGGCTATGAGAAAGAAGGCCAGCAAAGACATGAGTGGTCAGACTGTCCTGGATCCACGGTCTCTAGGCACCACCTGTTAACAGAAGGACAGGAGACAGCAGCAATAATAGATCTCCCCAGCCACCCCCTCCCCACAGCCCATGTACCTGCTGCCACCAGTGACAGTAGGTAAGACAGCATCACTGTCCAGGGAAGAGCTAATCTTTGAGAAGAAGAGACACTAGACTTGGCTCTGAGGTACTGCTTGACCCCGGGCAAGTCATTCATCTCCCTGAGCCCTGCTGTCCCCATCTGTAATGCAACCAGGCTCCTTCAGGCTGCAGCGTTTTGTAGATACTACAACAACAACAACAACAACAACAACAACAAAAGTGGGTCTCTCTTAGCCTGGAGAGATGGCTTAACGGTTAAGGAGCTTGCCTGCAAAGCCAGAGGACTCAGGTTTGAGCTCCAGGACCCATTTAAGCCAGATGCATAAGGTGGTGCATGTGTAACAGAGTTCGTTTATAGTGGCTGGATGCCCTGGTGTGCCCATTCTCTCCCTTTCCCTCTCTCTGCCTCTCTCTCTCTCAAATAAATAAATAAAAATAAACATTAAAAAAAGTAAGTCTCTGGGATGGCTACCAACACAGAGACTCTAGGCTTCACCAGGAAGATCACTAGATTCTTAGTCCCCTAATGCTCCTCTCTAGTTCAGAGGAGGCCGCGACACTCCCCTCCAGTACCCTGTGATGAGTGCTCTCTGTTGTGACGAGTGCTCTCTGTCCTCTGTCATCTCCACTCACTTGCCCCGTCTCTCCTGTGAATCTCCTATGCACTTATTTATAAGCGCCCTAGTCCCAGCAATATGCTGGTAAATGTTTAACAAGCAGCTTTGAAGTGGGAGGAATGCCCAATTTGTAGAGTTTGCCAATTGACAAGGTGTAAATACTCCCACTGTGACTAATTTCAAGATACCAAAATATGACACGGTTGAACCAGAGCCAGGATGAGAGCCACAGTAACACAACACTATGTAGTATTTTCACCACACAGAAACAACAGGCCTAAATCACCGCCAGAACACAGGTAGCAACAAAACTAGTTAAAAATTAGGAAGCGGAGCTGGAGAGATGGCTTAGTGGTTAAGGCACTTCCCTGCAAAGCCAAAGGACCCAAGTTCAATTCCCCAGGACCCATGTAAGCCAGATGCACAAGGGGGCACACATATCTGGAGTTTGTTTGCAGTGGTTGGAGGCCCTGGTGTGCCCATTCTCTCTCTCTCTGCCTATTTCTCTCTCTCTCTCAAATAAATAAATAAAAATAAAATATTTAAAAAAAGAATTAGGAAGTGATAGAATCGCACTATTTACTGTCTTGCTTCTGACATAATATATTGAATTATAAGTTTGTGTCACTTTTTAAATATTTTTAATTTATTTCAAGGAGAGAGAGAGAGAGGGAGAGAGAGAGAATAGGCACGGCAGGGCCTCTAGCCGCTGCGAATGAACTGCAGATGCATGTGCCACTTTGTGTACCTGGCTTTACGTGGGTACTGGGGAATTGAACCTGGATCATTAGGCTTTGTAGGCAAGCACCATAACTGCTAAGCCATCTCTCCAGCCCTTGTGTCACTTTTTAAATGATGTGCTCAATTAAATTCTGTGTGTGTGTGTGTGTGTGTGTGTGTGTTGCATACATGTGTGATGTGCAGATGCACACACCCTGCATGCATGAGTGTGGAGGCAGGGAATGTTGGGTGGTGTTCTTTGCACTAACCTGCAAGTTTCCTTGAGAGGGAATTTCTCACTGAACCTGGAGCTGTTGCTTTTGGTCAGACTGGCTGGCCAGTGAGCCCCAGCAATCCTCCAGTCTTTGCTCCCCACAGGAAGGGGGTTGCGGGTGTGTATGGCCACACACAAGTATTTACATAAGAACTGGGGAATTGAACTCAGGGCCAACCAAGCCCTCTCAGTCCCTCAGGCTTGTGTAGTACTGAACCTTCTCTCCAGCCTCTGGTTCAATAAATTATTAAAACGAAACAAAATGATACAAACAAACAAAAAAACCACTTTAGTCCTTTCCTTCCAGACAGAGCTGTACCTTCCCAAAATCTGCAGTGATAGGGTGGCTGAGTCCCTTGCCATGGGCCAGCCTTGTGGGTAAAATGGGGGCATTTATTTCTGCATGTCCATTTGATCTCCCTCTGGTAACTTTACCTTTCCTGTCTGTATTATGATAGTCTTCCCAATTTAGTACAGTATTGAGAGAATTGTGACCAGGGCTGTAAGGACACACTGCACCTTATCGAACCTTACAGTATCCCAAGTCTACCTCTCATATTAATCCCCACAGCAGTTCTGTGAAGGGAGTGGAGGCAGGTGCTGCCGTGAAGTTGTGGATGGACTTTGTCACACCAAGTTTGTTAGCTTTTGCATTGTTAAAACCAAATTGCTGACAGAACAGCACAGTGCCCATAGGTCCCCAAGTCATTTTGCCATATTTGCATATCTGTTCATTTATGCATCCATGAATCATATATATATATTTTTTTTTTGAGAGAGACAGAGAGAGACAGAGAGAGAGAGAGAGAGAGAGAGAGAGAGAGAGAGAGAGAGGGAGAGGAAGACAGAGATGGGCCCGCCAGCAGCCTCTCAGCTGCTGTGAACGAAATCCAGACGCGCCCCCTTGTGGTCAAGTGTGGCATTGCGCCCTTGCGTCACTTTGCATCTGGCTAAATGTGGGACCTGGAGATTGGAACCAGCGTTCTTAGGCTTAGGAGGCAGGTGCCTTAACCGCTAAGCCATCTCTCCAGCCCTGAATCATATATTTTTGACATATTTCAAAGCAACTTTCACACATCAGTGCACTTAACCTCCACACACTTCAGCATCATATGGCTAACCCGAGTTCAATATAGTATTCTTATTTCCTCACTTCTCCTCAGAGAGAGAATGGGTGTGCCAGGGCTCTAGCCATTGCAAATGAACCCCAAATGCATGTGCCACCATGTGTATGTGCCCTGTGTGGGTACTGGGGAATGGAACCTGAGTCTTTTTAGCTTCGTAGGCAAGTGCCTCAACCTCTAAGCCATCTCTCTAGCCCAAAGCTGTGCACCACCACTCCCGGCCTCCCTTCTTGACCTCATAAATTTGGAGAACTCTGGGGACTGCCTCCAGAAAATCCCTGCCCCACCCCTCCACTGATAGCCCCAAAGGCTTTACTTTGGGGTAATGTTTCTTCTTTTCTTTTTCCTTGTTTTTGAGATGTGCTGTCACTAGGTAGTTCAGGCTGGCCTGGAACTCACAACAATCTGCCTGTTTCCATGCCTGGCTTTGGATATTGTTTCCCTTCCCCTAGTCCTGAGGCTGGAACCCTGAGCCTTGCCCATGTTCTTCCACGGAGCTACACTGCCCGCCTGCCAGGCTGTGGTAGTGTAAACTCCCTTTAGCAGAGATCACTCCTTAACTCCACCCAGTCGTGGTAATAGTGCAGGCTAGGGCTTGACTCCTTCATTCCATCACTAAAAGTTGTGTGTATTTAGACAAGATTTTGGGTTTGCATTTTTATTTTTATATTTTATTTAATTATTTGAGAGAGAGAGGTGGGGCAGAGAGGGGATGGGGAAAGAATAGGCACCCCAGGGCCTCCAGCCCCTGCAAACGAACTCCAGATGTATGCGCCACATTGTTGCTTCTGGCTTACATGGGTCCTGGGGAGTCAAACCTGGAACCTTTGGCTTTGCAGGCAAGCTGCTTAACTGCTAAGCCATCTCTCCAGTCTGGTTTTGTTTTTTTAGTTTTATTTATTTATTTGAGAGGGGGGGGCAGAGAAAAGGAGAGAGAGAGAATGGGGGTGCCAGGGCATCCAGCCACTGAACATGAACTACAGGCTTATGCGCCCCCTATGCATCTGGCTTCCATGTGTCCTGGGGAGTCAAACCGGGGTCCTTTGGCTTTGCAGGCAAATGCCTTAACCACTAAGCCATCTCTCTAGCCCTGGTTTTGCTTTTTAAAAATCAAAGCTCCCTTCACATGTAAAAATGTGATTAATAAGTACCTTGAAAAAATGTAGTCAGAACTATAAATTGTGAAGTAACTATAAATGGCGGTGTGCTAGGATAAGATAATGAGATTGGGAATTAACTATGTCCATTTTGCTGCCTATAGGATTGTCCCAAAATAATGAAAGCTATTTATAACTTAATTCTAACTTCATTGGGTAAGACCACCCAAGCTGAGAACTGCTGTCAGCAACATCCCTCACCTATGTATTAAGCACAGTAAAATAATACTGCTTGGTGAAGTTGTAGCTGTAAGTCCGCTGTGTGGTTGGCACAATGAAATTGCTTATGAAATGACACATTTCCCATACTTGTCCCCATTCTTTGGTCATGTGTGACTGTACTAAGCTGCAGACCCTCTTCACAGGAGTGGAGTAACAGCCTCCTTGCGCATCCATTGCAACTGTAAAAGACAAACCAAACCAAGTCTGGGGACATGGCTCAGTGAGTAAAGCACTTTGCTGCAAAAGCACGAGAACCTAGACTAACGTTCATCGTTTAGAAAGCTAAGTAAGTGGCAGAGCATTCGCTTAGCATCATGAAACTCTGGGTTCCATCTTCAGCACTGCAGAAAGAAAAAAGAAAGAGAGAGAGAGAAAGAGGAAAGAAAGGTGAGGGAGGGAAAGAAGGAGGAAAGAAGGAAGGAAAGAAGGAAGGAGGGGAGGAAGGAAGGGAATTACAATCATCCTTGCTGTCTTCACTCCTTTCTTCTAGGTCAGAGTCCTGACAATGTGCCCGTGGCATCTGGTTCTGGGTAAAGAGGAGTGAGTCTGTGTCACAACGCTGGGTATGGTCTGGTGCACCTATAATTTGGGAGGTAGAGACAGGAAAGTCACAATAAAAAAAGATACCTGATGTCGACCACTGCCCTCCACACATGTGCATGCACCCATAGGAACATATATACCCACATATATGCACACGAGACATACATAAACACACATACACACACCCCAAAAAACTGCAACCAAATCCACCTTCGGGAGGTTTCCCTTGGAGGGATGCTGCAGCTTAGACTGGACTTGGGCAGTAGATGTAGCTCCGTGGAGAATCTGGAGGCGTGGGTAAAGGCTCAGGGTCTTTGGTTGTGGAGGCCATTTCTCCGTAGACAGCAGCCACCTCTCCTAGGGTCTGCGCTGCAACAGATAAATTGGCATGGAGGGAATGGATGTTGTGAGCAGTCCTGGCCTCCTCAAAAGGATGCTAAGGTTTAGACAACAGAGAGAAATCCTTTCCTGAGCTTTCTGAACTGAGTGGCCATCTTTAGTTATTTATTTTTTAAATTATCCAAACACTTGTTACAGGTGGTTAGGCTTTATTCAAGGGGACCGTGGCTACAGGTAAAGGTTGTTCAGTGGGGGAGAGAGACCGGGCTCAGCTCGGACTCTAACAATGCTAAGTAGGGATTCTGAACCAAGGACAGGGTGGAGTCAGTGTATGGACATGTATGAAAAAAACACTGGGTGTGTTGCCTACCTGGTTCAGAGGGTCACTGCTGAAGCAGGCCAGGGTGATAAGACATTGAAAGTGATCAAATGCTGAGCAGGGCTCTTGTTCAAATGGGCTTCTAGAACAAGGACAAGAGATGGACGACTGCAGTTGGGCTCTAAGAAGCAGAGAACCCAGAGGAGGGAGGCAGGCTATAATTCTGGTCATTAGAAAGAGCCTCTGTTATTCTTCTGAACATTCAAACCAGCTAGGGGAACATAGTAGAATGCTCTATCAGCTAGGCATCCAGGTGGATTTGAGTCATACATCATTTAGAAAATTAATTAAGTGGATGAGGGTGGAGTTCGGTGGTAGAGCACTTGCTTAGCATTATGAAACTCTGGGCTCTATCCTCAGCACTGCAGAAAGCAAGAAAGAAGGAAAGGAAGAAAGGAAGGAAGGAAGGAAAGAAGGAAGGAAGGAAGAAGAGAGAGAAAGGAGAGGAGTGGTGGGGGAGGGAGAGAAGAAAGGAATGAAAGAAGAAAAGAAGGAAGGAAGGAAAGAAAGAAATTACATTTGTCCTTACAGCCTTCACTCCTTTCTTCTAGATCACTGTCCTGACAAATGGGCCCATGGCACCTGGTTCTGGGTAGGGAGGACTGAGGAGGCAAGAGGTTCTCAGAGCAGTTCTCAGGCCAAACAGAGGCAGACCTCAGAGCCCCTGACAGAGATCTGGTTTCTAAAGCCTTACTTCCCACCCACCCTGAGTGGAGCGGGACATGGGAGGGGTGGGCTAAGTCCTCAGGGACCCCCTCACCTTCAGTTCCCGAGCCGTACACAGATCCCGCAGTTCCCACCCACCGCCCAAGCCGCTTGTTCCTGCAGCTGCTTGCTGGAGAGGAAAGCGCAAATGGAGCATGAAAAAAAAATTTCAGTGAAATAATTACAGGTTACAACAAATCAATTGGAACTGTGTAAATAGCCTGCGGCAGGTAACCCGAGCCAGGCTTAACACTCAGCCCTCTCCCCTTGGCTACCCGTGTGTGTGTGTGTGTGTGTGTGTGTGTGTGTGTGTGTGTGTGCGCCCGCACGCGTGTGTGCTTCCCTGATTCCCATGACAAGGGACTGGAAGAGCCCTGGCTGTGATGTGGGAGGATCTGGATGTGAGAATGGAAGTCCACTCCCCTCCTGTGAGCCTTGTTTCCTCACCTTTGACACCTCACTAATCATTCCATCTACTCAGTGTGTCTCCTGGCGGTTGAGGGTCAATGCAGTAATGATGTGGACGTGCTTGGGAAACTGTCCAGAGCATGACAGACGGACATGTTACCTTCTCTCTTGAGTCATCCATTTCTCTCCATCTCTGCCACTGGCTCTTGGGTCAGTGTTGGCCTGATTGCTGCAGTAGACTTTGGCAGCCGGCTATTCTCATCCTTCAGCAGGGTGCCATCCAACAGGCTCCTCTCAAACCCATCTGATCATGCTACCTGGGGTGCCTATCCCCTGAGGGGAAAATGCCATTGAGGGCTAAGGGGCAAAGATAGCACAGATTAAGAGACAGGGGTGGCCCTGGGAAGCAGGTGGTAGCGAAGCTGCCCACTTCAAGAAGCTCCCGCTTGCTGAATGTCACCAACTTGGCTTCCTGGGGGATTTGGGAAGTCGATAAGTGTCCGGCTGCACTTCTGTCGCTTGACAAAAGACAGTTTGCAAACAGGAAGCAAATGGAGTGCAACTAAATGCAAAATTGTGTGTTCCTAATTGTAAAATACTTCTGCCTGTTACAGGAGCCCAGCAAAGGCTCGGAATGAGATTGCGAAGAGCAGGTGATTTTAAGGACAGAATGGCTTGGGATGGGACCATCAGGCCGGGGCAGCAATGTGCGGCATGTGCAGGGGATAAGGGCCTGGTGCAAGAGTGCTTCATCTGGCTCTGTTGGACAGCTGGCTGGGTGGTGGGGTCAGGTAAGGAAGGACTTCAAAGTCTAGCCAGGGGTGAAGTGGTCTAATTTAGACTAACTGAGATATGTTGATGAATTATTGATTTGCTCAATGGATAATTTCATAGCTCAGAAGTAGAGGAAGCAAAGAAAATGTGCACTGTGCTGGGTTTCATGCTGTTTGTCCCTAGGGAACACTTGTCAATAGACTGACTGGGTGCTTGGAGAAGTGGGCTTCGCTCTGGCCCTAGGGAAGACTTGCCAATAGAGAGTGCCTGGGTGCTTGGAGGAGGGTCCTTATCATTCTACAGTGGGTCATGGCTGGTGAGGGCATGTTGGGTAGGGCAGGATGAGTGCTAAGCTGACAGAAAGGAAGGGAATTGGGAAAAGGCTGCTTGGGAAAACATGCCAGCTTCTTGTCAGAGATTCAGGCACTCTGGGGATAGGGACACAGGGAGTCATAGATGTGGCTCCCAGAAGATGAAGATGCTGAAAATGGAAATCTGCAATAGAGTCACAAATAAGCCCCGCACAGAGAAGACACTGTCACCATCGCACATGCACAGCCAAGCACAGGCATAAGCTGCCTGTTGCCTGTGTCTGTTGGTAGGCATACAGGCAGCTAATGCTCTCCGAGTGCTCAGGGCACCAGGAGCCTTGTAGAAATGGGATAGCATTGCTGGGCTCATTACAGAGTCCCAAGGGAGTGGACAAGACCTGCCTCACCTTCACCCCCCCCCACCACACCCTTGCCGTAAAGGCCCACCCCTCTGCTGGCTTGGCTTCAGGCTCCCAATCTCCTCCCACTGTCCCGGGTTTCCAGTCATACCACCCTATCTGATGGTGCCACTTCAGGTTCCTGATTTGAAAAGGGTCCCAAACTCTGTGCTTTTGGGAGGAACCAGGCCTAGGGAGCATACCGAGCTACTGTCATTTTCCTTTCCCATCAGCTTCAGACCAAAACAGCTCACTCGGGAGTGTCGGGGTGGCTCCACCTGTCCTCCCACCATCATAATAGGTCTTCTAGCCCATGACAGTGCCTGGGACAAGGTGGACATTTATTTCTGGGTTGAGTGTTCAAAGTACTTTTTTTTTTTTTTTGTTTTTTCAAGGTAGGGTCTCACTCTGGCCCAGGCTGACCTGGAATTAACTACGTAGTCTCAGGGTGGCCTCGAACTCTTGGCGATCCTCTTACCTCTGCCTCCCGAGTGCTGGGATTAAAGGCGTGTGCCACCACGCCCGGCTCAAAGTACTTTTTGAACACCTATTCTGTGCCTGGCATTGGAGAATCAGAGATCAGAATTCCCACACTGAACTCTGTGCTGTGCAGTACATTACAAGGTGCTAAGTGTGAATGGGAGAAATGGAGCAGAGCCAGGAGGATGGAGAGAAAAGAGGGTGCTGCAACCTGAAATGGGGGGGATCAGACCAGGTCTTGCAGGGAAGGTCACACTTGGGGCAGTGACGAAGTGGCATTGCAGCAGCAGAAACAACAGGAGCCCAGGAATGGAAGCAGAAGGGCTGGGCATTTTGGAGCTTTATTCAGTGTAATAGCTAGCATGCCTGGAGCAGCTGAATGGAAGAAGGCAGTCAGAGAGGAACAGGAGGGTGGAGAGATCCTCAGGCCACACCCAACAGCACCCTGTCCCATCACCTGTTAGCCCTTTTCCCCATCTTCCACCACCATTCTGTCTGTCCTCTATTGAACTGTATTGTCTACTTCCCATGCAGAAGGATGGAAGCTTCAAGAAGGCAAGCCTTTGGTATGTTGGTTTATTGCTCTTTACCCCAGACCAGCCCACAGTAAACTTCATCCATCTGTGCTGTTGTCAGAAATGCTGGTGAGGCCGGGTGTGATGGCGCACGCCTTTAATCCCAGCACTTGGGAGGCAGAGGTAGGAGGATCCCCGAGAGTTCGAGGCCACACTGAGACTACATACTGAATTCCAGGTCAGCCTGGACCAGAGGTGAGACCCTACCTCGAAAAAAAAAAAAAAAAAAAAAAAAAAAAGAAAGAAAAAAAAAGAAAAGAAATGCTGGTGAGTGGGCTGGAGAGATGGCTAGGGGTTAAAGGCATTTGCTTGCGAAGCCTAATGGCCTGGGTTCAATTCCCTGGTATTCACATAAAGCCAGATGCACAAAGTGGTATATGTGAACGGAGTTCATTTGCAGTGGCATGAGGCCCTGGCAATCTATTCTCTCTCTCTCCTTGCAAAATAATAAATAAATTTTTAAAGAAATATTTTATTTATGTGCAAGGAGGGAGGGAGAGAGAGAGAGAATATGCATGCCAGGGCCTCCAGCCGCTGCAAATGAACCCCAGATGACTGAGCCACTTTGTGTAGCTGGCTTTATGTGGATACTGGGGAATTGAACTCCAGTCATTAGGCTTTGCATGCAAGTGCCTTAACCACTGAGCCATCACTCCAGCCCCATTTTTTTATATATTATTTTATTATTTTATTTATTTTTTGGAGAGAGACACAGAGAGAGATAGACAGAGAGGGAGACTGAGACAGAGATGGGCGTGCCAGCAGTCTCAGCTGCTGTGAAGGAAATCCAGATATGTGCGCCCCCTTGTGGCCAAGTGCAGCATTGTGCCCTTGAGTCACTTTGCATCTGGCTAAACGTGGGACCTGGAGATTGGAACCGCTGGAGATTGGAACCAGCGTTCTTAGGCTTAGGAGGCAGGCGCCTTAACCGCTAAGCCATCTCTCCAGCCCCCCCCTTTTTTTTTTTAAAAGAAAGAAATGCTGGTGATTCTGATGAACTCAGCATGCCTTCCATCCCAGATGTAGGCTGCTGGGAGATTTGCAAAGGTGGCTCCTCATGCCTGTGCTGCCCAACTGGAACTGTCAGGGGAAATCCACAGTGGCTTGCCGCTGGGATCTGGCTTTGGCCTTGATTGGTTGAGGGCAGGGATGAGCTGTGCAGTCAGTCTTCTGCATGAGCTATCCTTGGACCTTTCTCACACACAAGCAGATGTTTTGCTTCAGCTCTTATTTGCTCAAGTTCACATTTGTTAGGCAGCAATTTTTAAAAAATATATTTTTGAATATTTTATTTATTTATTTATTTGAGAGAGAGAGAAAGAATAGGTGTACCAGGGCTTCCAGCCACTGCAAATGAACTCCAGATGCATGCGCCACCTTGTGCATCTGGCTGATGTGGGTCCTGGGGAATTGAACCTGAGTTCTTAGGCTTCGCAGGCAAGTGCCTTAACTGTTGAGCCATCTCTCCAGCCCAGGGCAGCAATTTTATGCAAGCATTAAGCTTACTGACTTGGGTTGGAGAAGGAGCTAGGTCAGCTAGGTTGGTGCACTCTATCCCTCTCCAGGGACTCCAGAGTCAGGCTTCATTGTGTAAGTGGGTAGCACAGGCCAAGTGCTGACAGTGTAGTGGGTGTGAGATGCATGTACACAATGACAATGGGTAGTGCTGACTGGGCAAGGAGTGCAATGACAGTTTGCACAGAGTAATGATGCCTGAGCTAAGCCCAATGTGGCAATGTGGAGTAATATATCCCCCTTATGGGCTGGTTTAAGTGCCCCAAGCCATTTTCTTTCTGGGCCTGCAATGAGGAATTTGGCAGTGTTGTCTTCTCCCAGGAAACAACTCTCATCGCCTGGTTCTTTACCTCTCCTTTTTTTTTTTTTTTTTTTTTTTTTTTTTTTTGGTTTTTCGAGGTAGGGTTTCACTCTGGTCTAGACTGACCTGGAATTAACTATGTAGTCTCAGGGTGGCCTCGAACTCTTGGCGATCCTCCTACCTCTGCCTCCTGAGTGCTGGGATTAAAGGCGTGCGCCACCACGCCCAGCTTGCCTTTTGCTCTTTTGAGACCACTCTTGCTATGCAGCCTTCTGCCTTTACTTCCTGAGTGCTGGGATTACAAGCATATCCTGTGTGGTGCAGAGAGAATGATTTGATAAAGACATTAATAAGCACACTTATATTAATGGGTTAGTGATCATGATTCTCCTTGCAGCTCTTGCAGCTTTTTTCCAGATGCATCTCCTGGAGCAAGGAACTTTCATTTCCAGACTGCCTGAGGCGGCTTTCCATAATCCCTTCCTCACTTCCTCCTTCAGAGCCTATTCCCTTTCCTGCTTCATAGGTAGGACCTAAGGAATGTGGACTTCTTGATTTCAGCAGAAATTGGACAGAGGCTTTCATAACTATCTTTGTGTACAAAGTAGAGAGAGCATAAGAATTCACAAGGATCCTTCTACCTATGCCTCCCAAGTGCTGGGATTAAAGTGTGAACCACCAAGCCCGGCCTGGCCTTGACTTTTTAAATATATTTAATTTTTTTAAAAATTTATTTGCGTGCCTTAACTGTTGAGCCATCTCTCCAGCCCAGGGCAGCAATTTTATGCAAGCATTAAGCTTACTGACTTGGGTTGGAGAAGGAGCTAGGTCAGCTAGGTTGGTGCACTCTATCCCTCTCCAGGGACTCCAGAGTCAGGCTTCATTGTGTAAGTGGGTAGCACAGGCCAAGTGCTGACAGTGTAGTGGGTGTGAGATGCATGTACACAATGACAATGGGTAGTGCTGACTGGGCAAGGAGTGCAATGACAGTTTGCACAGAGTAATGATGCCTGAGCTAAGCCCAATGTGGCAATGTGGAGTAATATATCCCCCTTATGGGCTGGTTTAAGTGCCCCAAGCCATTTTCTTTCTGGGCCTGCAATGAGGAATTTGGCAGTGTTGTCTTCTCCCCAGGAAACAACTCTCATCGCCTGGTTCTTTACCTCTCCTCTGTTTTTTTTTTTTTTTTTTTTGGTTTTTCGAGGTAGGGTTTCACTCTGGTCTAGACTGACCTGGAATTAACTATGTAGTCTCAGGGTGGCCTCGAACTCTTGGCGATCCTCCTACCTCTGCCTCCTGAGTGCTGGGATTAAAGGCGTGCGCCACCACGCCCAGCTTGCCTTTTGCTCTTTTGAGACCACTCTTGCTATGCAGCCTTCTGCCTTTACTTCCTGAGTGCTGGGATTACAAGCATATCCTGTGTGGTGCAGAGAGAATGATTTGATAAAGACATTAATAAGCACACTTATATTAATGGGTTAGTGATCATGATTCTCCTTGCAGCTCTTGCAGCTTTTTCCAGATGCATCTCCTGGAGCAAGGAACTTTCATTTCCAGACTGCCTGAGGCGGCTTTCCATAATCCCTTCCTCACTTCCTCCTTCAGAGCCTATTCCCTTTCCTGCTTCATAGGTAGGACCTAAGGAATGTGGACTTCTTGATTTCAGCAGAAATTGGACAGAGGCTTTCATAACTATCTTTGTGTACAAAGTAGAGAGAGGATAAGAATTCACAAGGATCCTTCTACCTATGCCTCCCAAGTGCTGGGATTAAAGTGTGAACCACCAAGCCCGGCCTGGCCTTGACTTTTTAAATATATTTAATTTTTTAAAAATTTATTTGCAGCCAGGCGTGGTGGCGCACGTCTTTAATCCCAGCACTCGGGAGGCAGAGGGAGGAGGATCGCTGAGAGTTCGAGGCCACCCTGAGACTACATAGTGAATTCCAGGTCAGCCTGGACCAGAGTGAGACCCTACCTCGCAAAACCAAAACCAAAAAAAAAAAAAAATTATTTGCAAGCAGAGAGATAGGAGAAAGACAGAGAGAGAGAGAGAGAGAGAGAGAGAGAGAGAGAGAGAGAATGAATGAGTATGGGCACACCAGTATGTCTAGCCACTGCAAACAAACTCCAGATGCATGCGCCATTTTGTGCATGTGACTTATGTGGAATCAAACCTGGATCATTAGGCTTTGCGGGCAAGTGCCTTAACCACTGAGCCATCTCACCAGCCCCGACTTTTAAAATATTTTAATCAAGGCTTTGATAAATGACATAAAACCTAGAAGAAACTATATTATAAAGATCAACAAAATCAGATACCTAAGGACTAAAGAGACAAGCCAGGTTGTCCTCTGGATGACCTTGAAGGCTCTCCTTTCCTGGTTCTGTAGGAGGGCATCAAGAACTGTGTTGCAGCCATTGCTGATAAGCAAACTCTTCACAAAACTCTCCTTAGGTGGGCTGGAGAGATGGCTCAGCCAGTAAGACCCTTGCTCTCAAAGCAAAGTGTGATGGCACATGCACAGGTGGTATATGCAACTGGGGTTCATTTTCAGTGGCAGGATCCCTGTGGCACTCATTCTCTCTCTCTCTTTCCTCGCAAATAAATTTAAAAAAATAAAAAATCAATCTCGTTAGGGGACATGCTACTTCTTATGCTGGTAGAATTTAACCCAGATTGCAAAACTCAGGAAAGTATCTTTCCTTACCCATCATTCATGTGAAAAAGGGGTGGTAGTGGGGCACCAGAGTCCCTCTCATGGACCACATAAGCACACTGTAGACACTCCATGCCATAACCAGCCCAACCATGACACCATGGGATAAGAAGAGTCAGGGAGGACCTTATGCATCTACAGGCCTACCTTGAGTCGCAGTGTGTGTTGTCTGTAGTGCCTATGGGTCCACAGATGAATTCAAACAAGATTTTCTTTCTTTAAAAAAATTTTAAAATATTTATTTACTTGAGAGCGGGGGGAGGGAGAGAATGGGCATACCAGAGCCTTCAGCCACTGCAAACGAACTCCAGACGCATGTGCCACCTTGTGCATCTGGCTTACGTGGGTCCTGGGTAATTGGACCTGGGTCCTTTGGCTTTGCAGGCAAAACACCTTAACCGCTAAACCATCTCTCCAGCCCCAAACAAGATTTTAAAAACAAAACAAATAGAATATCATGTAGGCAAATATGCTATATTTATGCCAAAATGCCACATACATAAGTATAGGAGTGGAGAGACTTGACCCCTGAGTTTGAGGGAGATTCTGTTTTATGGAGTCAAAATTAGTCTGGGGTGTGTGTGATAAGCCTGTACATCATATGGCTTCATTAGCAAATGCACATGTGGCTCTCAGAAGAGGTCATTGTGCCCTTCTTTCCAGCCTGCCCCTCTATAGTCATGCTCATTGCCACCCACTCTAGGAGAGGCATTCTAATGGCAATGGCTGATGTACATCAGAACACACTTTCAAGGCTGTGGAGCAGCCAAGAGAGCCAGACGGGAGTAGGCTAGTCACCAGAGCTGACAGATTTGTAATCTAGCTCACCCAGGCTCGTGTCTGGGATTCTAGAACACAAGGCAGGGTCAAAGGGACCTGGACAATTGTAACAGGAGCAGGTACAGAAGTCAAAGCATGCCATGTGAGATAGACAGGGGCAGGTGGTCAGGCACCCTAGTGAATTTTAGGGAGGCTGATGGGGACTGAAGTTTAGGAAAAGTAGGTTGTTGGACTGCTATAGTGGAGAAGTTCCTTGGAAAGGCTGGCTCCAGCATCTCAACCTACCTTCTTCCCTCCTCCTCCTCTTCCTCCTCCTCCTTCTTTTTTTTTTTGGTTTTGTCAAGGTTGGGTCTCACTCTAGTCCAGGCTGACGTGGAATTCACTATGTAGTCTCAGGGTGGCCTTGAACTCATGGCGATCCTCCTACCTCTGCCTCCCAAGTGCTGGGATTAAAGGTATGCACCACCATGACCAGTTTTCTTTCCTTTTTTGAGATAGGGTCTTGTGTCGCCTAGGCTAGCCTTGAACTGGATATGTCACCAAGGCTGATCCTGAGCTTCTGATCTGCCGCTACCTCCTGAGTGCTGAGATTGTGGGTGTGGACTACTGTTTGCATGCCTACATTTATGTGGTGCTAGAATTTTGCCAAAACTTTGTGCATCTAAGAAAGCACTCTACCAACTGATATACATCCCAGCTCTATCTACCATAGTTTAAAAATGATTTCTTTCATTAGAAAATTCAGGCTGATAGCCTTTAATGCCAGCACTTGGGAGGCAGAAGTAGGAGGATCACTGTGAGTCCCAGGCCAGTCTGGAAGTACATAGTGAATTCCAAGTCAGCCTGGGCTAAAGTGAGATCCTACTTTGGAACCCCCACACACACAAAAAAATAAGACTACTGTATGAATCTTGCTTCTTTTTTAAAAAATTTATTTGCAAGCAGAGGGAGAGAGATAGAAGAGAGGCAGACAGAGAGAGAGAGAATGGGCATGCCAGGGCCTCCAGCCACTGCAAACAAACTCCAGATGCATGTGCCCCTTGTGTATCTGGCTTATGTGGGTCCTGGAGAATTGATCCAGGATCCTTTGGCTTCGCAGGCAAACACCTTAACTGCTAAGCCATTTCTCCAGCCCTTGCTTCTTAAATTAAAAAAAAAAAAATCACTACATTTGGAATGAGAAAATAGCAATCCTTTGTTCTATTGTTTCCTGGAACCAACTGCTTTCAATTTTTCTGTTTCTTCCATTTCCCTCCCCTTTTATTTTTATATCTTTATTTATTTGCACATGTGTATTGGAGGTGGGGCATGCCAGAGTTTCTTGTCACTGCAAATGAATGCCAGTCCCATGTGCCAGTAGGATCCACCTCTTTTTTAAAAGTTACTTTAAAAATATTGTATTTGTTTGTTTGTTTATTTATTTAAGGGAGAGAGAGAGAGAGAGAGAGAGAGAGGGGGAGAGAGAATGGTCATGCTAGGGCCTCCAACCACTGCAAATGAATTCCAGATATGTGCCCTACCTTGTGCATCTGGCTTTACTAGGTACTGGGGCAATCAAACCTGGGACCTGGGTCCTTTGGCTCTACAGGTAAGTACTTTAACTGCTAAGCCATCTCTCCAGCTCCCTAAAAATATTTTATTTATTATTATTTTCAAGGAGAGAGAGAGAGAAAGAGAGAGAATGGGAGCACTAGGGCCTCCCACTGACAAATTCCAGACACGTGAGCCACCTTGTGCATCTGGTTTTATGAGGGTACTGGGGAATTGAACCTGGGCTGTCAGACTTTGCAAGGAAGTACCTTTAACTGCGGAGCCATCTCTCTAACCCAGAATCCACCTCTTAAAGGTTCCATCACCTCCCAATAGCCCCATAAGCTGGCCATCAAGCCTTTTAACACATGAGCCTTTGGGGAACATCGATCCAACCATAGCACTAGATCACATCTTCATTCGGTGGTCAAGTGGTCGCATAGCTGTACCTTCTCAGCAGCAGGGTGTGAGAGTTCCAAACTTCTCAGGTCTTCGTCAACACTCACCACTGTCTGTTCTTTTGTAGGCATCACAGTGGGTATAGAGTAGTGTGTCAGGTTTTGTTTGTTAGTAGTTACTGTTTTACAGAGAGGTGAACACACTGTATATCCCATGCTGGCCTTAAACTCATGATAATCCTCCTGCCTCAGGCTCCCAGATTCTGGGATTCCAGGAAGCATCACCACACCTGACTTTCTCATTATGGTTTGGATTGGTATTTCCACAGTGACTAATGAAGCTGAGCATCTTTCCCTGTGTTTACTGGACATTTGGATAACTCCTCTGGTTTATTCTGTTTGGTCAGTTTTTTTGCGGGGGGTGGGGGGAGACACAGAGAGACAGAGAGAGAGGGAGAGGAAGACAAATAGAGATGAGTGCACCAGCAGCCTCTCAGCTACTGCGAATGAAATCCAGATGAGTGTGCCCCCTTGTGGTCAAGTGTGCCCTTGTGCCCCTTTGCATCTGGCTAAATGTGGGACCTGGAGATTGGAACTGCGGGAGATTGGCACCAGCATTCTTAGGCTTAAGAGGCAGGCGCCTTAACCGCTAAGCCATCTCTCCAGCCCTGTTTTTTTTTTTTTTTAAGACAGCATCTCCTGTAGTTTAGGCTGGCCTTGAACTCAACTATGTGGCTGAGGTTGGTTATGAATTCTTTTTGTTTGTTGTTGTTTTGTTTTTTGTTTTTGTTTTCAAGGTAGGGTCTTGCTCTAGGCCAAGCTGACCTGGAATTCACTTGGTAGTCTCAGGGTGGCCTTGAACTCACAGCGATCCTCCTACCTCTGCCTCTCGAGTGCTGGGATTAAAGGTATGCACCACCACGCCCGGCCCTGGTCATGAATTCTTCCTCCTCCTCCCTCTACTTTCTAAGTACTAAGCTTGCAAGATTGTACTATCATGCCTGGCAATTTATTTTATTTATTTTCAGTATTTTCAAGCAGAGAGAGACAGAGAGAAAGGTGGGGGGGAAGAGAGAGCAAGTGAGCTAGGGCCTCTAGCCCCTGCAAAAGAACTCCAAATGCATGTGCCACCTTGTGCATCTGGCTTTACATGGGTACTAGGGAATCAAAACAAGGTTGTTAGACTGCAGCAAGTGCCATAACTGCTGAGCCAGCTCTCCAGCCCCAAGTTATGTTTTTATTGTTGAGTTGTGCGAGTTCTTGAATACTCCAGGGGCCATGTAGTTTACAGATAGTTTTTGTTTGTTTGATTGTTTTGAAGTAGGGTATCACTCTAGCCCAGACTGACTGGCACTCACTATGTAGTCCCAGACTGGCCTTGAACTCACAGAGATGCCTCTGCCTCTGCCTCCCAAATGCTGCAAATACTTTGTCATGCTATGGGTTGTCTTTTTTTTTTTTTTTTTTTAATTATTTTTTAAATTTTTTATTTATTTTCTAGAGAGAGAGAGGGAGAGGGAAGCAGATAGAAATATTGGGCACTCCAGGGCCTTCACCCAATGCAGACAAACTCCAGACACATGCACTACATTGTGCCTCTGGCTTACATGGGTCCTGGGGAATCAACCCTAAGTCCTTTGGCTTTGCAGGCAAACACCTTAACTGCTAAGCCATCTCTCCACCCCCTTCACTGTCTTGATAATGTCTTTTGATGAACAAAACCTTTTAACCTACTGATAAGTCCAGTTTCTCTATTTTCCAGCCAGGAAACCACTTATAACCCCAAATCACAGGTCTATTCCTGCTTTATCTTAGGAGATTTATATTTTTCATTCTTACATTTGGCGATAGGATTCATTTCCTGGTAATTTTAGTATATGGTATGCGACCAGGGTCCAACTAAATCCTTTTGCATGTGATTATCTTTTTTTCTATTTGATGGGGAGAAAAGACCTTTTTTTTTTTCTTTCTTTCTCATTGAATGAAACATGTGTGGGAGAGTTTATTTCTAGATTCTCAGCTCTATCCCACTGACTACACATCCATTCTTAAGCCAGGACCCCATAGTATTGATGGCTGTAGTTTTGGAGTAGGTTTCACAAAGCACGAGCCCTTCTTGTTCTTCTCTTTCCGGATTGTTTTTTCTTTCTATTTCAACTCCTATTCTTTGTCAGCTTTTCAGTGTAGACATATGGGATCTAGCATTTTGATAGTGATTGTGTTGAATTTATAGATTAATTTGGGCAATGTTAAATCTTCCAATCCCTGAACATGTGATGTCTTTCAATTTATTTAGATCTCGAATTGCTTTGAAAAATGTTTTATAGGGCTAGAGAGATGGCTCAGTGGTTAAGACACTTGCCCACAAAGCTTAACGACCTGGCTTTGATTCCCCAGTAACCATGTAAAGCCAGATGCACAAAGTGGTGCATGCATCTGGAGATCATTTGCAGTGACTGGAGGCCCTGGTGCACCTTCTCTCTCCTTGGAAATCAATCAATCAATCAAATGTTTTATAGGTTTTTTTATTTGGTTTTCCGAGGTAAGGTCTCACTGTAGCTCAGGCTGATCTGGAATTCACTATGTACTCTCTGGGTAGCTTTGAACTCACAGTTATCCTCCTACCTCTGCCACCACGCCCGGCTTATAGTTTTCAGTGTACAAATTTTGTCTTATTTTGCAGTTAAGGCACTTGCCTGCAAAGCATAACAACCCAGGGAGAGGGTTTGATTCCCCAGCACCCATGTAAAGCCAGATGCACAAAGTGGTGTATGCATTTGGAGTTTCCTTGCAGTGGCCATTCTCTCTCCTTGCAAATAAATAAAAAAAAAATATATTTTTAAAAGGTGCTTGAAAATTTAGGAAGTTTGGCCTAGTTGGGGACAAGGAGTTCCTAGTGTCTCTGTCTCCCGCCCTTTCTCCCTTTCCCCTTTCTCTCTCTTTCACCCTCTCCCTCCCCCTCTCTCCTTTTTCCTTTTCTCTCTCTCTCTCTAACCCCTGGCCACCATGAAGTGAATAACTTTCCTCCTCTGTCCCTTTCTGTCTCACCATAGCCCATAAACAAAGGAGCCAGCCAACTGTGGACTTAATGCCATGAACCAAACCTTTCTCCTGTAATAGTTTCTGTCAGGTTTTGGGTTACAATGATTAAAAAAAAAAAAAAAAAAAAGCAAGCTAACCAACATCAATAAAAAGCTCTTCATAGTTTATGGAGTTTTCATCTTTAAAAAAATTCTTTTTTTGATTTTTCAAGGTAGGGTCTCGCTCTAGCCCAGGCTTACGTGGAACTCAGAGTGGCTCTTAACTGATGACAATTCTCCTACCTTTGCCTCCCTCCCAAGTGCTGGGACTAAAAGCATGCACCATCATGACTGGCCTTAAAATCATTTTTTAATTTATTTGTAAGGAGAGAAAAGGAGATAGATAGATAGATAGATAGATAGATAGATAGATAGATAGATAGATAGATAGATAGAGAGAAAGAGAGAGAGAATGGGCATGCCAGGGCCTCTAGCCTCTGCAAATGAGGTCCAGATGCATACGCCAGTTTGTGCATCTGGTTCTACATGGATGCTGGAGAATTGATCCCAGTCATTAGGCTTTGTCAGCAAATGCCTTAACCGCTGAGCCATCTCTCCAGCTCCTCATCTTTTTTATCTTATTGAATCCTGAAGAAAAAGCACGACCCATGAGGAAATTGAGGTTCATAGAATATTCATCATTTTTCCAATATTGGTCAGCTCTGAAGGACAAAGACACATTTCAGGGTCTCTGACGAAGAGCCCCAGGCCAGGCTGTCATATAGCACGTCAGCTTCTACCATCTTCACCAAGTGCTGGGTGAAGAAGCTGGGCTTGAACGACAGAGAAGAGGACAGTCCTCCTGTGCAGCTAAGGTGGCTTGGTGAGGATGAAGGGAGTGTTGGGCAGGGGACAGAGCAGGAAAGCTGACATTTGCTATCAGTTATGTCACAGTCATCCCCTTTTTATGTATTATTATACAAAGTGCTAATAATCACCCTGTAGAATTAAAAAATATGTTATTTATTCATTTATTCATTATTTAATTTTTGGCTTTTTGAGGTAAGGTTTCACTCTAGCTCAGGCTGGTCTGTCTGAAATTTCACTATGTAGTTTCAGGGTGACCTGGAACTCTTGGCAATCTCCTACCTCTGCCCCTCGAGTGCTGGGATTAAAGGCGTGTACCACCACGCCTGGCTGGCTTGCTTATTTATTTATTTATTTATTTATTTATTTATTTATTTATTTATGAGAGATAGAGGGAGAGAGAGAGAATGGGCACACAAGGGCATCAAGCCACTGCAAATGAACTTCAGACGCATGTACCACCTTGTACATCTGGCTTACATGGGTCCTAGGGAACCAAATCTGGGTCCTTGGCTTTGCAGGCAAGCACCTTAACTGCTAAGCCATCTCTCCAGCCCTTTGCTAAGTTTTTCTTAAGATTTTTCTTATTTTTGTAAAATTTATATTTCTTATTACTCGTCTATAAGATTAGAGTTGATTTTGGACTGAAGAGATGGCTTAGTGGTTAAAAAGGACTCAGGTTTGATTCCCCTGTATTCTAATTCATTCTCTCGCTCTCCCTCTTTCTCAAAAAACAACAACAAAAACCCACATACTAAAATAAAAAGAGGCAGGGAAAATGGCTTAGTGGTTAAGGTGTTTGTATGCAAAGCCTAAGGACCCTAGTTCGATTCCCCAGGACCCATATAAGCCAGATACACAAGGTGGCGTATGTGTCTGGAGTTCATTTGCAGTAGGTGGAGGCCCTAGCACACCCATTCTCTTTCTCTTTATCTGCCTCTTTCTCTCTCTCTCAAATAAATAATAATTTTTTAAAATGTATGTAGTCAGATGTGGTGGCACATGCCTTTAATCCCAGCACTCAGGAGGCAGAGGTAGGAGAATCACCATGAGTTTGAGGCCATCCTGAGACTATGTAGTGAGTTCCAGGTCAGCCTGGGGTAGATTGAGACCCTACCTCGAAAAACCAAAACAAACAAACAAATAAATAAACAAACAGAGTGTAGTTGATTTAAAAAATTTATTTACTTGCTGCTGGGTGTGGTGCACATACCTTTAGTCCCAGCACTTGGGAGGCAGAGGTAGGAGGATCACCATGAGTTCCAGGCCACCCTGAGACTACATAGTGAATTCCAGGTCAGCCTGGGCTAGAGCAGACCTTATCTCGAAAAAACCAATACATATACATATACATATACATATACATATACATATACATATACATATACATATACATATACATATACATATATCCATTTACTTATGTGTGCATGTGTACGTGTGTATGGGTATACTAGGGTCTAGGGTCTCTTGTGAGTACAAATGGGCAATAGATGCATGAGCCACTTTTTGGGTCTGACTTTACATGGGTGCTGGAAATTGAACCCATGTCAGCAGGCTTTGCTTTTTAGCTTGGGTTCAATTCCCCTGTACCCACATAAAGCCAGATGTACAAGGTAGCCCATGCATCTGGATTTTTGTTGTTGTTGTTGCAGTGGTAAGAGGCACTGGTATGCTCTCTTTTTTTCTCTTTCCTTGCAAATAAATAATAAATAAAATTTAAAAATAAAATAATTGACCTTGGGCTGGAGAGGTGGCTTAGCAGTTAAGATGCTTGCCTGCGAAGCCTAAGGACCCATGATCAACTCCTTAGGTCTCACGTAAACCAGGTGCACAAGGTGACACACATGCAAAGTCATGCATATGCACAAGGTGATGCACGTGTCTCAAGTTCAATTACAGTGGCCAGAGTCCCTGGTGCACCAATTATCTCTCTCTCTCTCATAAAAAAAAATAATTGACCTAGTATAATTTTCAGCATAGTGTTGAGTGGAGAACAAATAACCTATTTTGTGATTGATATTAGGGGTGAGCATCCACCTTTCACCATTAATTGTGATGTAGCTGTGGGTTTTTCCATACATGCTCTTTACCAGACTGGGGAATGGCCCTCTGTTCCTAAGTTTAAATATTATTATTAATTATTATTTTAAATAATTTATTATTTATTATTTATTTGTTCTTTCTTTCTTTCTTTGTTTGTTTGTTTCTTTGTTTCTTTCTTTTTGTTTTGGTTTTTCAAGGTAGGGTCTCACTCTAGTCCAGGCTGACCTGGAATTCACTCTGTATTCTCAGGGTGGCCTTTAACTCATGGCGATTCTCCTACCTCTGCCTCCCGAGTGCTGGGATTAAAGGTGTGTGCCACCACGCCCGGCGAATATTTTATTTTTATTTATTTATCTGAGAGTGAAAGAGAGAAAGAGGTAGATAGAGAGAAAGAGGTAGATAGAAAGGATGGGCATGCCAGGGCCTTTAGTCACTGCAAATGAACTCCAGACACACATACCACCTTGTGAATCTAGTGGGTCCTGGGGAATTGAACCTGGGTCCTTTGGCTTTGCAGGTAAGTACCTTAACCACTAAGCCATCTCTTCAGCCCCTATTATTATTAGTAGTAGTATTTTTTATTTGGGTGAGAGAGACAGAGAGAGAGAGGAAGAAGCAGAGAGAATGGGCACACCAGGGCCTTTCAGCTGCCGTGAACGAACTCCAGATGCATGCACCCCTTGTACACATGTGTGACATTATGCACTTGTGTCACTTTTGTGTCTGGCTGTACATGGGAACTGGAGA